>QLOH01000658.1:0-546640 GCA_026901365.1 Sesbania bispinosa | reverse complement strand
AATTATTTTCTAATGTATGCAATGCATGAAAAAAAGTTCATAAATGATTTCCCAATGCAGCCTGCATGAAAAATAGGTTCGTAAATGATTTGGTAATGCATCAAATGCAATGAAAAATAGGTATGTAATGATTTCGTAATGCATGAAATGTAATGAAAATAAGTTCGCAAATGATTTCGAATGCATCGATGCAATGCATGAAAAAGAAGTTCGTAAAATGTTTTTCTAATGGATGCAATGCAATGAAATTAAGTTCGTAATGAATTCCTAATGCATGAAATGAATGAAAAATAAGTTCGTAATGATCTCCTAATACATGCAATGCAATGCAATGAAATATTCGTAAATGTTTTAAATGTGAAATGCAATGAAATAAGTTCGTAAATGATTTTCGTAATGCATGCAATGAAAAATAAGTTCGTAAATGTTTTTTAATGATGCAATGCAATGAAAATAAGTTCGTAAATGTTTCGTAATGCATGCAATGAATGAAAATAAGTTCATAAATGATCTTCACAATGCATTAAATGCAATGATAAATAAGTCATAAATAATTACGTATGCATGCAATGCAATGAAAAATAAGTTCGTAAATGATTTCGTAATGCATGAAATGCAATGAAAAATAAGTTCGTAAAGGGTTTCATATAGATGCAATGAAAAATAAGTTCGTAAATAATTGGTAATGATTTCGTGATGCATGCCATGCCAATGCAATGAAAAATAAGTTCATAAATGTTTTGCAATGGACGCAATGTAATGAAAATAAGTTCAGTCAATGATTTCGTAATGCATGCAATGCAATGAAATTAAGTTCGTAAATGATTTCGTAATACATGAAATGCCAATGAAAATAAGTTCGTAAAGGGTTTCATATAGAGCAATGCAATGAAAATAAGTTCGTAAATAATTTTGTAAATGATTTCGTAATGCATGCAATGCAATACAATGAAAAATAAGTTCGTAACATATTTTCTAATGGATGCAATGCAATGAAATAAGTTCGTAAATGATTCGTAATGCATGCCAATGCAGTGAAAAATAGGTTCGTAAATGATTTCGTTAATGCATGAAATACAATGAACAAAAGTTCGTAAAAGGTTTTATATGGATGCAATGCAAGGAAAAATAAGTTCGTAATTGATTTCGTATGCATGCGATGCAATGCTATGAAAAATAAGTTTCTTAAAATGTTTTTCTAATGGATGTAATGGCAATGAAAATAAGTTCGTAAATAATTCGTAATGCATGCAATGCAATGAAAAATAGGTTCGTAAATGATTTCGTAATGTATGAAATGCGATTTTGAAAAATAGTTAGTAAAAGGTTTCATATGGATGCAATGCAAGGAAACTAAGTTCGTAAATGATTTCGTAAATTCATGCGCTGACCAATGCAAGACCAATAAGTTCGTTTAAAATGTTTTTAATGGATGCAATGCAATGAAAATAAGTTCGTAAATGATTTCATAATCCTGCCAATGACATGAAAATAAGTTCGTAAATGATTTCGTAATACATGAAATGCAATGAAAATAAGTTCGTAAAGGGTTTTCATATGGATGCAAATGCAATGAAAAATAATTCGTAAATGACTTCGTAATGCATGCAATGCAATACACTGCAAAATAAGTTGGTAAATGTTTCTAATGGATGCAATGCAATGAAAATAAGTTCGTAAATTATTTCGTAATGCACTGAATGTAATGAAAAATAAGTTCGTAATTTATTTTCTAATGGATGCAATCTAAAGAAAAATAAGTTCATAAATGATTTCGTAATACATGAAATGCAATGAAAAAAAAGTTCGTAAAGGGTTTCATATGTATACATGTAATGGAAAAAAAGGTCGTAAATGATTTTGTAATGGATGCAATGCAATGAAAAAATAAGTTCGCAAAGGATTTTATATAGATGAAATGCAATGAAAAGTAAGTTCGTAAATGATTTCGTAATGCATAAAATACAATGAAAAAAAGTTCGTAAATGTTTCGTATGGATTGTAATGCAAGGCAAAAATAAGTTCGTAATGCATGCGATGCAATGCAATGAAAAATAAGTTCGTAAATGATTTCGTAATGCATGGATAGCAATGAAAATAGGTTTCCTATATTAATTTCGTAATAATGCCTGAAATGCAATAAAAATAAGTTCGTAAAAGGTTTCATATGGATGCAATGCAAGGAAAAATAAGTTCGTAAATGATTTCGTAAAGCATGCAATGCAATACAATGAAAATTAAGTTCGTAAATGTTTTCTAATGGATGCAATGCAATGAAAATAAGTTCGTAAATGATTTCGTAATGCATGCAATGCAATGAAAAATAAGTTCGTAAATGTTTTTGTATGCATGAAATGCAATGAAAAATAAGTTAGTAAACTTAATATGTATGCAATGCAATGCAATGAAAAATAAGTTCGTAAAATATTTTCTAATGGATGCAATGCAATGAAATTAAGTTCGTAAATGATTTCGTATTGCATGCAATGCTGTGCAATGAAAAATAAGTTCGTAAAATGTTTTATAATGGATGCAATGCAATGAAAATAAGTTCGTAAATGATTTTCGTAATGTATGCAATGCAATGAAAAATAAGTTCGCAAATGATTTCGTAATGCATGAAATGCAATGAAAAATAAGTTCGTAAAGGGTTTCATATGGATGCAATGCAATGAAAAATAAGTTCGTAAATAATTTGGTTAATGATTTCGTAATGCATGCAACGCAATGCAATGAAAAATAAGTTCATAAAATATTTCTAATGGATGCAATGCAATGAAAAATAAGTTCATAAATATTTTCTAATGGATGCAATGCAATGAAAAATAAGTTCGTAAATAATTTGGTTAATGATTTCGTAATGCATGCAACGCAATGCAATGAAAAATAAGTTCATAAAATATTTTCTAATGGATGCAATGTAATGAAAATAAGTTCGTAAATGATTTCGTAATGCATGCAATGCAATGCAAATTAAGTTCGTAAATGATTTCGTAATACATGAAATGCAATGAAAAATAAGTTCGTAAAGGGTTTCATATAGATGCAATGCAATGAAAATAAGTTCCTAAATAATTTTGTAAATGATTTCGTAATGCATGCAATGCAATACAATGAAAATAAGTTCGTAAATTATTTTCTAATGGATGAAAGGCAATGAAAATAAGTTCGTAAATGATTTCGTAATGCATGCAATGCAATGAAAAATAAGTTCGTAAAGGTTTTATATGGATGCAATGCAAGGAAAAATAAGTTCGTAATTGATTTCGTAATGCATGCGATGCAATGCAATGAAAAATAAGTTCTTAAAATGTTTTCTAATGGATGTAATGCAATGAAAATAAGTTCGTAAATAATTTCGTAATGCATGCAATGCAATGAAAAATAGGTTCGTAAATGATTCGTAATGTATGAAATGCAATGAAAAATAGTTTCGTAAATATTTTCGTAATGCATAAATGCAATTAAAATAAGTTCGTAAAAGGTTTCATATGGATGCAATGCAAGGAAAAAAATAAGTTCGTAAATGATTTCGTAATGCATGCGATGCAATGCAATGAAAAATAAGTTCGTAAAATGTTTTCTAAATGGATGCAATGCGAGAAAAATAAGTTCGTAAATGATTTCGTAATGCATGCAATGCAATGAAAAATAAGTTCATAAATGATTTCGTAATGCATGAAATGCAATGAAAAATAGGTTCGTAAAAGGTTTCACATAGATGCAATGCAATGAAAAATAAGTTCGTAAATAAATTTGTTAATGATTTCGTAATGCATGCAGTGCAATGCAATGAAAAATAAGTTCTTAAATTATTTTCTAATGGATGCAATGCAATGAAAATAAGTTGTAAATGATTTCGTAATGCATGCAATGCAATGAAAAAATAGGTTCGTAAATTATTTCGTAATGCATGAAATGCAATGAAAAATAGGTTCGTAAAAGGTTTCATATGGATGCAATGCAAGTAAAATAAGTTCGTAAATGATTTCGTAATGCATGCGATGCAATGCAATGAAAAATATGTTCTTAAAATGTTTTCTAATGGATGTAATGCAATGAAAATAAGTTCGTAAATGATTTTGTAATGCATGCAATGAAATGAAAAATAAGTCCGTAAATGATTTCGTAATGCATGCAATGAAATGAAAAATAAGTCCGTAAATGATTTCGTAATGTATGAATGCAATGAAAAATAAGTTAGTAAAAGTTTTCATATGGATGCAATGCAAGGAAAAATAAGTTCTTAAATGATTTCGTAATTCATGCGATTCAATGCAAAGAAAAATAAGTTCATAAAATGTTTTTTAATAGATGCAATGCAATGAAAATAATTTCGTAAATGATTTCGTAATTTAAGCAATGCAATGAAAAATAGGTTCGTAAATGATTTCGTAATATATGAAATGTAATGAAAAATAAGTTAGTAAAATGTTTCATATGGATGCAATGTAAGGAAAAATAAGTTCGTAAATGATTTCGTAATTCATGCGATGCAATGCAAAGGAAAATAAGTTCGTAAAATGTTTTTTAATGGATGCAATGCAATGAAAATAAGTTCGTAAATGATTTCGTAATGAATGCAATGAAATGAAAAATAAGTTCGTAAATGATTTCGTAATACATGAACTGCAATGAAAAATAAATTCGTAAAGGGTTTCATATGGATGCAATGCAATGAAAAATAATTTCGTAAATGATTCGTAATGCATGCAATGCAATAAAATGAAAAATAAGTTCGTAAAATGTTTTCTAATGGATGCAATGCAATGAAAATAAGTTAGTAAATGATTTCGTAATGCATGAAATGTAATGAAAAATGAGTTCGTAATTTATTTTCTAATGGATGCAATCTAAAGAAAAATAAGTTCATAAATGATTTCGTAATGCATGAAATGCAATGAAAAAAAAAGTCCGTAAAGGGTTTTCATATGTATACCATGTAATGGAAAAAAGTTCGTAAATGATTTTGTAATGGATGCAATGCAATGAAAAATAAGTTCGCAAAGGATTTTATATAGATGAAATGCAATGAAAAATAAGTTCGTAAATGATTTCGTAATGCATGAAATACAATGAATAAAAAGTTCGTAAAAGGTTTCGTATGGATGTAATGCAAGGAAAAATAAGTTCGTAATGCATGCGATGCAATGCGATGAAAAATAAGTTCGTAAATGATTTCGTAATGCATGGAATGCAATGAAAAATAGGTTCCTATATAATTTCGTAATGCATGAAATGCAATGAAAAATAACGTCGTAAAAGGTTTCATATGGATGCAATGCAAGGAAAAATAAGTTCGTAAATGATTTCGTAAAGCATGCAATGCAATGTAATGAAAATTAAGTTCGTAAAATGTTTTCTAATGGATGCAATGCAATGAAAATAAGTTCGTAAATGATTTCGTAATGCATGCAATGCAATGAATAGTAAGTTCGTAAATGATTTTGTAATGCATGAAATGCAATGAAAAATAAGTTCGTAAACTTCATATGTATGCAATGCAATGAAAAATATGTTCGTAAATGATTTCGTAATGCATGCAATGTAATACAATGAAAAATAAGTTCGTAAAATGTTTTATAATGGATGCAATACAATGAAATTAAGTTCGTAAATGATTTCGTAATGCATGCAATACAATGCAATGAAAAATAAGTTCGTAAAATGTTTTATAATGGATGCAATGCAATGAAAATAAGTTCGTAAATGATTTTCGTAATGCATGCAATGCAATGAAAAATAAATTCGCAAATGATTTCGTAATGCATGAAATGCAATGAATAATAAGTTCGTAAAGGGTTTCATATGGATGCAATGCAATGAAAAATAAGTTCGTAAATGATTTCGTAGTGCACGCAATGCAATGCAATGAAAAATAAGTTCGTAAAGAGTTTCATATGGATGCAATGCATTGAAAAATAGGTTCGTAAATGATTTCGTAATGCATGCAATGCAATGTAAAATAAGTTCGTAAGAGTTTCATATGGATGCAATGCAATGAAAAATAAGTTCGTAAATAATTTTGTAAATAATTTCGTAATGCATGCAATGCAATTCAATGAAAAATAAGTTCGGAAATTAATTTCTAATAGATGCAATGCAATGAAAATAAGTTCGTAAATGATTTCGTAATACATGCAATGCAATGAAAAATAGGTTCATAAATGATTTCGTAATCATGAAATACAATGAAAAAAAGTTCGTAAAAGGTTTCATATGGATGTAATGCAAGGAAAAATAAGTTCGTAATGCATGTGATGCAATGCAATGAAAAATAAGTTCTTAAAATGTTTTCTAATGGATGTAATGCAATGAAAATAAGTTCGTAAATAATTTCGTAAATAATTTCGTAATGCATGCAATGCAATGAAAAATAGGTTCATAAATGATTTCGTAATGCATGAAATGCAATGAAAAATAAGTTCGTAAATGATTTCGTAATGCATGCGATGCAATGCAATGAAAAATAAGTTCGTAAAATGTTTTCTAATGGATGTAATGCAATGAAAATAAGTTCGTAAATGATTTCGTAATGCATGCAATGCAATGCAGGGAAAAATAAGTTTGTAAATTGTTTTCTAATAAATGCAATGCAATGAAAATAAGTTCGTAAATGATTTCGTAGTGCATACAATGCAATGAAAAATAAGTTCGAAAATTGTTTTCTAATAGATGCAATGCAATGAAATATAAGTTCGTAAATGATTTCGTAACATATGCAATGCAATGAAAAATATGTTCGTAAATGATTTCGTAATGCATGAAATGTAATGAAAAATAAGTTCATAAAGAGTTTCATATGGATGCAATGCAATGAAAAATAAGTTCGTAAATGATTTCGTAATGCATGCAATGCAATGAAAAATAAGTTCGTAAATAATTTGGTTAATGAATTCGTAATGCATGCAATGCATTGCAATGAAAAATAAGTTTGTAAAATATTTTCTAATGGATGCAATGTAATGAAAATAAGTTCGTAAATAATTTCGTAATTTATGCAATGCAATGAAAATTAAGTTCGTAAATGATTTCGTAATACATGAAATGCAATAAAAAATAAGTTCGTAAATAATTTCGTAATGTATGCAATGCAATGAAAAATAAGTTCTTAAATTATTTTATAATGGATGCAATGTTATGAAAATAAGTTCGTAAATAATTTCGTAATGCATGCAATGCAATGAAAATTAAGTTCGTAAATGATTTCGTAATACATGAAATGCAATGAAAAATAAGTTCGTAAAAGGTTTCATATGGATGTAATGCAAGGAATAATAAGTTCGTAAATGATTTCGTAATGCATGCAATGCAATGCAATGAAAAATAAGTTTGTAAAATATTTTGTAATGGATGCAATGCAAAGAAAATAAGTTTGTAAATGATTTCGTAATGCATGCAATGCAATGAAAAATAAGTTTGTAAATGATTTCGTAATACATGAAATGCAATGAAATATAAGTTCGTAAAGGGATTCATATGGATGCAATGCAATGAAAAATTAGTTCGTAAATAATTTGTTAATAATTTCGTAATGCATGCAATGCAATGAAAAATAAGTTCATAAAATGTTTTCTAATGGATGCAATGTAATGAAAATAAGTTCATAAATGATTTCGTAATGCATGCAATGCAATGAAAATTATGTTCCTAAATGATTTCGTAATACATGAAATGCAATGAAAAATAAGTTCGTAAATGATTTCGTAATGCATGAAATGTAATGAAAAATAAGTTCGTAAATTATTTTCTAATGGATGCAATCTAAATAAAAATAAGTTCGTAAATGATTCCGTAATGCATGCAATGCAATGAAAATAAGTTCGTAAATTGTTTTCTAATAAATGCAATGAAATGAAAATAAGTTCGTAAATGATTTCGTAGTGCATGCAATGCAATGCAATGAAAAATAAGTTCGCAAATTATTTTCTAATGGATGCAATGCAATGAAAAATATGTTCGTAAATGATTTCATAATACATGAAATGCAATGAAAAATAAGTTCATAAATGATTTCGTAGTGCATGAAATGCAATGAAAAATAAGTTCGTAAAGAGTTTCATATGGATGGAATGCAATGAAAAATAAGTTCGTAAATGATTTCGTAATGCATGCAATGCAATGAAATGAAAAATAAAATCGTAAAATTTTTTCTAATGGATGCAATGCAATGAAATTAAGTTCGTAAATGATTTCGTAATGCATGCAATGCAATGAAAAATAAGTTCGTAAATGATTTTGTAATGCATGAAATGCAATGGAAAATAAGTTCATAAAGGGTTTCATATGGATACAATACAATGAAAAATAAGTTCGTAAATTATTTCGTAATGCTTGCAATGCAATGTAATGAAAAATAAGTTCATAAAATGTTTTCTAATGGATACAATGCAATGAAAATAAGTTCATAAATGATTTCGTAATGTATGCAATGCAATGAAAAATAAGTTCGTAAATGATTTCGTAATGAATGAAATGCAATCAAAAATAAGTTTGTAAATGGTTTCATATGGATGCAATGCAATGAAAAATAAGTTCGTAAATAATTTGGTTAATGATTTCGTAATGCATGCAATGCAATGAAAAATAAGTTCATAAAATGTTTTCTAATGGATGCAATGTAATGAAAATAAGTTCGTAAATGATTTCGTAAAGCATGCAATGCAATGAAAATTAAGTTCGTAAATGATTTCGTAATACATGAAATGCAATGAAAAATAAGTTCGTAAAGGGTTGCATATGGATGCAATGCAATGAAAAATAAGTTCATAAATAATTTTGTTAATGATTTCGTAGTGCATGTAATACAATGCAATGAAAAATAAGTTCGTAAATTATTTTCTAATGGATGCAATGCAATGAAAAATAGGTTCGTAAATGATTTCGTAATGAATGAAATGCAATGAAAAATAAGTTCGTAAAAGGTTTCATATGGATGCAATGCGAGGAAAAATAAGTTCGTAAATGATTTCGTAATGCATGCGATGCAATGCAATGCAATGAAAAATAAGTTCGTAAAATGTTTTCTAATGGATGTAATGCAATGAAAATAAATTCGTAAATGATTTCGTAATACATGCAATGCAATGAAAAATAAGTTCGTAAATAATTTCGTAATGCTTGCAATGCAATGCAATGAAAAATAAGTTCGTAAATGATTTCGTAGTGCATGCAATACAGTGCAATGAAAAATAAGTTCGCAAATTATTTTCTAATGGATGTAATGCAATGAAAAATAAGTTCGTAAATGATTTCGTAATGGATGCAATGCAATGAAAAATAAGTTCGTAAAGGGTTTCGTAGTGCATGCAATGAAATGTAAAAAAACTGAATTTACATGGGGATGAGAAATGCAAAGTGGATTGGGGAAGAATGCGGGTCAACAATTTTTGGAAAATAAAGATAAAAATGTCTCCACTTACCACTATCAACCAAAAGAAAGAAGTAAAAATTCATGAACCCACAAGAACAAGTTATGAACAAGCTAGTGTCAGAGGCAAAATATCATACACCTAAGGGGTGGGTGAATGCGCATACCAACAACCCCATTCTAGCAAGAATCAAGCATAATTCAAGCAAGCAGACAAGTGCTGAAAGCAGCAGCAAGGCACCTCGGGCCCGGAGAATAATTTAGAATCCCAAAATTACAAGAAATAAAAAGGAATTACATGCAATGCAATGAAATATTTTTCCTCGTAAACAGGGCATTTTTTTTAAAAAAAATAACTACTATTAATAATTTAATATTACTTACTAACTAATTATTAGCTATTTTTTAATTTTTTAAAATTATTACTAGTAAATATAATATTTTTTAATGGCCTAAAAAGGGGGTATTTTTTTGGAGCTAAAGCGAGGATTTTACCTGCCTTAGAGTTTGGGTAGTCCCATGAGTGTTAAAGACATTTTATAAGCATTAATCTTTATATAGATATAATAGAAGCTCATAAGCAATCACATTTAGACCATTTATAAAAAAAAGGAAACAATATAAAATCATACCTTTATTTGATCATCAACTTCAACTGTTTCACTAGCAATGATAAATCCAGCCTCCGGTGCACAAACAATGAAAACTAATGATCCCCAAGTATCTTTCATACCATCCACAATGAACAAGTTCCATAATGCACCTTTGCTGTCAATCCATGCAACCAAACAGCAATCAGATACATTCCCATACATGTGTCATGCGCCTATCTAATTGAACTTCATTTTCAGCAAGTGAACTTAAAAGTGATAAAAAGCAAAGTCCAAAACAGAGCAAATAAATAAGCAAAGTTGGTATCTTAAAGCAAGAAAGAAACATCTAGTAAGAGGCGAAAAAAAATTAATGTGAAAATAGGAAGAATTTTTCAACATATCACACAGATAATATTTTATTAAACACATTTTTTTTTGCATAAGGTGAACTTACACAAAGTTAAGTCATTGTTAACTATCTTCTTAATTTCTTAATATTAGCTGGGGGCTCATTCAATATGTTTATCACCGTAGAAGACATGGCACTAATCAAACTATCATGGTGATCATCTCTACAATAGGGGATGAAGTAGATTAGGTGTCAAATTCTTCAATTAAAATTAACAATCATAAATGAATGGAAATTTTTTCTCTATTTATTAAGGAATGGCTGCTACAAAAATTTTCTGTATTTATGAAAAAAAAAGAGATAGACACAAAATTATTATTATCATGTAGAGAGAATCCATTTCCATCGGTACATCAATAGACAAGTTTAACAATGATGATAATTATTCGATTATTAAATCTAATATAATGTTGTAAGACATTATTGGATAATAATATAAAGATTTTTACACTAACAACGAAATAAAATTAAGCTCATTACAAACCAATATCAAATAGAGTAGAAGGGCCTGCACCATAAAATTAATTTAAGCAACATTGATTCATGCTCGAAAATACACACTGTATAAAAGATTTACCAATAATTATCAACTTAAAGATACCTTTGTTCATATTCACCTTCAACAGAAAGCTTAAGATCTTGAACCTTCTCTTTGCATGCGAGCGGTACTTCTGCAAGATAGCTGAAAAAAATACAAAAGAAAAGCTTACTCTTTCCTCTCTAAATTTAAAGATTCAGAAAGCAGGGGGGAAAAACCTCTGGAAATCATTAACCTCTCTCAGAACAAAGACATGGTTCAAAACACATCTAGGCTCCATATCATTTAAAACTGAACACAAATTGGTCAATATTATCTTGAGTAAACTATATTTTTGGTCCTTGCAAAATAACAAGTTTTTATGCAAAGATGTCCTTTCTGGTGATGTGGGAAGCCAAAACATTGCTAATTAGGTATTAGCCTCTGTATGTGGCAATTTAAGCTTGTTATGTCACCGGCAAAGATATTTTTCAAAATTTTATATTTTTGAAGGATACAAATGACAAAAAATATTTTATACCAAAACTCGTTTTACAAAGTCCAAAAATATATTTTACCCATATTATCTAAAACTAAGATATGCAAAGAGACCTTACATTCTGTTAGATGCAATTGAAGCAGACAAGTTAAATATTGGAACTGAACTTATAATAAAACGAAGCTCCTGCAATTTCCATCAAAATAATGTTACATACATATTTCAGATTGAAGATAGGCACAAATTAAGCAATGAGTTTCATGGTCTAATTGTAGTACCTTGTGGGGAAGCTTAGAATAAAGCAAAATGAAGGCAAGTACTAGGAAAGTGAAAGATCGTACCCTGCTGTCTACTAAGAGACCAAACTGCAAAGAAAACATGCAGCTTGTCAAGTTAGGAAGAAAACAGGCTTAATATTGTTTTCTTATTTTTTGTTAAAAACTTGTTTTTTTTACGGAATAAAAACTAAATATTTTAATTTATTGTAATTGATGAATGGATTAATATTGTTTTCTTATTATTAGGAATCAAATCAATGTTGATTAATTCAAAAGCATTGAATTGACATTACTCTTTATTTTTAAACAAGATTAAATTGATAGTATCGCTTATTTAAAAAATCAAAATAATATGAAAATTCAATCTTTACCCACCAAATATAAGCAACCTTCAAAGTTTTAAAATTATTTAAGTGAAATTTTAAAATCTATAAAAGGATTGGACCGTTCATTGGTATTGAAGGGGTATGCCTTTAACTGGGTTTCAGATACCCTCTGAAGAAAAGAAAATCTCAATATTGTATTAGTGAAGAAACGTTTAAATAATATAAGGCATCAAGAAAGGGTATTTATAACCCAAAGATAAAAATATATATAGATAAATCATAATTAAATATTAATTTCCTAAAATATGAAATTGTAATCACTAATCAAATCAAACTAAATAGAAAATCTTAACATGCTAACATTTTCCCAAGAATATATAACTTATTAAAGATTAAATCCCTACTATACAGAAAGATCTCTTAAATAAGAGAAAATTATAAAATTTCTGAGTATAACATAATAAGGCATAAATAACTATGTTTTTCTATTCTTCATCAGCATGCTAATTGGCAAATACTTAAGAGCACTTTCATTAATATAACAACCACTTTTCTATTACTATCTGATTGCTACCAACTGAACTTTCTATGCTCCTAAAGAATAGGTGATTGACTCTCTAAAAAATCAAGGAATTTAAGTAAGGCCCATTAATAACAGTCAAAGCAGATGATTATAGTAATTCATAGTTCAACCATAAAACACAGGGAAAATATTAAACTTAGTTTTTCATACTGAAACAACAACAAGATTATAGTAACAGGCATTTTAATTCATGCATTCTTAAATCAAGCAACTTGTAAGTTGTAATCACTAAATGACAAGATCTAGCTCCACGCCCCTATTATTTTCATTCCCTTTAATCCATTCAATATAAATATATAAGAATGCCAGGCTCTACTAAAAAATAAGCATATATACCATCTGCTTCTGAGAAGATTTCCAAGGTTGAGGCCCTGAGATGTAAAGATAAGCTCAAAGGCATTCATAGTCACAGGTGATGCAACAGGTCTCTCTTCTCGCCTCTCCACAATTAGATTTTGTGAGTCCTTTACACCAAAAGAAACATTGAGATCAAGGTTAGAATCCAAAAATATGCTAAACAAAAAACTAATCAATAGAAATGCTAAACCAAAAGCCTTACATCTGCTTCACTGAAAATAGCATTTATATCATCAAGACTAACATTGGCCTCTGAAAATCTAGGAGGCACATACCCCTTCTTGAACCACTCATCCTCAATGACCTCAGCAATTGTAATCCGTTGTTTGCCTGTTTCATGTCATCAAAAGGGGTGACATTGACATATTTTGTAAGATGAAGGGGAAAAATGAATATTTGCTAAAAACCAGATTAGTAGAAAAGTTGAGATAAATTAAACAAATAAAAATAGCACAAGTCAAGGGCATACTGTTGCAGGATTGGGATCAAGGATTCTATTGATTAGTTTCTTTGATTTTGAAGAAAACCATGGAGGACAAGTGAACTCAGCCTTGAAAATCTGTAAGTTACAGCTAAATTAAAATCCTTATAAAGCATAACTATCATGACACAAGATAAATATGTAATATGTTGATCCAGAAGATAAATGTGTTATGCTCACTAACTGTAACATCAGACACATTTGGTGAGAATACCTTTTTATATAAAGCCATAAGATTGTTATCTTCAAAGGGAAAATAACCGGCCATTAAAATAAAAAGAATAACACCACATGACCAGAGATCAGCCTTTGCACCATCACAGCCTTTGTCCTGGATCACCTATATGATAGGGGAAAGCCATGATTAAAAAAACCAGAAAAAAGTTTGAGATAAAAGATATACCTCAGGGGCAATATAATTTGGTGTACCACATGTTGTGTGAAGTAACCCATCTTCCTAATAAACAATAGGATAATCAATTACCAATTGGACATAAATATCCATTTATTTTTGAAAAATTAGTCACCATACTCACTCGAACTTGTTGATGTAGTTTACTCAATCCAAAATCTGATACTTTAAGCACTCCATTAGAATCCAACAACAAATTTCAAATGTTATGCGTAGAGTAAAAAGGGATTCTATGGGGACCTAGTCACACATTTCAAATGCCTTTCCTTATCATCCTATAACCTCTGAGATAGTAACAGCTACAGGGAAGTGACAAAGGAATAGGTTGTAAAAGTGTAATAGACATTGGAGAGTGGGATAGGAAAATGAGAAAAGATCATGCATCCAACAACAAATGATGCACATAGTTAGATTTTTTTTTTTTTTTTTAACACATACATAGAAGAAAGTTTATCAGATAAACAGGAATAAGTACAAGTAGGGGAGAGCGTCATAAGTCAATAGATATCCTCCAAAACAAACATTAAAGAATTGACAGATATCTAACATGGAGGTTGAGCACACTGGCAACTTGACAAGTTCTTCTCTATACTGCAGCTCAAGCATTTCAGGAGAAAAAGACAAATTAAAAGCAGGTTATATTAAAAATCAGCATACCAGAAGAAGTTGTAGCCCAAGGGGACAAAGAAGTAACAGCATGTCACATCTGAACACAGTTGTAGCAAAAATCTGATAATCAGAAAGTGCCAAGAGATTATATCAGAAAAGGCGATGGATACCAAACATACTAATAATTGAAAAGGCCCACTGATTCCAGAAACCATTCCAGGCATTAACAGTAAAAAAGATTATATATTCTTTATAAAAAATCTATATAAAAAACGATATATTAGGTCAAGTTCACATGTTACCAAAACTTGAGAGGTTCATAGTCAAATATCTCACCACAAAAACAAGAAATAACTTGATAATATGAGAAGTGGGACTTCTCTCTTTAAGATGGTGATTTCAGAAACTAATTCTGGCACGTAATATTTAATCACAAAATATTATGATGTGCATAATATTTTATATACTTGAAATATTATGAACTTACACAAAGTTAAGTCATTGTTAACTATCTTCTTAATGTCTTATACTTGAGTTATGATGTGCATCTATGAAACAAGCAAAAAATTTGAGTCCTGAAAACAAACAAATAAAAACAGAACTGTAAAGGGAACTGAATAATGAAGTTAAATCAAAGTAGCGGTGTTCCAAATGAAAATATTCAATGATAATCTTAATCCAAAAAATACACAAAACTTCAAAGAGAAGGTAGGATATATTTACATTCCAGCCAATCAATATGTAGGAAACGATCCCCCGAGGTACATACCCTTTTACTTTCATCCATATCAGCCTTGTTCACATTGTTAGAAGCATGTTGTTCAATGTTGCGAATCCAATTCCTAATATCTTGACAGATAGAAGCAATGTATATTAGAAATGAAGGACTGGCAAAATGCACAAAAGAAACTAAACCACAGAAAACACATCTTTTTGTTCATATAACTCAGCGTAAATCAGAGACCAAGCCTGTCAAAGGGGACAAGAAAATATGTTTTTTTTTTGACACAATTTGATGGGTCAGCCACAGTTGAATTGAAGTATACAAGAAATACTCTCAAACACTAGTACATATATAAGTACGTGTACATATAAACATCAGAAGAATACCAGGGAAGGAGAGTAAGAGTACTATTGGAAGATGCTTCGTCAGTAACATCATAAACGAGCAAGATGCCCATGGCTCCACGGTAATAAGCTGCAAAAACAAGTAACATTGTAAGGAAAGTTTTCCTTTCATCAAAGAAATGGAGGATGCAATGAAAAGTAAGACATTTATCCACAGTATGAACTTAAATCATAGTAAATCTGAACAAATTCATCAGGAAATAAGAAGGGAGGCCTGTTAAACTAGAGTATTTTGTCCTTCTATATAAGTGTAAAACAAGTCTATATTCACTTTAGAATTATGAATTACAATTCATATAATCCACTGGAATGATTCAAATCAATCTTCAAAACTGAAGGTTCTTCCAAAATATTTGATATTGAGAAGCATATTTAGGCTTAGGGATTGAGGTTATTGACGAAACGGCATTGCTAGAGACCATTCCGAGGAAAATAATCAAGAAGAAGGGCCGCTAAAAGAGAAGGAGGAGTAAAAAAGAGTCACAAGAAAACCTTCAAACAAAGATGGAGGCTGTGAGGTTTGTGAATGTCTCTCAACAGCGCAAATTCTGGAAAGCCATATACGCCACCCTTCAGAGGCCGTCGCCGAGGAGTATGATACCGTTCGTGATCCTCCTCTTCCTTGCCCTCCTAGCAAGAAACCAATCCCCAGTAAGTATTCTATTCAAATTTGATTTTGAATCTTTAGGAAATCAAGAAATTAAATCTTTTTAATTTCTTGCTTTGTCATCTTTTCCATTTGTCAGTGCTGCAATTTTCCTCTTTCTTTGAGTTATCTTTTGAATGTGCATTCTGTTCTGGTGGTAATGCATGGCGCAGCTGTAAGGGGAGAAATCCATTCTGTTAAATGAGATAAGAAAATATATCAGAACAGTTGGTGCTTGGTGTTGGTGGTAACACATCACATGAGATACCTGTTTGGTGATCAAGAACCACAAGCATTGTTCCTAGTGGTAAATAAACATAAGGAATTTCTGAAATTTGATCAAGATACCTGTTTGGTGAACACAAGTTTCTGAGATTGACACCAAATGCATTTCTGAACATGCTTTGCTCCTTGTTGTGTTGGTAGTTCTTCTATCTAGAATCCTGAGTATTGATTATTCTTCGCTTCTTTCTAGAGATTTTATGTAAGAGTTGATCTCGTGCTGGGAAGTTCCTCTGTTTTGAGGAGAATGAGGTGCAGAAGATAGTAACTAAATGCTTCCTTTTACAAGGTTGATGTCATGTGAGTGAAGAAGAAGTGTTAAGACACAACTTTTATACTAGAAAGAACGGCCTATTTTTTTTTTACTTTTTATTAATTCAAATAAAATAATTATTTTTAAATTATATACTTGATTTATTTATATATATATATATATGAATAAATATTTATTTCAAATTTTTCTAAAAATGTGGATTAGATATATAATAAATAAAAAAAGGCAATCATCTATTAAAATGTCATTTTACAAATATCACATAATAATTAATTTTTAACAACAAAAATGCATATTAAAAAATTGTAAAAATTTCATATTATGGTATTAAATTAAATATCATGGATTAAGATCTTGATCACAATACTTTAGACTTACAACTTACAACCAAAATGTTTATTACCAAAAATCAAAAAATAAATAGTTAAGAATAATTATATAAGATAAAGTTATTAATAAATAATTACAAACAATGAATATACATGAATGTTTTTACATATAATTTTTTTAAATAATTTTTCTTATATCTAATAATACAACACATAAAAAAAAGTTAGGATCCGATTTTCTTTTAAATAATATCATTATTGTATTATAACCCGTTGAGACAATTAAAAATTAAAATTGTTAGAGAAATAAAAAAAGGAATAATTCTTAAGAGGACTAATCTTTTAATTAATTCATGTGAAATGAATAAATTAAAATAATTTGAACCATTAGAGTTTTATTATACATTTTAAAATAAATATATTAAATTTTTTATGCATTCAAATTTTCTGTGATACTTTTACAACACAAATATTTATCATTGTTTCAAATCTCCATCTTCATATAATATAAATATTTATAAATTTAGATAGTATATATTAGAATATCATTAGCTTTTATAATTAAACTATAAAAGACTCATTATAATTTATTTAATCTATCATTTATTCTTAGATATTAAAAGTAAAAAAAAATTAAACAATAAATATTTATGTGTGGGAAAAATAAATATCTAAAAAGCAAGTAATTAATAAATGATATTTTTTAAAAATATTTATTTAACTATTCAAATATTACTTTTTAAACAAACTTTTAAATATTATAAAGAGTCATCCGATAGCATACATCTATTATTTGATGATTTTTTAATTTTGTAGTGTTCTCGTTTCCCCTTATTTGAAAGGACAAAAAGGAAATAAAGTGGGTGAGGTTTGGGATAGAAAAAGTGATAGGAGAGCAGGACGAAGGAAATTAGTTGCTGAGATGAGTTGGATTTTGAACTGAGAGAAAAAAAAAAGTAAGATACATATAGATAGATTATTGAAGGATCACCGTGGTAATTGCACTATAGTGAAATATAGAAGAGAAAATATTACAAAGCACTGTAGCAATTTCACCATATTTATATTATTATTGTTAATTTAGTATTTTGTTTCACGTTATTATTATTTGATTTGTGCTCTAAATGGATTAGGCTTTTGAGTTGGACTACTTTATTTTCAACACACTATGGAAAAAGCATCACTATCATTATAACAACTATTTAGTTTTTACAAAATATATAGAGATTTAGATAAAGCAAATAAAATAAAGATTTCTTAACTTTTTTGGTATAATTTTTTTTTGCAATCAATCAATTCGCAATTTATGTTAATTTGAAGTCATAAATATAATTAACTACTAGTTCAAAACAAATATAAGGTGTAGGAGTATAAAGATAATTGAATTGTCTTTGAGATCATCACCTGCTAAAAAACAAGGCTCTTTTAACATTGGTCTACCATGAGTTAGACCTAAGCCCATATGCGAACACAATTGAGTGTGGCATATCTTCTTCTTTTTCACATCTCAAGTGTAAGATATTTAGTTCCCTCCTCTCTTGACTCTAGTTAAATAATTAGTCATCAAATACTTACAAACCCAAAAGGACACCAACATAATTCACAAGTTTAGAGTAGGTTGACCTCCTTTTTAAAAAAAATGGTTAGTAAAAGTTAATCCATCTCATTTTATGGTGGTTTATCAAATGAATGTGATTCAGTTGTCACCGCAGGCTAAGATTGTGAGAAGAACTCTCAAATTCGATCTCCACTAAACATATTCTTAGAGAAGGGTGAGGAGTCTTGTGACTATATTCAGGATAAGACTATCATTAGTAATAGGGGATACATGTGGTTAATATAAAAAAAGAAATCTCAATTTATGGTGGCCACTATAAAATCTATCACTAGATGTCAAATATATGTAGTTAGGTGTCTTTTTGACATTAATCTACAGTCAAAATAACCTTCCATTATAAGTCTTGAGGGGCTGAGGGCTATGAGCTTTTGACTATCACTATAATATTCACTGTCGTAGTAAAAATTGTAACTTTAACTACAATTATTGTCTATAGGCTAATTCGTAGCTAAGATCCTAGCCACTCCCTAGCTAATTCACAATAAAATATTGCTCACATTCAAGAATTTTTATAGCAGCCTTCTAGATTCCCATCCCCCAATACCCTAAGTCCTAACACAAACAAATCAATATTAACATCTAAAAGAAATTTATACACCAAATTGCACTATATCCACTTATAAATTAATAAACTCAAATATCAGGTCATACGTACTAATAAATGAATTTAAACATAATAACCTATTGTGATAATGAGAAATCACTAGGCCCAGATAGGCATGGCAACAGGGCGAGTCGGGGGCGGATTTTGCTCTCCCCATCCCCGCCCCCGTGAAAGTCGAGGCGGGTTCGGGTTCGGGTTTAAAGAGAGCGGGTATGCAATTATGAAACCCAACCCCATCCCCTCGGGTCCCCGTCGGGTTCGAGTAAACCCGCGGGGATTTCACCTTCTCTATTTTTCATTTTTTTCCCTATTTTCAATATATAACTTAAATATATGTTTTTAAATCAGTTATATATATCTAATATACTCTAATTCAAATAACATGTAAATATAAACTTTGATAGTACTAGAAAAATAAGAAACTTGAACTATATTATATTTTAAGAAAATTATATAAATTTACCTTTATTATTTAGCTATTAGTATATTAAAATTATTTAATTATTTTGTCGGGGCGGGTTCTTACACCCCCAAACCCCCCGTCCCCGTTAAAGGCGGGGCGGGGTCGGGGTCGGGTTTTACTTAAACCCGATCAAAGCGGGTTTTCCCCGTCAAAATCGGGGTGGGGCGGGTCAGTATCCGTGGGTTCGGGTTTGTTTGTCATGCCTAGGCCCAGCCATGATATCAAAAGGCAAACCCGGGAAGCCATCTAAAAACAAGTAAAAGTGGAGCAAGTTATTTAAATTGTACCATATTGATACCAAGGACTTGACTACTGTTTTTCTTAACTTTCTTCGGTTACCTACAAAAAAAAAATTGAAAGCAATTCATGTCATTTTCTAATAGAATATTGCATTAATCTACAAAAATAAATAAATAATTCAAGTATTAATGAGGAGCTAATTATTACGTTATGTGTTGCCATGCTTAGCCAATATAACACTATCAGACAAATAAATCTTAATCCCAAGATTAAGCAACGCTACATCCGATCCTATGTAGTATAAGAACTTTTTTTACTCAAACATGTATATTAGGAAAACATGTTTTAATGCATTGATTTTTAAAATTCTTCTTTAATTTTCCAATTTACCCCTATTTAAAATCATACTTTATTTAATTCCCCACATTAATTGAATCTTGGAAACTATAAATGTTCATTAATTATAAAAAATAAAGATAAAAAAAACTAATAAATACTTCTAAAACTTTATAAAGAGTCTAAATAAAAAAGGACGAAAATAAGATTTTTAAAATTGTCTTGTAAGAAGAACCGGATGTATTGTGTGTATGACATGTAAAACTGGGGGTGGTGGAGAAAATAAACAAAGGGAAACAATAGAAATACGTTGAACAGGCACCTGGTGGATCAAACCAATTGTCCACAAAATCACTATGAAGCTTCAGGTCAATAGGCCTTGCATATTTTTTACTAGAGGTTTAGCAAGCACTATATCAGTAGCACCAAAAAAATTATAATATGCCAAGTAACTCATTACAACTAGCAAGATAATTTAACTTATGCTTAACACCTAAAAGAAAATTTACAATGATACAGAGGATGTCATCCATCCAGTTTTATAAGATTAAATCTATAAACTACTCCCTCCGGTCCTATTTATAAGAACTTTTTTGGAGGTGAGCTTGGTCCTTTTTATAAGAACTTTTTCAGATTTTCCTATGCATTAATTATTATTTGACAAAAATACCCCATTAGTGGAGGTAGGTGAGTAATTAGTTAGTAGAGAGAGTATGACACAATTGAGTAGTTAAATAGAAAGAGAAAGATAATGAGTCTCAATAAATTCAAGGATAGTTTAGTAAATGTGATACACATTTATGACAAATTTATTGTAATAAACTAAATTAACCAACTTCCTTAATCTGTGTGAAGTAATTAAAAGGGTCTTATAAATAGGACCGGAGGGAGTAATAAACTTGGACAATGCATGCTGATCAAGTGACTGCGCTGATTAGTACTAAATTACTATTTACTAATATTCTTTATGAATGTTTAATAGCATTAAATATCACTAAAACTGATAGAGTCATTTTGATTATTATACCGTACTAACCTTGAGATTTTCAAAGCACTGGAATAATATATTATTTCATTTCAGTTATGTAGTCACAACTTCATGGATTAAAAGAATTATTTTTAATATATAAGTTCAAGAATTGAATCCAACACACTATTACAAAAAACAAACAAAAGTCTACTACACAAGGTAATTATTTATGAACCCCAAGAAGATAGCATATATTCACATCATATTTGCAGATTGAGCTTCAACCTGACCAAAATGGCATTAAGATGAAAATTAAAATAAACTAAATATAAATTCTACAAGAAAAACATGAAATCACTTGTGAAGAAAAAGAAATACACCACATAGTATAAATGTCCCTACAACAAGAATCCATCCAACAACTACCAAGCTGCAGCCATCGGAAACACATCATTTATTTATTGGAGATTTTAACAGACAAGAATTAAACAGAGTAGAAGGAATAAAGAAATAGAAAATGGCTCAATCAATTTAACTTACAAGTAGACCTTGCAGCCCAAATATCGAAACTAATGCAGAAAGTTTTGACCATAGAACATAAGCAAATGAGACAACAATATTACTGAAAAAATCAGCATAAGGCAAGAAAAACAACAGATATTAAAAGCAAACATACAAAATCTGACAAATGCATGAAAGAGCATAACAGCAACAAGAATAACCAGAGTTAATCTCCTCCAGTGGAAAATAGATGATTGTTAGCAAAAATATATTTCAGAAAAAATCACTATGAAGATTCAACTTGTACTCACATTCTATCAATGCCATCTTTTATTTTTTGAGTTTGAAAATGAGTTAGGTCCCGGAACTGAGTCAACTCAGAATGCTGGAGCGGTGTTTGGAAACGAGTTCGTTAGATCCAGAGAACATGCCACCACAACAGTGACAGCGCCGTCACCTTCCTTTGCCTTTTCATCATCGCGGTGGTCCTCAGCGGCACCATCGGCGCCAGCACGTTCGGAACACCGAGCAAGACTTCAACGATATCCGCCACCACCTCTCCATCGACCTGTCGTCCTAGAATCCCAACCTGAAAACAGGGAAAAGAGAAAGACACTGGGAAAAACCATAAACAGATAGTAAAAGGAGAAAAAGAGTGACGAGAGAGAAGAGGGAGGAGCCGTCGCGCACTATTCCGGCCGCCTAAGCACTGTTCCGACCGACTTCCCTACTAATCCTGCGTCGTTCCCCTTGCTGCCTCTCTTTACTCACTCCATCCAAAACCTTGAAGATTCTGTGACCTAAACGCTCTCCCCTTTTCTGAATCTAATCTAATATTATACGAAAATAAAACTCACGTTCTCATTCATTTCCTTTCCATTTCAAAAACATCACATTATCTTTTTTAGTTTCTTTCTACGATTTTTAACAAATTATATCTCCATTTTTTTATTTTTCTTACTAAAATTATATCTTCATTTATTCTTTTGAAATGTTTTCTTATGAATCAAGAATATCCAATATGGGAGTCAGTCTTAATCCGGTCATTTTTTTTTCATTTACTTTTTATCTCACTTTCATTTTTTATGAAATTAAAATATTTTCTTCCATTATTCATTTTTATTAATATGTTTTATTATAAAAGATTTTTTTATGAGCTGCAAGTATTCACGAGACAGTCCTGTTCCTACCATTTTATTTTTTCTCACACACTAATTTTCTTTTTTTATTATCCTTTTTACTTTTTTTATTTTTTATCAAAATTATATCTCTATTAATATTTATTTAGCTTCTATTGTAGTGTTTTTTAATGAATCACGGGAATCCTCCATAGGAGACAATTTTAATCCTGTCATTTTCTTTTTTTCTTTTATTTTTTTATCTCACTTTCATTTTCTTTTTTATTATGATATTAAAATATTTTCTCTCATTATTCGTTTTTATTAGTTGCGGGTATTTCCTACGGGAGACAATCTTATTCCTATCATTTTATTTTTTCTCGCACATTAATTTTTTTTATTATCCTTTTTACCTTCTTTTTATTTTTATCAAAAATATATCTTCATTTATTTAGCTTCTATTGTAGTGTTTATTAATGAATCACGGGAACTCTCCACGGGAGACATTCTTAATCCTGTCATTTTCTTTTTTATCTCACTTTTATTTTCTTTTTTTATTATTATATTAAAATATTTTCTTTCATTATTCGTTTTTATTAACATGTTTCATTAAATAAAATTTTTTTTATGAATTGCGGGTATTCTCCACGAGAGACAGTCATGTTCCTACCATTTTATTTTTTCTCACACATTAATTTTCTTTTTTATTATTCTTTTTACTTTTTTTTTATCAAAGTTATATCTCCATTTATTTAGCTTCTACTGTAGTGTTTTTTTATGAGTCACGGGAGACGGTCTTAATCCTGTCATTTTCTTTTCCTTTATTTTTTATCTCACTTTCATTTTCTTTTTTTATTATGATATTAAAATATTTTTTCTCATTATTTGTTTTGATTAATATGTTTTATTATAAAAGAATTGCTTTATGAGCTGCGGGTATTCTCCACGAGAGACGGTCTTGTTCCTACCATTTTTTTCTCACACATAATTTTCTTTTTTTATTATCCTTTTTACTTTATTTTTATCTTTTTTATCAAAATTATATCTCCATTTATTTAGCTTCTATTGTAGTATTTTTTAATGAATCACGGGAGACAATCCTAATCATGTCGTTTTCTTTTTTCTTTTATTTTTTTATCTCACTTTCATTTTCTTTTTTATTATGATATTAAAATATTTTCTCTCATTATTCGTTTTATTAATATTTTCATTATAAAAGAATTTTTTTATGAAATGCGGGTATTCTCCACGGGAGATGGTCCTGTTTCTACCATTTTATTTTTCTCACATATTAATTTTCTTTTTTTACTATCCTTTTTACTTTCTTTTTAATTTTTTCATCAAAATTATATCCTCATTTATTTAGCATCTATTGTAGTGTTTTTTTATGAATCACGGGATTCTCCATGGGAGGCAGTCTTGATATTGTCGTTTTCTTTTTTCTTTTATTTTTTATCTCACCTTCATCTTCTTTTTTTATTATGATATTAAAATATTTTCTCTCATTATTCGTTTTTATTAATATGTTACATTATAAAAGAAAGTTTTATGAACTGCGGGTATTCTCCATGGGAGACGGTCCTGTTCCTACTATTTTATTTTTTCTCACACATTAATTTTCTTTTATTATTATTATTAATATTATTATTATTATTATTATTATCATTATTATTATTATTATATTACATTTAATATACATCAACATATTTATTATATTTTCTAATGTGTGTTTTTATGTAATAAAAAATTATAAATGAACAATGACAAAAGTCATATCATCCTTTTTACTTTCTTTTCATTTTTTATCAAAATCATATCTTCATTCATTTAGCTTTTATTGTAGTGTTTTTTTCTCTTTTTTGTTTGTTTTTATTTAATCATTCACTTATAATATCACTCTTCTTCATTATCACGTTAGTAAAGTGGTTTTTTTATGAATTACATGCATTATCCACTTGAGACAGTCTTAATCCCGTCGTTTTCCTTTTTCCTTTTATTTTTTTTCACACTTTCATTTTCTTTTTTAATTATGATATTAAAAAAAATTCTCTCATTATTTGTTTTTATTAATATATGTTTCATTATGAAAGACTTTTTTTATGAACTGCGGGTACTCTCCACGGAAGACAATTTCGTTCCTACCATTTTATCTATTCTATTTACTCTATATTAAAAATGTTCTAACAATACATGTGTCGTGTTTTCAAACTTCTATTTTTTTTGTTTTTTTATTCTCAATTTAGTAATGATTTTTTATGTAATGAATAACAAGCATCCTCCACAGGAGAGTCTTGTTTTGGTCGTTTTCTTTTATTTCTATCGCACTTTTATTTTTTATTATATTAAATTATTTTCACTAATTATTCGTTCCTATAATTTGTTTTATTATAAGAGTAATTTTTTAATGAACCACAGGAGGCAGTCTTGCTCTTACCACTTTTTTTCTTTTTTTTTCTCATAAATTAATTTTCTTTTTTACTATTATATTAAAACATATTCTCTTAATATATAAGTATTTATGATAGCTAATATTTTATCCCGTGCGAAGTACGGACAACCTAAATCATACCATCAATATACCCGTCCGAAGGCACGGGTCACCTACTAGTTTTTTTAAAAAGTGAAATCTATCCCCGTCCCTATGTCTCTCTTCGTTGTTTTTTTTTGTTTTAATATGTTTTTAGTCCAATAAATATGAGTTACTTTATTTTAAATTTCTGTGAAAAAAATGATTTTTCATCCTTAAATAAATTTGGCTTAATTATACTTTTGGTCGCCCAAGTTTAGTGTTTGGGCGATTTTAGTCCCCTACTTTTTTTGCTCAAATTTAGTCCCTTAATTTTTAATTTGTGACAAATGTCATCCGTTAACTTTCCATTCAATTACTAACAGACAAATCTGATGTGACAGTCAGTGTGTGACTTGGATTATCTAATTAATAATGTGGGCCCATATTTTATAATTATTGATAATTTAAAAAAAAACTTTAACAAACAAAGTTCAGTAACAAATTCTCCCCCTTTGTAACAATATTTAACTGTTTGTTAAAGTTTTTTTAAAATATTATTAATAACTATAATATATGGGCCCACATTATTATTTAAATAATCTAGATCACACATTGGCTGCCACATCAGATTAATCTACTAATAATCTATATCTACCTATCTATCTATATATATATATATATATATATAGTAAAATAGACTGGAACCATTACATTGATTACATAGTATTATCATTTATATTAATTAATATATAGTAAAATAGACTTGAACCATTACATTGATTACATAGCATTATCATTTATATTATAATTAATATATATATATAGTAAAATAGACTAGAACCATTACATTGATTACATAGCATTATCATTTATATTATAATTAAATAGAAGATAGACAGGCACGACGTCGTGCCTGTCTATCCGCATTTTTTATTTTATGGGAAAGACGTAAATTTAATTTACATACTTATAAACACAGATAAATATAATTGACATTTCTTTGAAAAAATATGTACTTCCTCCATTTCTTATTATAAGACCCATTCAACCCTTAATCACAATGTAAAATGAAAATTTTGTTATTATTAAGACTTTTCTTATATTTTTAAACTTGTAATTTAAAAAATTACCCTCTAATTTTTTTGGGTTAATCCCTTGTAATTTTTATTTATTGCCATTGGTAGTGAAATAACAATGGGAACAATTAATCTAGGTTGAAATTTAAAAGAAATCATTTTATAAGATGGAATTAGTGATAATTTTGGGGTAAAAACTTTCCACAACTTTGCTTCTTGATATGAAGCATATTCCAAAACATTGACATTGATCAAAGTTGTTATAAGTCGAGCTGCATTGCTCTCCCACAGTCTCTCAATAAATCCAGTATTGTTTCAGGCTCATTATGACAGCAAGGGCAATTGGCAGCAACATTTAGACCTCTTCTAGCCAGATTAAAATTGGTCTTTAATCCACCTTTCATCACCAACCACATGAAGTTCCTTATCCTATGGGGGGCCATTCCACTTCCATATTAGACTTCACACCCCTCCCTCCTTCTCTGTTGGCTTTTTTCCACTAGCTCATAGGCAGTCTTAGTAGAAAAACAACCAGCCGAACTATTTCCCCACACAGGTTTGTGAAGCCCAAGACTATGGTGACCTCCAAGGCAAGCACTGATCTTTTCAATTTCTGCTGAAGGGAGGTATTGGTCAAACAGATGAAATATCCTCCTACCAAAATCATCAGAGAAATAACTGACTGAGGCATTTATAAGATTGACAGTCAGATCATGGTTAGTAACCTGCTGTAAAATAGTACCATCTTTGATCCATGGATCCATCCAGAATTTAGCAGTAACACCATTCCTAATTTGCCATCGGACTCCTTGAAGGACACAGTCCCAGGTTGCCACAATTCCACGCCACACCATAGACTGGTTTCTTTTCCTCTGGACATTGGGTATGATCTCATTTCCAGCACCATATTTGAATCTCAGCACACTCACCCAAAGAGCATCTCTATTATGGATGAGGTTCCATCCTAATTTCACGATAAGAGCCTTATTGAAAGACTGCAGTTTATTCAGGCCCATTCCACCAGCATTCTTAGGCTTACAGAATTCCTCCCAACCCACTGTGTGCATTTTATTTTCATGAGTTGTGTGACCCCAGATGAAATTTTTGGCCATCCTCTCTAACTTGTGGTAGACACTTGCTGGCAGCAGGACTGTGTGCATCGTATAAGTTGGCAAAGCATGTAAAACAGCTTGGGTGAGGGTAACTCGGCCAGCCATGGAGAGTGAAAAAACCCTCCAATTATTTAATCTTTGTTGTGATTTTTCAATGAGATAATTATAAGTAGACCTTGTGACCCTTCCATGTAACAGGGGGACCCCAAGATACTTTCCTAAGTCAGAAGTTAGAACAAATCCTGTCATTGATGTTAATTGTCTAGCCTTTGAGTGACAAGCATTTTTTGAGCACATGATTCTAGTCTTCTCCACATTTACTTTTTGACCTGAAAAGATACAAAACTCATGAAGGTAATCCATGACAAGGGAGATTTGATCCATGGAGGCTTCCGCAAACAACATCAAATCGTCAGTAAAAAATAAGTTAGAGATGCTAGGGCCTCCCCTACCGAACTGAAAAGGTTTCTAGTCTCCATTGTCTACCTTTGATTGAATTAGATGGCCTAACCGCTCCAAGCACAACACAAAAATGTAAGGTGATCGGGTATCACCTTGTCTTATCCCTTGGGTAGGGCAAAAACCATCAGATTTGGTTCCATTGATCAAAACTTGCATACTAGCTGTAGAGATGCATTTCATAATCAGATTGCAGAAATGATCACTAAAGCCAATATCTCTTTGTGTGTCTTCAATAAACTCCTATCTTAGACGATCATAGGCCTTTTGAAGATCTATTTTGATCCCATGAAACCTTTTTGACCCCTACAAGTTCTCATGGAGTGAAAAATCTCTTGTCCTACAATACTGTTATCAGTGGTTTGGCGACCAGGGACAAGCTTGCCTGATTTTTCTGAACCAGCTTACTCATGTTGGTAATGGCTTTGTAAATAACATTACAAAGGTTGATCGGTCTATACTGGAAAATAGAGGAAGGGTGTTGTATTTTCGGGATAAGAACAAGCAAAGTTTCATTCAGAGAGCAAACCTTTTGGGGTTGTAGGAAGATTTCCTTCAAAATATGACAAACTGAGCTACTGATCTGTGTCCAAAAACGCTGAAAAAAAAGGGGGTGGAGCCCATCCGGCCCTCAAAATACCACAAGCATGTAGATTTAATTGTAAAAGTATTACCTTGGCTATCGCTGCCAATGTTGAAAAGGCATCATCCCTCACTGCAGGAGTACCGTCCCAACTATTACCCTCGATTTGAGACAAACCCCAATGACATGCACCTTCACAGAGTACCGGGACCTTTTCCTCTGCCTCCCCCATCGCATGCAGTTGAGGGGCACCGACATCATTGGTTGACTTGAAGATCTGAATGAACCACTAACAAGTTCTATTCTGCATATGAATTGTCAGGCTAACTACTTAATCATCAAAGGAAGCAATGGCACCGATTTCTCATTAAATCTTGAGCTTCAGAGGCAGCAAAAAGGTAAAATTCAAGCAACGGCGCAAATCAATGGCTATGTACCACAGGGAAAAAAATTCAAACTACAAAGGTAAAATATAAACTTATCGTTGGCAATTCACAAAGTAAATTTTCTTAATGGAAATTTTTAAAGGTCATCTTAATTGGAAAATGCTACAGAAAATTTGAGCATGTGAAATATATCCTGGATTTCAATAGTCAGAAATCAACCCTTCCATTGGAGATAAAAATAACAAAGTAATCCTTAGAGGTGGACATGTGGGGGTCAAAAGTAATCCTCAATTTTACAAAAATTATTATTGCAAACCAATCCTTATGTACATGTGGACCTTTTTCTTCGCCAGCATGTCCCTTATGTGGAGCATTCTCTTCATTATTTTCATCCTATAAAGAGATAAAGAGATGTTAAAACTTTTTATAAGGAAGATTGTAATAACAAAAGGATAAAAAACACCAATCAAAGGTCTTTTAGAAATACAAGGTGATGTAATTCTAAGAGTCACCATCAAATCAACAAATTATAACTTATTAAATGACCAACCCTTTTATTGAAACAAAAAGAATTACATGCTTAGTCACACCCTAAATCAACAAGACAATTGATAGTTTTGGTGTAAGCCATATTAAGTCTGACATAGATGCTAAGCCACCCATAACCTTGTAGTTATAGGTAGTTTGCATAACTTACCCTGTACAACCGCAAGTATATGAAAATGCTATGAACTCGATAGACTTGTTTTTTATTCCAAACAAAAAACCTTACCAATGTGTAATCGGGCATTGTCTAGTTACCCCATTTGGTGTCACCATCCCAAATTTCCATGTAATTCTAGACATATATACCACAATCATTATTGTATGACCAATTTACATATTTTAGTATCATAAAACTGTCAAAAATCAAAGTTTAAGGAATCAAGTAAAATAATGACACCTTTATTGAAGAAAGTGAGTACTGAAGTATATGGTTGAATCACAAGAAGGGGGGTTGAATTGTGATTCTTTTATAATTCTACAATTTTATCTTCTAATAAAATTTTGCTCAAGATAAGTTCTTGGTTGTTTATTAGAAGATGGATCTCCACAAGTAGAATTGTAAGTATTAATGCTTATTATGCTGAAAATAGGATTCCTTTGGTGGAATTAATTTAGTTACCACTTACTTAGGTATTATTAGTTTTGAAAACTTTTTGTGCACATGCAGAAGTTAAGAGAGTAAGGGAAAGAAGAAAACACAAAGGTTTTTATACTGGTTCACCTCTTCCAACCTGAGGCTACGTCCAGTCCCTACCTTCTGTAGGATTTTTCTCACTAACCAATCAGTTACAACCTTTGGGTACACACTACCACTAGTATTATTTTTCCACAGCCTCTTCAGGCTTTCTCCAGAATCACCAAACTCACAGAAACAGACCCTGACTTACTACAGGACTTTCTGCAGAAGCACAGGTCCAGAAATCTGCAGAACTTCCTTCTGCAGACACCAAACGCACACAGGCTCACACCAGAGCCTTTACAACCTCTCTAATAACTTTACCTAATGTGCCACAAGAGATTTTACAACAGACCAATCTCTTTGACCTTTCAGAAGCACAAAAACAGCAAGGTAAAGAGCAAATAGCTCACTAGATTATAATTAGAGTAGCAGCAGACTTTCCTAGTGAGCAAAACTCCCCCTCAACAACTTGTATAATCAGATTAGGAAGAATTCGAGGAGAGAGAAAAGGTTCCAGAAACTGGCAGTGAGACAACAGATAATATTTTATGCTTCTGGAATGAGATGTGTGTCTCAATGTGAAGAGAGCACCTCCTTTTATAGGTGAGGAGCCTTGTAGCCGTTGGAATGAGGTTAAAATGATCCAGCTGTGATGTATTGACAAGTCCCTTTCAGGTACAGCTGCAAAAGCTGACAGGTACAGCTGTCCAGTTGGCTGGCCTTCATGCTTCTGCAGAACTTGCTTCTGCAGATAGCTTCTGCAGATAGCAAAATTGGCTCATTTCTTCACCAATGCTTCTGTGAATGTACTGAGGATGATTTCAGGATTATTTCAAGTGTATTTAAACTTGTGTTCCTCAGCTAAATTAGCAGGAGATCATTTTAGACTTTCTGGTTTGCTTTGCTGCTTCTGCAGAATCTAGACTTGCAAATTCCTTCTGCAGAAATGCTTCTGATCAACTGCAGATAATTCTTATGCTTCTGTGACATGTTTCATGTTCTGCAGTTGATATATCTTAAGAGTGAAATTCTGTTTTTGCTTTCTTCTTAGAATTTCCTCTAAAATGAATCTCCCTTCTAAAGCAATTTCATTTGAAGTCTTTGAGATGCTTCTTCTTGCTTCTAGAAACTGTGAGAAGTGCTTGATAGCTTCTGCATGCTTAAATAAGTTGCTTTCAACTTACTCATCTTTATTTCAAGTTTTCCTTCACAGATTTGTCATTCTTTCATCTTATTGCTTCTGTTAACCATTAAGATGAAGCTTCTCATATCTGTCCTTCTGCAAGATGAAACCCGTTGCTTCTGGACACATTCTCAAATGAAATGGTCAGTTCTTTTGGAATCAGAATTATGCTAACTTGCATTTGATTTGGTTGTCATGATTAAAACCACTTTGAGGGGATTCTTGGACCTTACAAGTACATGTGGTCACTAACCTATAGTGCTATTTTGGTAAGTCCTCATACACAATTTCTAATTGTAAGGCCTTTTTATCCATATTTGGATACAACAAAGCTAATAGGTTCTCAAATCAAAATTTCTAGAAGGGAAAACAAAAATATTCATTAGTAATTAATAGACATCACACTAGATAAATTTTCAAAAAAAATCCTTCAAACTGGTTTTTTTTAGAACATACCATTGCATCATCAAGTCTATTTAGATCTTTATCCCTTTGATGTCCCAAGGAGTCCAACACAAACATCTTCTGCTTTAGGTCCAACACATAACAAAACCAGTGACACTGAAATATGGTAGGTACAAATACCTAAAATCTATAGAGGAAGAAATTAGGCTACTATTCACAAACATTATTTGGCTACAAAAACGTTTTTCTTAGTAAACACTCACCAAGTTCCAACAAAAATAGCACATTTTTAGGGTGTTTCATAGTATTTAACATAAATTCCCTGAAGTAAATAGCAATAAAAATGACAATATTTTTTGCATAAAAAAAGTACTTTTCATGAGGAAATCTAATTAAAAAGTAATGCTTTTTAGATGATCATCCATATGAAAGAATTTATAATTAGCAAATTACTAGGCATCTATGCAGATACTTAATATATAATATATTTGACAAAGGAGCAAGAGGCATACAGAACATAATCAATTCCTTGTATATAGTTATAAACAAACTATCTCTATGTCTGGTTTTATCCTTTGTAGGCCTAGATATCATCTAATGTGCCAAAAAGTATTATTATACATGGCTTTGAAAGCACCATATGATTCTTAAAAGCACAAGTCTAGATGCTTCATATGCACACAATTAGCCGGACAGTGTTTCCATAGCTCCAAATGCATATAAACAGCGAAAATATCCTCCCATAAAACTTCTCCAATAACTGTGAGAAGTTTATCGTAACCATGCAATGTATGGAAATACTGATTTGAGCCTTTGTTTTCACCTACAGATTACAAATACAAATTATCAAGAAATACTGAAACCTAATAAAATATAATGATTTTAGAGCAAGTGAGCAACAATATAAAGCTAGTAACCAAATCACAGATGGCTGAATAATTGGGGATGGTGAATAAAACAGTTCCTACTGACACCCTTAATAACTCTCCCATCATTCTACACCTCAATTTAGTCATTTCAAGCATTAAAGGTCCACACTATGCATCAGCATGTAACACACAAAACAAAATAACTAACATTCTATTCCAAGAATAAGTAAATCTCTTAAACACACTACAAGCCTCACTGCAAATTAACTTTATTGAAACCCCAAATGTTTTGCTTAAACTTAAGTGAGAAGTGAGGAGAACATAACCAATTCAAATTAACAACGAAGGCCTACCATTTACTCACGCATCTTAAGAAACTTCTTGAAAACTGATAAAAGCTACAAGTGGACTTGCCATCTAGAAGGAAAGGAAACTGGCTTAAGGGAAAAAGAATTGAGAAGCATCCAGGGATGCAAAAAACACAAAAACACTATTTTTTTTCTTCCAATGCACTATCAGAACCTAAAACCTTATACAATAAGCGGAAGTAGCTCAATCAACATGAAGAAGTTATAAGGTGTGCAACCTTTCATGAACAGCATGGTCCTATGATATACAATAAATGCACCTTCATAACTAACCACACGACATTACAATAATAATTTACTAGCATTTATGGATCAAAGATTAACTCTGATTCTGAATGAATAATCAATCAACATGATATGTTAATCACTCCTGCAGCCTTAGTTGTTCATAGAGATAACAATTTTAATATCATGAGAATGAATTAGTTTGTTTTATGATTTATTGTTAGGGTAACGAGGGGAGCCTAAACCACCAGAGAGTCCTCCAACATAGGGCCAATGAGCAAACAAGCAAACCACACAAGTGAGCTAGACACCACATCAAGGTAGTCAAAATCGAGATTTCACCTTAAATCGGGAAAGGGGGTGAAAATCGTAAATCGTAAATCGTGGAATTGTAACACAAATCGAAAGATTTTACCAAATTTATATAATATGCATATAAATTCATATATTAGGCATAACACCAAAACAGTAAATGATTCATAACAGTAACAACTCATAAATGAATCCCATGGATGGCTTGTAGCTATAAAATAGCTAAGTAACAACTCCAAAACAGTAAATGATTCAAAACAGTAACAATTAAGACTCTATTACTAGGCATAATACCAAAAGAAAGTATGTAGTTAACACCTAAACTAAACAGTAATATTAAAATTCTAGAATCTAGATGCCTAATCTAACAGTTGTGCCACATTATAATCATAAGGATCCACAATTTGATCCTCATCTTCATCACCATCAACTTCATCTTCCAAATTCTCCATATCACCACCCATCAAATCCTCTCCATCTTGGTCTTGAACCAAGTTCTCATCTCTATCCTCTCCAACTTGCTCTTCAGCCAAGTTCTCATCCTCAGTTGAAGAATCCAAATCCAAGTTGTTCACATCCAAACCTTCATTGTTTCCATGATCATTTTCCATGATCCATTCTGAACTTCTGGAAAGTTCGGAAGTGAATCTTCTTCACTGCAAGCTTCGATCTCTGAACGTTGAAGTTGAGGACGGCGGTGCAGGGGTACCTGCAAGGGAATCCAATGCCTAACGTAAGAGTGTGTATCAGAGAGATAGGAAACAATAATGATTGTAATAGAAAATGCGTACCTTTTCTCTCAGAATCACCTGTATTTATAATGTGATTTGGGCGGGAAAGTTGGTTACACGCGTGTAACCGTCCCCGTGATTTACGGGTTCACGCGCCACTTCCGTCATTCAAACACACGCGCTAGTGGAGTCTTTAATGTTGGTAGATCCTCGGATATAGATGTCGACACGGTATGTCGCGCCATCTCGTCAATGCTTCTCGAAAGTATAAGTGGGGTATCTGAGCTCATATCTCGACTGGTCTAGTCGACTACTATATTTGACATTCCTCGTCAGAATGTCATCATATTAAGACGACAATGTGACTCATAAAATGCCACCATGTCACGTCGAGTTGGAGTATAGTTTTACTCCAGAACACATTCATCATCTGAAGAAACATAACCAAGATCTAGCTCATGAGCTCTCCTAGTTTGCTTCCTTTTGGCCAATTTAGAATTGGTCATGATAAAAACAACATCATTCATTATTTTTTGTCTCAAGCGGTTTCTCCTCTTGGTGTGGACCTAAATAAATACAAATAAAAGTAACATAAGCAACTAATCAAGCACTAGGCTAGTAGGTAATTTAAAAAAGCAATTGAAATTCATATTCCATTTTGAAATTTTACCCTCTCAAAGGCACTCCAGTTACATTCACACCCAGAAGAACAACTACATGTTAAGCTTAATACGCGAATGGCGAATCTTTGGAGCTCTAGATGTTCATCTCCATAAGACTCCCACCAATCTGTTGGAGTCTTCTTATCAAGTGTTGCTCTAGCTAAAGGACTACGATAAGTGTAAATTATATGATATTTTCCTATGTTTCTATTACACTTATCAAGGCTAAAATAGTAATTTATGCCCCAAAATAATCCCTTTTTGTTAATAATTGTAATTATTTGGTTTGGATTTGAATTTGATGCTATTTTGATTAGAAATTTGTTAATTTGTGCAGATTTATGATAGATTTGAATTTGGAGAGAAGATAGCATTAAATGGGAAGATTATTTGCAGATTTGAAGTTTAAATGAGGACAAAATAAAGATAAGATCAGCATCCATTTAAAAAAAAGGATCATGTGGATAACTTTCCCAAATTGAATTCAAGCCCAAATAAATACAAGATCAAGTCAGAAAAGGGAAACAAGGAAAGCCAATCAAGCAGAGGCAAGATCAGAAAGAGATCAAGTTGATAAATGAAGAATTAAAGAAAGTCTGCAGCGTGTTTCACGCTTCACCTGCGCTAAGCGCAAGTGAAGCGCAAGTCACGCACCGACTTTTTAAAATTCAAATACAGATTGATCTCTTCCAGATTTAGATTAGGTTTTCCTTAGTCTATAAATAGGACCTTTTGCAAAGATCAAAGCAGGTCGCCGAGACCCCAGATAAGCAACAAGGAGGAGAGGCATAGAATTAAAGATAGAAGCACAAGGATTGAAGAAGGTGACAGATTCTTCAGTGGTTTGTAATGGCTACCATGAGTAGCTAAACTCTCCAGTAGGATTGGATGTAGTGGATTCAATCCCCAAGTGCATGTGAATTCTCTTGTGTTTTAATTAAAAATTCCTGTTTTTAATTATATCAGTACTTTTATGTTGTTCTTAATGCATTACTTCCGCGTGTACGCCGGAGTCATAGGCTAGTGCTCTGGATACAAAAAGTGGAATTTTCGGCTAGTATTAGAGTTTAGGGGAGCCTAGACATAGGAAACCTAACCTCCGATTGCTAAAAGTACTCGTTTAGCCATATGGGAATATAGTTCTTTCTGAAGATTGAAGTGTTTAGGTGAGTGACAGCCCCTTCATAGGTGTTCTATAGGAAAATATGATTAAATTGATAGCACAGTTGTAGTAATATAGGGATTTTTCCTGACGATTGGGGGTATATCCACACCATAGGGGGCCTATAGATAATATAATTGGTAATTGCTAAGGTATAACTATTAACGAATTTATAATTAAAAGGAGAGATTCACATACATGGGGGGTGCGATGAAGCGAAGTCCAATCCTAATCCAAGTAATTCTATCTTTTCTCAATTTTATTGCTCATTGTTTCCTTTTTGTTATTCTGCACTACAATTACTCTCTTAAACAATTGCTCACTTGCTAATTCGATCACTAAAATCCTACGAAGTGAACCGCTCCCTGTGGATACGATATCTTATACTTACTATTATACTGCTGATATTTGGTACACTTGCCAGAACGTCACCAGACTACCAAAAAACTTTGCCCGTTTCTTGAAACCATCAAGTTGAACATCAATCTTTGCTCGTTCTTCAAGATTGGGCACCATCCTTGTCATACAATCATATAGTCCATGTTTAACTTCAAAATCAGCCTTAAAATTAGCACTATAGTGTAGTTGGGGTTGAGAAAGTAGCCCGCAACATGCAAAGGCCTATGGAGCTTCCTATCCTATCTTTCATCAATAATATTCCATGTACATAACTAAATAATAGAATAAATTGTATTAGTTTTCAAACAAAGAATCAAAGAATACATGATTTCAATAAATAGATAGTTCATAGTTACCTTTTCTTGACACCGTTGAAAGCATTTTGGATTTTCTCTTTTGCTTGGTCCATTGCCTCATAAATGAATCCCATGGATGGCTTCTCATCTGAATCATCCAAACGAAGAACTTTAATGAAAGGATATGCACCCTTCAAACAAGTTAACACATTCTCCCAAAACACCTTGTCCAAAACTATGTCCTCTATAAATTTCCCCTCCTTTGTCCTAGCAAACTTGTTGTACTTCCATTCTTATCAAAGATCCCTTATTTTCATGAAGGCATCCCAAAGTTAGATAAGATGTTGCAAAGCGTGAGTCGTGGTCTCACCAAATCTCTCCCTTTTGTGAATTGTTGCAACAAGGAAATGAGAGAAGTTCTTAAATAAATATAGGTAGTGATTTTTCTACCTTTTGGAATTGTCTTCTCATGAATAGGCAGCTTCTTCACAAAGTCTTCTACCATTAAATCAATACAGTGGGCTGCACATGGAGTCCAATATAATTTTTTCCTTTTCTCCATTAACATCTCTCCAACAGGTTTGTAATTTGTTGCATTATCGTGTATCTTTATATTATTTTTGTTTTATGACTTGTTTAACACTATTTATATACTATCTCTATGCTTATTTATCTGTCCCTTGGGGCTTAAATAATGTGTCAAAAAATATATTTATCAAAGTGAGGTGATTTTTCGAAAGATCCAAACAAAGCGCTAACATGCAAAGCGCCACACGTGCGCGACCCTTCAAAAGCTACCAGAGGAAAGCGCTGTACTGGATAGCGCCACACGATGTGGCTTTTTGACCGTTGATTCACACGTGAGATTCCCTGATTCAGGCGTGAGATTCGCTGCACAACCAGAAGCATGAGATTCCCTGCAACGAGCTGAATTATTTGCTTATGAATGCATGGGGAAGGAGCAGAATACATGGGGAAGGAGCAGAATATATATTGGAAATTAAAAGAAAAATTAATATGTCTTTGAACGTGTTTGAACGTGTGGGGGGAAGGAGAAGAACACGGCTACACGACTATAAATTAGTGTTATTGTTGATCACATTAATTCACATGTTGTATGTTAAAACTCTATTTTTCAGCTACAATAATTTTTCATTCACTTGTGCAACTATAATAGCGGCAGAAAGGGTTATTTATCCGGGTCCAAAACATAATTAATTACTGCGCCATTGTATTTTCTCCCCTTTTCACCCCAAATTTATTGTATTATCTCTGGCTTGAATTTATCAATGCATAATTTAAATCCATTCTGAAAATATTAATGCCTAAAATTAATATGAAATTTAAATCATGAAAACGTTACTGTTGATTTAAATGCATAAAAAAGAACATTATTTACACATAACGAAAGAAATTAAAACGTAACATAAAATAGACCAATTCATGATTTACTAAGCATCATAATAGTTCATCATAGATGATATTTAATCAGGGAGCAGGATCATTGATATTATCTTGGGATGCATGTTGGCCTTCTTCTAAATAAAGTGGACAAATCCGTCGAATGTGACCAAGACGATGACAGTGACTACATTTTTGCTTCGACTGACTCTCCCTCCAATCCATTTCATTGACGTTCTTCACTATGGACATTAGCCTCAAATGTTGGGAATCCAGATTGAACTGCAGTTTGATCCTCAAAAGTAATAATGCAACTCATTTTTCAGCAAAATAAAATCACAAATATAACATATTAGAATTTAGATGAAAGCAAAACAGAGCATTAATAACGTAGAACTAACAACATGAAAACAATGAACTTACTTGTGAGTTTCATTCGGACTTATATGTATTTATACTGCTTACATAATCCGAAAACAAGAAAACCGAAAAAAATATTGTTTTCGAATCCTCAAGATTCACGTGAGCATCAAAAATATCATTTTTCATTCTGTGATATCAATTCACCTGGGCGAGAATATATGCTAAATTTACAAAATCTCACTTCCCTTACACAGCGGGCAGGCTAAAAGGCTCGTGGCGCCTCACCTGGTGGCACCCTAGTAGGGCTTTTTGACCGTATTGGGCAAAAAAAAATATAAATTACCTAAATAATGTATTCCAAAAACTTATTGCTCTTTCTGGTGTGGTGCAGAAGTCGAGGTTGGATGAGGCGCTAAAGGGAATGACGCCTTAAAAGAAAGTTATTTATAAGGCGCTAGACCCTCTAGCTCCTTACATTAAGCGCTTAACTGTCCAACGCCTTATACGCAGTGAATATATTCCATGTTCAGTTAATATATTATGTTCGTGTCTCAGTGAATATTAGGGATGACAATTGAGCCCAAGGCCCAAGCCCTATGGGTACCCGCAATGGGCAGGCAGGTATTTGTGTTTTTTTTACTTTATAATATATGACTAATTAGTGTTAATAATCATTTTTTACATATCTTGAAGAATTCTAACACATAATATCCAAGTTTATAAAATAATGTGACGTGAAAGTTTATTGTAATATTTAATAAAATAATTGAACTTTAGATCATTTGTTGTGTTTTAGAACATTAACATATTGTGTTTCAATGTAATTAAATTGTTGTATCACTGATATTTAAAAATTATGTTTGGATGATTTTCGAGTAACTTTTTTAATTTAGATATAGTTTTCTTAAATTAATATTTTTTTAGTAAGTTGTTAATTTTTTACTTAATAAATATTTTATTAATAAATCATTTGTTAATTTAGTAAGTTGTTAACTTTATTAATAAATATTTTATTAATAAATCATTTGTTAATTTTATTTAATAAATATTTTTACTTAATAAAAAATTTGTTAATATTTTTTTAGTAAGTCGTTAATTTTTTACTTAATAAATATTTTTTACTTAATAAATCATTTGTTGTGTTTTAGAACATTAACATATTGTGTTTCAATGTAATTAAATTGTTGTATCACTGATATTTAAAAATTATGTTTGGACGATTTTCGAGTAACTTTTTCAATTTAGATATAGTTTTCTTAAATTAATATTTTTTTAGTAAGTTGTTAATTTTTACAACAAATGATCTAAAGTTCAATTATTTTATTAAATATTACAATAAACTTTCACGCCACACTATTTTATAAACTTGGATATTACGTGTTAGAATTCTTCAAGATATGTAAAAAATAATTATTAACACTAATTAGTCATATATTATAAAGTAAAAAAAACACAAATAGATAGTTATAAAAATATATTGTTGCTCATACCCGCTTTGCAGGTTTTTACCCTGCCCATTGCGGGTACCCATAGGGCTTGGGCTCAATTGTCATCCCTAATATTCACTGGGGCACGGACAGAATATATCAACTGAACGTGGAATATATTTACCGCGTAAGGCGCTAGGTAGAGAGGCGCCTCCTATTGATAAGGCGCTGGACAGTTAAGCGCTTAATGTAAGGAGCTGGACAGTTAAGCGCTTAATATAAGGAGCTAGAGGGTCTAGCGGCTTATGAATAACTTTCTTTTAAGGCGCCATTCCCTTTAGCGCCTCATCCAACCTCGACATTTGCACCACACCAGACAGAGCAATAAGTTTTTGGAATACATTATTTAGGTAATTTATATTTTTTTGTCCCATATTGGTCAAAAAAAACCCCTATTAGATGGCGCCTTACGTGGTACATGGCGCCTCCTCATGTGGCGCCTCATGTGGTACACATTTCTTCACATGACGCCTTTCTGATCAGCGTCACATCCCACCTTTTCACGATGGCAAAAATCACCACACTTTAGTAAATATATTTTTTTACACATTATTTTGGTAATTAATGTTTTTTCACCCCTCTACGGTCAAATGGCGTCCATTGGAGGAGAGTTAAAATTGTTCCTTTATATATGTTGAGTCTAAGGCAACGTTAATTACATTTTTCTCAATTATATCCTTATATTAATTATAAAGTAATAATAAATATTCTAGTATTGAGAAGAGATAATATAAAATAAACAAATGGTATAATAAGAAATTCAAATTAAAATTTATACAACTAATCATATTAATTTCATTTTTTAATTTGTATATATTTTTGTGTTAATGAACAAATAAATAAAAATGAGTATTTTTTTATTGATGAAAACGGGAAACCACCACTACTTAACAATGCTAAAATCTCGCTGGCTGTGGGATTGTTAACAAACTAGTATCCAACCAATAAATATTTAAATTTAAATTTTAATAACATATCTAACCTATTTAATATACGTAAACATTAAATCATAAAATTAATTAATTTTTAATATTTAATTTGAAACTTGTTAGTAGATCAAGAATATAACAAACTAACAAAGCAAAATGGATTTGGAAATATAAAATAGTCACATCTAATAATTACAAATGAACACTATCAACAATATTGCTTCATTTAAATTTTTGAAACACTTTCTTGTAGACAATATTTTTGTAACATTACAACACTTAAAGTTGTTATCACATATAAGAATCTTAAGTCTTTGTTGAGACTTAACCCTAGATACAACAACATATAATTGGGTTTTGGGTTATGCTCATTTTTACATATATTACTAAATTTTTATAATAAAATTAATTTATGATATAGTCATATACATCAATTAGTAGAATGTGAATATCATATTGTTATCATGTTTATAGAAAATAATAACAAATACATCATTAATATAATAAATTTAAAATATATTCACATTTGATATCTCATAATGCAATCATTTCAAAACTATATAAAAGTGTATGAAAAAAAATCATTATTGGGAGAGCTAACCCCACTATAACATTGATATTCATGACCCGAGCTGGACTAACTCCGATGGAGGATATTTATAGTTTATTAAAAAAATCACTTTAAACCTATAATTGAAAATTTTACTTGACTTTTAAACATACTATATTAAATATATAATAAATCAAAATGCAATATAATAATTTTATTCAAGTAAAAGAAAAGAAATAATTATAAATTTTATAATTCTAATTTGAAATTTTATCCATAAAAATTATAATCAATACATCATAAAAGTAATTATAAATTTGAATTATATTGGTATTTGAGATCTCTCATCTTAATCACCTAAAACCTATATAAAGTGTATGGACAAAACCGTTGTTGGAAGAGTTAGTCCCACCGTTATATGGATGTTCATCAAAGGAACATGACTGCCTCATGTGGAGAGTAGTTGGGGTCATAAAAAAATGAGAATAAAAAAATCTTAAAAAATATAAATAACGAAATGTGAGAAAATGTGACATATGTACTGAGCGAAAAAATTTTAATATAGAGTAGATAGAATAAATAAGAGAGATAATAAGTAAAAATATTAATGAATAAAATAGAGAGATAATTATTTTAATATAATAAAAAATGAAAATTAAAATGTGATAAAAAATAAAAAAAATAGAAGAAAACGCTGGAGAATGATTGTCTCATATGGAAAATAGTTGTATGGTTCGTAAAAAAAATCATTTTACTGTATTGCTAATAAAAAAAATTAAAGAAACACAAGTGAGAAAACATGACACGTGTTATGGATGAGCAATTTTAATATAGAATAAATAGATAAATAGAATAGATAAGTGAGATAATAAATGAAAATATTAATAAATAAAATAAAGACATAAATGATATATTGAAATATCATGTTAAATTTAATGTAAATCAATACATTTATTGTATTGCTTAATGTGAGTTTTCATGTAACGAAACAGATAAATAGAAATAAATAATGAGAGAAATTATTTCAAGATAATAATAATAGTAATAGTAATAATAGTAATAATAATAATAATAATAATAATAAAGAAAATTAAAGTGTGATAAAAAAGGAAAAAGATGTAGGAGGAAACTGCTTCACATAGAGGATAGTGAATACTCATGATTTATCAAAATATCACTTTTATAATGAAACAAATTAATATGAATGGATAATGAGATCAAATGTTTTAATATAATAACAAAAAAATTAATTTGTGAAAAAAAATCAAAAAGAAAAAAAAACATGAGCTAAACTATCTACCGTGCAGGATAAATGTGGTTCATAAAAATATCACTCTACAAAAAGAGAATAAAAAACTTGAGAAAACGCAGATAAAAAAATAACACGTGTAATGTGGGAATAATTTTAATATAGAGTTAATGGAAGTAAATTAAAAGATAGAATAAATAAGAGAGATAATAAGTGAAACATTAATGAATAAAATAGAGAGATAAATAATATATTGAAAAAATACATTAAAATTGATGTAAATAAACTCAGATCGTATTTCTTTATGTGCGTTTTTATGTAATGAAATAAATAAACATAAATGAATAATGAGAAAATTTGTTTCAATATAATAATTATAAAAAATAAAAATTAAAATGTGGTTAAAAAAAGACAGGAGTTGGACTGCTTCCTGTGGTTTATAAAAAAAATACGTTACTGAAATGAGAATAGATATGAACAAATAATGAGAGAAACTATTTTAACATAATAACAAAAAATTAAAGTGTGATAAAAAAGAAAAAAGAAAAAAGAAAATAGTATGAGCAGTAATGTCTCCCGTGAATGATACTCGTGATTTATAAAAAAAATCACATTTGTATTGAAACAGATTAATGGGATCCAATAATGAGAGGAAATATATTAATATAATAACAAAAAATAGAAAATTAAAAGTGAGATAAATAGGAATTTTAATATAGATTAAATAGATAAATAGAATAGATGAGTGGGATAATAAATGAAAATATTAATGAATAAAATAGAAAGATAAATGATATATTGAAATATCATGTTAAAAGTAATGTAAATCAACACATTTATTGTATTCCTTAATGTGAGTTTTTATATAATGAAATAGATAAACATGAATAAATAATGAGTGAAATTATTTAAATATAATAATATAAAGAAAATTAAAGTATGAAAAAAAGAAAAAAAAAGTAGGATCAAAACTGCTTCACGTGAAGGATAATCATGGTTTATAAAATATCACTTTTATGATGAAACAAAATTATATGAACGAATAATGAGAGAAAGTATTTTAATATAATAATAATAATAACAATAAATGAAATTGTGAAAAAAAAAACAAAAATAAAATAATAGGAGCAAGACTGCCTCCCGTGAAGGATAAATGTGGTTTATAAAAAAATAACTTTATAAGTGAGAGAATAAAATATTTTGAAAAATTGAAAAATGGTACATGTTAATAAGACTGTCTCGTAAAGAATACATGTATTCATAACGTCATTACCAACAACGTATATTTTTTTGGTCAAACAACGTATATTTATTGTTTGCAAGAAATCTAATGTTATATTTATTGGTCCCACCCAGACTCTACAAATTTGGGAAGTTAGGCTACAAATCTTGATGGCCCATAAAAGCAACTGAGTGGCCCAAACGTGGACAAAAAAATTAAGGGATGAATGAACAGTGAATAAAAAACAGTCAAAATGAATATAGAGTAGATAAAATAAATAAGAGAGATAATAAGTAAAAACATTAATGAATAAAATAGAGAGATGATTATTTTAATATAATAAAAAATGAAAATGAAAATGTGATAAAAAATAAAAAGAAAAATAGAAGAAAACGTTGGAGAATGATTGTCTCATATGGAAGAAACATATGAGACACAAGTGTTCGTAAAAAAAAATCACTTTACTGTATTGCTAATAAAAAAAATTAAAGAAACACAAGTGAGAAAACATGACACGTGTTATGGATGAGCAATTTTAATATAGAATAAATATATAAATAGAATAAATAAGTGAGATAATAAATGAAAATATTAATAAATAAAATAAAGACATAAATGATATATTGAAATATCATGTTAAATTTAATGTAAATCAATACATTTATTGTATTGCTTAATGTGAGTTTTCATGTAACGAAACAGATAAATAGAAATAAATAATGAGAGAAATTATTTCAAGATAATAATAATAATAAAAGAAAATTAAAGTGTGATAAAAAAAGAAAAAATATGTAGGAGGAAACTACTTCACATGGAGGATAGTGGATACTCATGGTTTATCAAAATTTTACTTTCATAATGAAACAAATTAATATGAATGGATAATGAGAGGAAATGTTTTAATATAATAACAAAAAAAATAATTTGTGAAAAAAATCAAAAAGAAAAAAAACATGAGCTAAAACTATCTACCGTACAGGATAAATGTGGTTCATAAAAATATCACTCTACAGAAAAGAGAATAAAAAACTTGAGAAAACGCAAATAAAAAAATAACACGTGTAATGTGAGAATAATTTTAATATAGAGTGAATGGAAGTAAATTGAAAGATAGAATAAATAAGAGAGATAATAAGTGAAACATTAATGAATAAAATAGAGAGATAAATAATATATTGAAAAAATACATTAAAATTGATGTAAATAAGCTCATATCGTATTTCTTTATGTGAGTTTTTATGTAATGAAATAAATAAACATAAATGGATAATGAGAAAATTTGTTTCAATATAATAATTATAAAAAATAAAAAGTAAAATATGACTAAAAAAGAAAAAAAAAGACAGGAGTTGGACTGCTTCCTGTGGTTTATAAAAAAAATACGTTACTGAAATGAGAATAAATATGAACGAATAATGAGAGAAACTATTTTAACATAATAACAAAAAATTAAAGTGTGATAAAAAAGAAAAAAGAAAATAGTATGAGCAGGAATGTCTCCCGTGAATGATACTCGTGATTTATAAAAAAAATCACATTTGTATTGAAACAGATTAATGGGATCCAATAATGAGAGAAAATATATTAATATAATAACAAAAAATAGAAAATTAAAAGTGAGATAAATAGGAATTTTAATATAGATTAAATAGATAAATAGAATAGATGAGTGAGATAATAAATGAAAACATTAATGAATAAAATAGAAAGATAAATGATATATTGAAATATCATGTTAAAAGTAATGTAAATCAACACATTTATTGTATTCCTTAATGTGAGTTTTTATATAATGAAATAAATAAACAAGAATAAATAATGAGTGAAATTATTTAAATATAATAATATAAAGAAAATTAAAGTATAAAAAAAGAAAGAAAAAATGTAGGATCAAAACAGCTTCACGTGAAGGATAATCACGGTTTATAAAATATCACTTTTATGATGAAACAAAATTATATCAACGAATAATGAGAGAAAATAATAATAATAATAATAATAATAATAATAATAATAAATGAAATTGTGAAAAGAAACAAAAACAAAAACAAAAACAAAACAATAGGAGCAAGACTGCCTCCTGTGAAGGATAAATGTGGTTTATAAAAAAATAACTTTACAAGTGAGAGAATAAAATATTTTGAAAAAATGAAAAATAGTACATGTTAATAAGACTATCTCGTAAAGGGTACATGTATTCATAAAGTCATTACCAACAACGTATATTTTTTTTGGTCAAATAACGTATATTTATTGTTTGCAAGAAATCTAATGTTATATTTATTGGTCCCACCCAGACTCTACAAATTTGGGAAGTCAGGTTACAAATCTTGATGGCCCATAAAAGCAACTGAGTGGCCCAAACATGGACAAAAAAATTAAGGAATGAATGGACAATGAATAAAAAACAGTCAAAATGTAATAGTATAGATAGCTTGACAAGTACGTTCAAGTCGAATTTAAAGAAATGTAATAAATAAAGTTATCCCAAAAAGATTGGCAGGATTATAAACCAATGAGACATATAACAAAAGCAAGTGATTGGTGTGAAGGAAGAAAAGAAAATTAGTGTTGTTGCATAGGCAATGACTAAGGTACAATAAGTGGAAAAGCCATGTATGGTATAATAGGTATTATTACAATTGGATTTAACAATAAAAAATTAGATGGCTCAGATCATCCGGTACTAAAAAATATTTAGAATTTGTAAATATTCATTCTTTGACTAGTGGTGTTGCTTCAATTTCATAGGAATTTGAGGATGTTTTTAAAGGAGGTTCCTCATGGACTACCACCTCTGAGGGAAATTGAGTATGACATTGACCTCATTCCTAGTGCATCTCTACCCAATAGACCAACCCATAGGAGAAACCCTCGTGAGCCTAAGGAGATACAAAGGAAAGTGGAGGAGTTGTTACATAAAGGTTGAGTTAGAGAAAGCTTGAGCTTGTGTGCCATGCTGGTAATCTTAGTGCCTTAGAAGGATGGAACATGAAGGATGTGCACGGATTGTATGGTCATCAACAACGTCACAATCAAGTGTGACATCTTATTCCTAAACTTGATGACTTACTTGAAGAATTGCATGGTTTTTGTTTCTTTTCTAAAATTCATTTGAAAAATGGATACCATCAAATTAGGATAGGGAAAGAGGATATGTGCAAAAAAGTACAACACACCCATTCTAAAAATTGATTTGTTTTCCTCTTGTTCATCTATCACTCTACCTCCCCTTTCACCTAGCCAAGCGGAATTCACAATCAGTTTTACGGCGAGATCTCTGACAAAATGATAAGGTTGATTAATTCACATGATTTTTCTCCTTTTGACCGTGGCTTTGATTGTTCACCTCTCACTCCATCATATATATTCTTTTTATCTCTTAGAACCTTGAGATTTGTATTACTTCCTTTCTGATCAAATTAAGATAAGGGAATGGGATGAGTGCAAAGAAGTACAACACACCCCATTCTAAAAATTTATTTGTTTTCCTCTCGATCGGTTATCACTCTACCTCCCCTTTCACCTAGTCAAGTGGAATTCACAACCAGTTTTCCGGCGAGATCTCTGACAAAATGACAAGGTTCATTAGTTCACATGATTTTTCTCCTTTTGACTGTGGCTTTGATTGTTCACCTCTCACTCCATCATTTATTCTTTTTATCTCTTAAAACCTTAAGATTTGTATTACTTCCTTTCTGATCAAATTAGGATAAGGGAATAGAATGAGTGCAAAGAAGTACAACACACCCCATTCCAAAAATTGATTTGTTTTCCTCTCGATCGGTTATCACTCTACCTCCCCTTTCACCTAGTCAAGCGGAATTCACAACCAATTTTTCGGTGAGATCTCTGACAAAATGACAAGGTTCATTAGTTCACATCATTTTTCTCCTTTTGATTGTGGCTTTGATTATTCACCCCTCACTCCATCATATATTCTTTTTATCTCTTAGAACCTTGAGATTTGTATTACTCCCTTTCTGATCAAATTAGGATAAGGGAATGGGATGAGTGCAAAAAAGTACAACACACCCCATTCTAAAAATTGATTTGTTTTCTTCTTGATCAGTTATCACTCTACCTCCCCTTTCACCTAGTCAAGCGGAATTCACAACCAATTTTCCGATGAGATCTCTAACAAAATGACAAGGTTCATTAGTTCACGTCATTTTTCTCCTTTTGACCGTGACTTTGATTGTTCACCCCTCACTCCATCATATATTCTTTTTATCTCTTAGAACCTTGAGATTTGTATTACTTCCTTTCTAATCAAATAAAAAGAGATGCCAGAGCAATTGAGCCAAACAAAGATGATAATGTGGGACAAATTTTGAGAGAATTTTATACGAAGGCTGTTATTGCTCTCTTTGTATTAAATACTATACTGGTCACAAATCTGCAATCTCAACATAACATGATGCTTTCAAGCAAGTAGTACAACTCTCAAGGGTAAACACATTAAGTTGGATTTTTTTCCCTATAACCTGTGATCCTTTCTATATAAGGATTATGTATACCAGAATGCATTGGCAAATAAATTTTATTTTGAAGTTCATAAAATTATACAGCAAAAACGCTAATAAGATTTGAAATGTGTCTACTATCTCAATACTCGGTTTGAGCTCAGGAGAAAGTTCTCCTCACCAGCAATGGTGGAATGTAATCGCCCTGCTGCCCAGCCATTGTTAGTTACTCGAACCGCAGCACGTGCTGGGTCCCCTGTTACACGGCTTCCATCAACTTGCTTTTCAAATTCAGATAGGCCAGCAGCCTTCCTCTCTTTCCTTTTTCTCCTATCTTCATCTCGTTCTTTCCTCAGCCAACTTTCAACTGTTCTCTGCATATTAGACACAGTTAATTTTATGCTTTCTATAGGTAAGATATAGTCAGTGACACATACAGACATCGATCAAAAACTTTTTAAGACAAGATTTAGTAACAAAAACAAACCATTAGTGACAGTTTGCTAATTTCCTTGACTTCATCCATAGGCATGGCGAGTTGGAGCTTTCCATGGGCTACATAAACCTGATAAAAGAACAGTAAAATTGATGAAGGATTGTGCTAATAAAACATTGACATAAAATAGTTCAGAATGGAACTCAGACATACAATATGTGATGGCCAATCCTCAAGGCCGTCAAATATATGTGTTGCGTAGATAATAGTGGCACCCCTCTCTTCGCATTCCTTTCTTAGAAACCTCAGAAGGTCAGCTCTTGCTAGAACATCAAGGTCAACTGTTATCTCATCCAGAAGAAGAACCTAGATAAACAAGGATGAGGAGTAACCTTATATGTATGTGCAATGAAGCCCCAAATATATTCTAAATTCAACAAGTGCAGTGTAAAAAGGAAAAGGCTGTAAGGAGTTTTCTTTACATCAGATAAAAGATTATCATACCTTGAATGGTTTGAGGAGACCCATACAAATTTGCACTCTTCTTCTTTGACCATCAGATACTTTATGCAGTCTCCAGGAAAGATTGATATCTAATACCTTCCCAGTTGAACAGCACAACAGAAATTTAGCGATGTTTTTCCAGAGACAACTATATATATGCATAGCTAGAGAACATGAGCATCAAGAGAACAAAATGATTTAGTATAGATTGAATCTGGCATAGGCAAGCCCAGCCTTTATGCCATCTACCAATATCAAATTAGCAATGGTTGCAGAGAAACCCACATTTACTCCACAAAAACAAATGCAACTTCAGTGGCCATTAATCATTATGCCCCTGCTGCAGCCAAATATATGCACACACACACAAAAAAAAAAAACATACTTTTAAAGAATTATACTCAATTCTATCAGATAACTCTTTTATTTTTAAAAAAAAAAAACTAAAAGTAATTATTCATTTGCTGCTTCGGATTCATTTGATTTACAGTTGGATAGGATTGATTTTATAATCAATGACTGAAAATGAATCATACATAAATTACAAAGCATATTGAATACAGTGGATTTGAAATCAATTTTACAAAACTCGGTTTTGTATTGCACCACGACAATTCCAAACGGATGCTTTATTTTGTTTTTAAAACTTGGTTTTTAAGTATAAATGCGTCCTACCACTAGTAAACTCATGACATGAAAGGAAAAATATTCATGAAATGCATGTTGACATAACTAAGCAACCGTGTTCAGCTTAAGTTGGATGATCTATAAAAGTTAAAGAAAAGATTCATCCAACCTTGATTAGCTCTGCTCTTCTTTCAGGATCAATCCCAGCTACACCAAATATCATTTTTTCTGCAGAAATGTCCATTTGTATTGGAACCTCAAAACCTGCAAAAGCAACATCTCGCCTCCACTGTGGCCCCACCCCAAAAAAACCGACGGAATCAGTTACTACCAGTTACCATTTTGATAGAAACAAAAAATGAATAATAAAAATATAAAATTTCTGATCCTCATCTTCTAAATCCCTTCTTCACTCCCTGTGTATGTGTGTTTGAAGACTTAGTGAGTGAAGTCCTAAATTGTAATTGTAGAGGCATATTATACATTAAATGCAGGATTCTCAATTCTCATAGAGTCATAGGATAAGGAATTCAGCATTTAATTAAATTGTTGGGTGAGAAGCACTGTTTAATTGTTTATACTATTAATAAATTCATAAGCAACAAACAACTAACCTCACCACCAAGATAACAGAGATCACCAGAAGATGCTAAAGTGGTGTCATGAAAAGCTGATCTTCCGAGCACACGCACCATTTCTGGCTCCACCAAGTGCTTCCCTCCTAATATCTTCAGGATTGTTGTCTTTCCTAGTAAAGTAATCAATAAAAACAAAAAAAACTAACAAATCTTCAATTTTTGGATGCAAATGCAAATAAGTGCGTACAGAAATAGAAAGAGAACGAACCAGCGCCATTGGATCCAACGAGAAGGCAACGGTTGCCGGAATGGAGGGAGAGAGAGAAGTCTTGGATAAGAGGAGTGGAACCCGGCGGAGGATGGCCGTCGATGCCAGGGTATGTAAATCTCAGATCTTTAATCTCAATCGTTGGCGTAGCTGAATTCCCATTAACATTAACACCCATTTTCAAAATTCAACACCAAAGCCTAACTCTCTTTGCTTCTGGTAGCTGCACCTCGCACAATGATTCATAATAACATGGAATTGAATTTGAATTGGTGGGACTTGGAGGAAGGGGAAACGTGGTCGTGTCTCAGACACTCGCCCTCACCTAACATTGTTTTCTGGTAATTAATTAATAAACAGGCCGAAAGCCCAAAAACAAGTGAAGGGTTGGACCTGGTCATGCCTCAAACTCATGCTCGTTGGGAGTTTTTTTCCCAGCCCAAGCATCAGGCCCATCAGATACACGTATGCATGAAACGTAAGTAGTTCTACTTCTCTTCTCTTCTCTTCTCTTCTCTTCTCTTCCATGCTAGTTTTGGGCTGACTGAATACATACGTAGGCCTACAACAAATTGTGAATAGGAATTGATTTTTATAGATACCTTTTTTTATCCTATACATCCCATCTTTTTATTTCTTACAAATAACCCTTTAATAGGATGTGCAGATTAAAAATGATAACCCAATACATATTATAATTTTTATTTAATTCTAGGTGGGATAATATTTGATTGAGAAAGTTAGGGTAAGGATTTTTTATTGGCTTGATAACATTTAGGTGACTCAATCATTCTTAGTCATAAGTTGTCTCTCATACATTTCCTTGCCTGACTGAATAAGTATAGACCGAACTAAAACCCTCCACAACTATCATGGTTGAAACCAGAAGCGACTCTTCATCTTCCAAGCTCCCTCTCTCTCTCTTCGCCTTCTCCTCCCAACACCAAACGGTCCAAGTTCTAACATCTTTACTCTCTTTCTTCGATTCAAAATCTCTAATTCTTCATCTGGGTAAGCAATTTTCCTCTCAATTCTTGATAGGTCTTGATTGATTGTTTGTGATCACCTGGGTCTCCAAGGATGCCTGCTCCACAAACCTTCCCTCCGCGGGAATTATCGCTCCGGACAACGAATTTGGAACCAAAAATGAATTTGGTGAATCGGAGCTACGACCCCCTGATCAGCTAGATACGAAGTTGCTAAAGATTGTGGATGTTTGTGATTGATTGCTCATAAAACATGAGGATTAAATGACGAGATCTTATGACTGCAAGGAAAACGTTTCTCGCTCGGATACTGAGCTTAGTTCTGGCCAAGAGGTAACAATGAAAAGACCCCGAGTGCTACATTAAACACTATAGGACTAGCAAATGCATGATTGGCTAATTATATACATGTTAATGATGTGATTTGAGTATATGTTTTACTGTTGCATTTACATATTTACCTACATTGCTTGCATGGTTGTAGTCACTGAGACTTTAGTCTCACCACACGTTTTGTGGACTATTTATAGAAATGCAGGGTCCATGACACGATATATGGTTGGGAGGCTTTGGGAGGCCAAAGATTGTTCTCCTCATGGGATTCTACTCCTTTAGGATGTCTATAATGTGGATGTATATGAATTTAATTTGAATTACTTATTAGTTGAATTTAGACACTTGTTGGCATAACTTTGTAATTAGCGGTTTTAAAATCCTTGTTTGGGAGTTGTAACTCATGTAGATGTTGGTTACCTAAGCGTACTTGTGTGGTGTATGTGTGAATCGATATCGGTAATGTCACGAAAATAATTTCATAAATTAGCGAATATCGCTTCTAATAGGCATTATTCCTTTATTGAGAAATTAGGATGTTACAATCATGCAATTGTATACTTCAAATAATTTTATATCCTCCTATTTCTTCAATTCCTTCTAATAATCATTTCAATCATTAAATGAAAAAATGTTGAATATGTTTATGCTTTTAAGATATTAAATTTTCTATTTTTATTTAATTTTTTGGTTAAACATATTTTGAAGTTCCTGAAGTATGACTAGAACTTGGTTTCAATCCCTAAAGTTTGAAACGTTGGTTTATGTCTATTATGTTCTGAAATCACGTAAGTTTAGTTACTCCCCTTAACACTTTAATTCTGACGTGGCAAATGGAACCTAGTCTCATAATATCTATCACTTTCAATTTTTTAGTTTGTTTAAAATTATTTATTAATTACATTAAATATCAAGAAAACATTAATTATTCTTATACAATGATAACCTTAATTTATTATTATTTCATCCAACTTGTGTTGTATAACCAACGAGGTTGGTTCAGGTGCTACATGTTTGATTCCCCTTAAGCAAGGTCCTGGGTTAGAGTCCTGTGGATGGAAAATTCTCTACTGGAAAAGTTAGTCCCACCATGATGCGGATGTTCCTGGCTCGAGCAGGAGTGCCTCCTGTGGAGTATACCTATGGTTTACACCAAAAACCTTATCTTGTACAATATATTAAGGGTTATGTTGTTTCCTATGAAAATCTTCATAAAAACAAGTTCAACCAGTAAAATTTATTTCTTATTAGAAATTGTTCTTACAAAACTAAACCTAGTCAACCTTCTAGAAAGGCTCTCAAGAGAATCACAATGTAGTTTAGAGTAAGAATGTGATCATGTCTTTATCTTTCTCTCTTTTTAATAACGGTCTTATAACCCTTTACCCTTGTTAATGTTTGATGATACTAATTATGTCTAATGATTACTTCACTGTTATTATGCAGTGAATGCCCTTGGTTATTTTACTAGGGCGATTATGGCTTTGGATTTTGTCTTTTTAAACCTTGGTCTCCTTTTCATAATAGTACTATAATTGTTAATTGTATCAAGGCTTGATGACACTAATCACGTCTCTTGATTGTTTACAGTTACTCCTTGATTATCTTATTGGGGTGGTTATGGTTCGTTGTGAATCTTGCCTTGTTCAATGTTCAAATTCTCACCCGTTAGTGATAGTCTATCTTGATCAAGTTTCATTGGTATTACTCCAAGTCTCTACTGAGTGATTTAGTTAATTAAACATAAGCTTGACTAGGATAGTACAAAAATCATGGGTAATTAGAGGAAATCATATATGGGTGGATAGAAGAATTCATTGATTGTCATGTATCTTTGTATGATTTTTGTTTTGTGAAGTTTAGCACTATTCACATACTACCTCCATGCTTATTTATCTCTCCATCCTCATTTACCTGTCCATTGAATGGGAGTAAATATTGTTCCTGTATATATGTTAAGTCTAAGGCAACATTAATTACATTTTTCTCAATTATACCATTATATTAATTCTAAAGTAATAATAATATTCTACTATTGAGAAAAGATAATATAAAATAAACAAATGGTATAATGAGAAATTAAAATTAAAATTTATAAAATTATTCATATTAATTACATTTTTTTAATTCATATATATTTTTGTGTTAATGAACAAATAAATAAAAAACGGGTATTCTTCTAATGATGAAAAATAGAAACCACCAATACCGTAACAATTCTAAAATCCCTCTAGTTGTGGGATCATTAACAAATACCTTGACAAGTACATTTAAGTCAAACTTAAAGGAATGTAAAAAATAAAGTTATCCCAAAGAGATTGGCAATGTAGTAAACCAAGGAGACATATAACAAATGCTTGTTGACCAATACTTGGATATGACACGGAATAAAAGCTAATGGTAATTGGTGTGAACGAAGAAAAGAAAACTTGGTGTTGCTACATAGGCAGGCAGTGGCTAAGGTACAATAGGTGGAAAAGCCATGTATGGTATAACAGGTATTATTGCCATTGGATTTAACAATAAAAAATTATATGGCTCATATTATCCAGTACTAACTAAAAGATATTTAGAATTTGTACATATTCATTCTTTGCCTAGTGGTGTTGCTTTAATTTCACAAGAATTTGAGGGTGTGTTTCTAACGGATGTACCTTACAGACTGTCACCTTTGAGGGAAATTGAGTATCACATTGACCTCGTTCCTATTGCATCTCTACCCAATAGGTATAGGAGAAACCTTCAAAAGACTAAAGAGATACAAAGCCAAGTGGAGGAGTTGTTATACAAAGGATGGGTTAGAGAAAGCTTGAACTTGTGTGCCATGCTGGTAATCTTAATGCCTAAGAAGGATGGAACATGGAAGATATGCACGGATTGTAGGGTCATCTACAACATCACAATCAAGTATGACACCCTATCCCTAGACTTGATGTCTTACTCGATGAATTGCATGTTTTTTGTTTCTTTTCTAAAATTGATTTGAAAAGTGGATACCATCAAATTAAGGCAAGGGAAGATGATGAGTGCAAAAAAGTACAACACATCCCATTCTAAAAATTGATTTGTTTTCCTCTTGTTCCGTCACTCTACTTCCCCTTTCACCTAGTCAAGCGGAATTCACAACCAGTTTTCCGGTGAGATCTCTGGCAAAATGATAAGGTTGGTTAGTTCACATTATTTTTCTCCTTTTGATTGTGGTTCTGATTGTTCACCTCTCACTCCATCATATATTTTTTTCATCTCTTAAAACCTTAAGATTTTTGTATTAGTTTTTAAATCAAATTAGGATAAGGGAAGGGGATGAGTGCAAAAAAAGTACAACACACCCCATTCTAAAAAATGATTCATTTTCCTCTCGTTCATCTATCACTCTACCTCCCCTTTCACCTAGTCAAGCAGAATTCACAACCAGTTTCTGGCGAGATCTCTAGCCAAATGACAAGGTTGATTTGTTCACATCATTTTTCTCTTTTTGACCGTCGCAGCGTCACTCTGATTGTTCACCTCTCACTCCATCATATATTCTTTTCATCTCTTAAAATCCTGTGATTTTGTATTACTTTTTTTTCCTAATCAAATTAAGATAAGAGAAAGAAATGAATGCAAAAAAGTACAACACAATCCATTCTAATGATTTGTTTTCCTCTTATTATGTCACTCTACCTCCCCTTTCACCTAGTCAAGTGAAATTGACAAACGAGTTTTCCTGGTGAGATCATTGAAAAAATGACAAGATTAATTAATTCACATCATTTTTCTCCTATCGACCATCACTTTACCTCTCACTCCATCATATATTCTTTTCATTTCTTAAACCGTGAGATTTACTTACAGATCGATGAACTATTTTTTTACTCATCTTCCTTTACTCCCCTACTCTATGTGTCAATATTTTGCTTGGGACAAGTAAATGTAAAGTTGATACCATGTAGTTCATCAAAAAGTGTTGTTTATAATGTCGTCATACCACTTGGCGGATATTTTGCCTTCCTTCGACGGACACTTGTGTCATCTCCGACCAATTCATTGGTCATCGTATAGGAAGCATGCTTTTTTCAATGGCAAAAATATCGGACTGACTTTGGACAATCCGACTCCTAACTGCAAATGTCTCTGATTGCCATTGAAATTCCTCTGTTTCCTTGATGGAAAACCAAGGGGTAAGTTTTAGCCGAGGGACAATTATTATTTTTAAATCACTAGCTAGTTATAACCGCCTATAAAAGGTTTTGGCATCCCTTGTTTAATTAATGCCTTGTTTGCCAATTGTACTTTATACGTTGGATAATCAAACAAAATATAGGAAGTTGAGCTTCAGATATGTTTGGATCAAATTTGGGAAAAATGATAGGATATGAAAACTAAAAAACGTATTAGTTTTTCCTCCTATTTGAGGATTGAAAAAAAAAAATGCAAGAAGGAAACGGAGATTTTTTTAAAAATCTTCAAAGAAAAATCCTTTCTAATAGATTTTTGGGATTCTCTCAAATTGAAAGGTTTAAAAGAGACTAATTTCCTTATTGAAGTTGAAAAGTTGTAAATCGTGTTTTATAAAAATGATAAAATTATAAATATGTATTAATCTTTTAAATTTAACAATTTTCCACTTTCTTTCTTTATTTCTGTCCTCCTCAATATATTTTTTTCCCTTCCAAACTCTCAATTATAGCAATAGTGTATTGAAAAGATCAGGTTAAGAACATCCTGATGAATACATTGTTAAGTTAGTGGAAGACGACCATTGGACCGAATACTATACAAAGTAATTAGGATACGTATTTAAGATATTAGTAGAATGAATCCGTGTGGGCAAACTCCAATTTCTCACAACCGGTCACCGCTACGTTAGTGCGGATATGCACTATATCATCAGAATAAAAGAAAGAAAACGTGATCAACAAGGCTAACAGCGAAGGAAGAAAAGGGGGCAAATACAGATAAAAGTACATCTTCTAATATAAAATATCCATTTGTAAAATGAAGGATATTCACATGTCCACATCCCAAAATGAAAATGAAAAAAAAATTAAGGACACATAAAAAGGGTCCTCTTAATTATTAATAAAATATATAAAGCTTGATGCGGTAGGGTTATATTTGTTGGAAGATATATAATATATGTACTTGTCTACTTGACAAGCAATGCACCACCTTAAGCGGCGGATGGGGCGGGGACAAACGTGACACCACCAGCCTCCAAAAGCGCCGCCGTGAAGCGATCCACATTGAGGGGATTGTAATTGCAATCCAAACTCTCATCTTCATATATATCCCACCATTTCTTCACAAGCTTCTTTATCTTCTCTCTCCATATTCTCTTCCTTCCCAGTGTACCTCCAAGGTTTAGATCCCTGTCACACCAAAATTAACCAAATTCAATATCTTAATTCCACAATATAGATTTAAATTTGAGTTTTACTTTGATCAATTGTGTTTCAATTGAACACTCACAGCAGCACAATAGTGAACCACTTTCACTTTGTCAAGGTCCACATTCTCAGGGTGACGCCACAGCATGGCCCACAAGATTGTAAACGTTAGGTATTGGCTTGTATTTGTCCTTGAAGTACATGTTCAAGAAATCCTGCAAAACAATAAAATTACACGGTTATATATGCTTCCTTTTTCCTTAAGTATAATATATATAGCATAGTGATGATAATTAATTTGGTGATTTAAGTACCTGCTCAGCAAAGGATGTGGGCTTGGTGACTTTGAGTATTTGAAGGAGGTCACGGTAGGTAGCCAAATCAGGCTCAAAAACAAACATCCCAGCGTTGAAATATAGAGGAGGCTTGGGCCCAAAATTAGAGGGCCACTGAACCTTATCAGGGCACTGCTGACAATAACCGATCTGATACTGTGGGGTGTGGCCCAAGTGGCCTCACAGAAACAGTCCATCACCGCATAGAAGTAGTTATTAGGCAAGTCGAACAAGTGATCAATGTTTTCAAAACTTGGATGTCACCGTCAAGATATATCATCTTGCTGTACTCCACAAACTGCAAAAATAAACCAAAACTGTGAAAACTGAAAACGGTTACCCTGATGAAACAGAATCCTAACTACCTCACATCATATGACAGCTCAGCAATAGAACGTGTAACTAATACATGCAAGGCAAAAAATAAAAAAAACAAAAATTAAGAATAGAAAAAAAGAGAGAGATTATTATTTATTATTACCTCCCAAATACGTAGCTTGGAGTAGTTGATGACATAATATGCCATGGCAAACTGGGTTTGATTTTCTGGCGGGTAAACCGGTTCAATTTCTCTAACAATGCATCCTTGGGATGTGAGAATCTGACGGTGCTCCTCAGGAACATCTGGTAACACTGCAACTACCAGAGGGTATATGGTTTTGACCTTCCTTAGACCCTTGGCTAAGCCAACACACCCTTCACATAGTCGCCGTTTCCGGCCAGGAAGGTCACGAAGGCACGGCCACCGGCGACCTTAGCTTGAGCGTCGGTGACTTTGGCTGTAGCGGTGGTGATGTTAGGGGCCATGGTGTTCAGTGAGTAGTGTTTGGTTGTTGAAAGGTAAAAGGATGAGAGAAGCAAAACTTTGAAAAGTTGCAAAGGACTCAAGAGATATTGTTGGAAATGTTTTGTTGGGTTGGTGAGGGAAAATGAGAAGTGTATGTCAGCTTATATAGAGCTTTGGAGGGTATAATGGTCATTATCATACTCCAAATTAATCCAACGGTTGAGGAGATGGTTTTGGAATCAAACGGTGATAGATAGTCTTACGTTGATCAATTAATTAAGAATGAATTAATTTATTAATTTATATTATCATTCTGGCACGCCTTTAACATTAGGGAATTCTAACATTATTCTAACGATACTACTATTTATTTATATTTATTTATTTCATTATTCAACATTCATTAAATGAGAATTGTTAGTGTCATAGCTTTTATTTAGGCTCTTTAGGCTCTAGTAAAATCTTGATGATGATGATGATGGCCGACATAAAGGCAATAATAACATATAAAAATCTTATGAGTATGCATATTTTTGTTAATTGACCGATAAAATCTTGAGATAATAAATCATAAATATATAGCAAACAATTAGCTAATAATAGAAATATTCGTTATTGAAGAATATGAATCAGTATCCAGATTCTTCTTTTTTAACCAAAGGAAAAGGAAAATATATGAATCGAATTGATTGATGGGCGTAATCAATTTTTTTAAATCAAAATTATAACTTCAAAAATGTTTTCTTCAAAGGAGTAATTTTTTATATGGACAGCGGTATCATAACGCATTTTATATTGATTTATTATATTATTAATCTATTACATACGTTGCATCAATAACCGTAGAAGACTTTACCATTTTTTTTTTGTTTTTTAAGTTATGAAAAATAGTGCACCCTTGAAGTGGCAGATTATTATAAAAATCAAGATTGTATCTGGGGTTATAGGCCGTTGCTTCCTCGCAAGAGACCAGAAAAATCAAGGACAGATTGAATATGACAAAATCCCTGAATATTTGACCTTAGGTTTTTCGCGGCAGAACAAAGGAAAGATATATATGATAATTATGTTAACTGAAAGTCTTTTTTTTTTTACAATTAAAAGTCTTTAATGATCATCAATAATAAATGTGAAAAAAAATTAAATGTTTGTAAATTTATGTGTATTTTTATAAATATGACCATTAAAATATTTTTAAATTTTTTTTTAGTAAATTCGAACTGAGAAAATATCATTCTTACCTTTAGATAACCACATTTTATACCTAAACCATCATCTTTTCAAGCTAATATTTCCCTATTGATGGATTCAACCTTGAAAAGCTAGTTCAAAGATAAAAATGTTGTGGTACATAAGCGACAAAAAAAGTATACAGAATATTCATTTTTCAGGTTAACTGCCACCGCCCCCTTCACCAGCACAGCAGTGGCTACTATCACCACCGACTGGCCCTACGTCATTAAATCCACGCGGTTGTGTGGCACGTCGACCGTTACTGGACACGTGGCATTCATGAAAGAACCGTTATTCAAATCTGTATTTTGGCGGGGTCCATAAAATCCTTTGCGTGTTTAATACGAGGTTATACATACGCTCTGTTTGATCAATAGAGAGCCACATGGCGGTTAGTCCAGCTTCTATGACCCACATTTTCTGGTTTTGACGGTTTGTTAGTTGGTCCAAAATCAAAACGCCAAATCTAATTTAATTAGCGATTAGGAATAGGATAATGAAGTGAATTACTGAAACATACTAATAACATTTTATGTATATGTTCTTTGACAACAATTTTTTGGCCTTCTTTCTGAACCGACCATTTATCTTTGGCAATGATATTATCTCTAATCTCTATGCTCAAAATTTAAAGTTTTTTTTCCTATTGTTTCTAGATAGCTCGAGCCTATATAGACTAACTAAGTTGTTACCAAAAAAATATAGACTAACTAAGTGGGAGTGGGAAAAAGGGACTATTTTGCGCAAGCGAAATTGACTGGCAGCTCGTAGGAAACTTCTCCTGGGAATATTCTCCGAAATTCCCGGTATCTTTATTATTTTTATTTAAATTGCTCATATTACGGTCTATTTATCTTTTGTTGCCGAAAAAGGGATTTCCCTTTTGGGCTTTGTACCCGAATGAAATGAGCTTTTATTTTTTAAATATAGGAGTGATTCCAGCAAATAATTAATTGGCCTATTCAATATTTTTTTTTTATGGAAATAAGTAATATTCTCTTTATTTTCTTGTACTGATATGGTAACTTTTGTGTGTGTATCTGCTATATAGTTTACAGTTGAAAATCGAGATGGCTCTGATATTCTAAATCAATATCAAAACGAGCTTTCTCTTTACTTTTTCATAAAATAATGGGCCTTTTATGGACCAACAAAAAAGCTTCAAATAAAAGGGTCATTGGTAATGGGATCTAGCTTTAGGCCTTTTTGCTTATACGCACCTAAATTTTTGGCGATTCCTCGAAAGACAACACCTGCCCACCCAAACTTTTGTTGAAGATATCGATGTACCTGGGCCTTTTTAAATTCATTGGCCCAAAACACTTATATTAAACATAAAGTTTCATCAATAAATGGATCCTGAAAAAAATCTAATACTATAAAACTCATATTAGAGATCCACTTAGTCCAATGTCATTTGTAGAGGTCACAAAAATGGGCTACCGGTCCCATTTAGGCCCGCCGAAGCAGGCCGAGTTAAAACGGGTTTGGATTTAAAAAATAGTGTCAAAATTCGATAAAATACGGGCATAAATTTTAAGAAAACGTACTAGATTAAAAAAATTCGATATTAATAAGGGCTCACATTTTAAAAATTAAGTCCTATAATTTAACGGATAAATTGACTTGCTCCATGAGTTTGACTCATTTTGTCACCTCTAATCATTCGATCCTCAACTAGTATATATTAAATTTGTAAATTTTTATTTAAAACTTGTGATTTATGATAAACAAAAGAAATGCAAACAATACTAAATAAAATTGTAAAACTTAATTTTTTATCAATGTTTTTATTTTAACAAAATTAAAATATAGATTCATGTATACGTGAGAATTAATTTTAATAATAGGTATATCATTATCTAAAGTGAAAACTAATGGTTCCCTCAAAACAATTCAAATTTATTAGATTTCAATATGACTTTAAAAATTAAGGATCTTAAACCGAAAAAAAAAAAGTATAACAAAACCCGATGTGATAAGTTACCATGTCAAATGAGGCTTGTGCATGAGTAATCTGAGCCATCATATACCATGTCGTCATCTTGAATAAAATATTATTTTAAATAAAAATGAGGCTTGTGAAGAGAAATTTGTTATGGCCTTCGGATTCTAGATGTGTGTGGTGTAATCAAGGTGTTGATACTTCTTGTCATGTATTTTTTAGTGTTGGTTTGTATATGAGTTTAAATATTGTGTTTGGATGGTGTGGCCTCCTTTTTGCTCATCAAAATAATTTCATATCTCGTTTTGAGCAATTCTTAGGTCTTCCTAGTTGTGTTGCTAAAAATATGGTCAGTGATTTGGTTGGCTGCATTGTGGAGTATTGGTTGACAAGAAATGAAGTTGTATTTGCTAATAAATTTACATCTCCAAAGCATCTGGTTGAATGATAAAATTACGCTCCTGAAAGTGGCTGAAAGTTAAAGATCTTGGTTTTTGTTACCCGTTCTCCTGTGGTTAGGTCAACCTGCTGCATGTCTTAATCTTTATTGAGTAGCCAACATTGGTGTCCTTGGTGGTTTTGTGTAGCAGTTTCTGAATTTGGTCTTTAATGGTTTTATGTTGTTGCCTCTGTTTTAATTTACTTGTTGTGCGGTCAGGAAAGAGGCATTTTTTCGTCATCATGCTCAGTTGTTCGACGGTGAGGTCATGGAGTATTGGTTTTATGTTTGCTTTTTAGTGATTTTGCTTGGGCGATAGTTTATTTGGAGAGTCTAGTTTATCTATTGGCTTTGTTTGTTTGGATTACTTTTGGTTGATTTTCTTGGTTATGCCTGGTAGGCTACTAAAGAGGTTGGGTTTGTCTTTCTATTTTTGTTTTATTTCTTGTAACTGTATATGAGTTGGAATACCCCTTGTACTCCATTTTAATATATTTCATTTTACCTAAAAAATTGTATATTAACGTACGTTACCTTTTCATTTTCCAATTTTTATATTTGGACGCTTAAAAAATTGAATAAGAGAACGATAGTTTTCATTATTTTAAGTTGAGTTATAGCTTTGTTAGTTTTAAATTTCTTTTTTTAAAGCAACATTAACATACACATATTTTTCCTTTTTAACTTTCGTTCACCGACAGACCAACTTTTTGTCTATCTCTTTCCTTTTTCTCCTTTTATCTTGCAAAGTTGAGGAAATATATGAGACAAAACAAGTGGTATTTTGTATTCAAAATGGAGAAAGCGTGTTAGTTTACCATGTATAAAAAAGTAGAAGAGTGTATTCAGCTAGCAAATAAAAACAATAGACTTGGGTCTAAGATAAATCGAGATTATTTGTTGGATTTTTTTAAAGAAAATATAATATATCACTCAACCAAATCAATCACAATCCATCAATTCATTGATTTTCTAAATAAAGGCTAAGTTAGATCGATTTATATTGATTATGATAAGAAAGAGTGTATTCAGCTAGCAAATAAAAACAATAGAGTTGGGTCTAAGATAAATCGAGATTATTTGTTGGAATTTTTAAAGAAAATATAATATGTATCACTCAACCAATTCAATCACAATCTATCAATTCATTGATTTTCTAAATAAAGGTTAAGTTAGATCGATTTATATTGATTATGATGTATAATTGACGCATTACTCTGTATTTGTTTTTCAATTTATGATTCATTGCATATGTTCCAATGGACCTTGAAAGAAAAAATTGTCATGTTCACTTTAACACGCATTTGGAAACTTTCCAGTGAACATACAATCAGGCTCTTGCTCATATTTCATTTGAACAAGTTACTTAACTAAATCATGAATCAAACTCGCATCGCATGTATAGTTTTTATAATATTCACCAACAAATTTCTTCTCCTTCTGTATACGTGAATGAACAATTTCATATTTAATAATTTAAAGGCTTAACCCTTAATAGTGTGTTTGGCTTACCATTTCAGCTAGCTCAAAATTGAGAATAGTAGCCGAAACAATTTCAACGTATCTGGAAATATAGTTTTTTGGTAGCTACAAGCTTTTCTTAAAAAAACTATTTGAGGTAGCTTTTTTAAAAGAACTCTAATTTTTTGCTACTAGTTAAAAATTAATTACAAGTTTAATCCTCAACTACCCCCACTTATCATTATTTAGTAATTAATGTTGTTCTTAAATGTCATTTTACCATTTTCAACTTATTTTACCAAACACATTCAATAACTTTTCAAATTTCAACTAACTTTAAGCTATCAACGAGCTTTTCAACTTTCAGCTAATTTTTAGCTAATTTTACCAAACACAGTATAAGTTAACATTATCCAATACATGTAGTGTATTAATGTTCTAGGGCGTGGTTCTGTTAAATACAAAAGTGATGCAATGTATGCTATTACTTTACTTTTAGCAATTTTACTTCTTAACTATAACTAAAAGTCTCGATTTTTTTTGCAAGTAATTAATTGGAGCTAATCTATATATTTCAATCTTCAAACTTTTGGGAATTACCTTTATTGTCAATAAATCTTTTAGATATTAACCTTAGTCAAAGAAAACCCAATTCATGCATGAAACACAAGCTCGTTAGTTATTGAGTCAGGTAGTGTATATGCAGTTATTTCCACCAAAGAACATGGACAAAACCCGGAAAAGTGTTCCAAAATCACATCTAAGATACATATGGTGTGTTTGATAAAACTAGCTGATAAACTAATTTCTAGCTGATAAGCTAACTGTTAGTTGATAAGCTCCTACCTTATAAGCTCCGAGCTGATAAACTAACTTATTGAATTAGAAGTGTTTGATAAAACTGACTGATAAGCTAGTTAGTAAATGTAAAATGACATAAAAAGGCATAACTACATAAATTTTATTATATAAATTCTATTTGTCTTTTTAAGAAGAAATGTATATTATTATGTAATTATAATTTTATATTTTTTAAAAAATAATTAAATTCTCATTAAACCTTTTTTTGGTGATAAAATATTTAATTAAAAATTAAAATAAATAATGAAATTAATAAAATAAATAGTATAATATAAAAATAATTTCATAAAATAGTGAAAATAAAATAAAATTTAATTAATTCGTAATTTTTAAATTTCTTATTATATGTCACAATAGGTAAAAAAATTGGAATGTTTTTGTCACTAAAATTGAAATATATAATAATAGATAAAAATAAATTAAGAATAATAAGGGAAATGTATTAAAATATAAGGGGTAGTGATGAAAGAAAATTAAATAAGTTACAAGTTAGAATCTCCTAAAATAAGCTACTTTGATATACCTTACCAAACACTTTGTGTTGGTCAAACTAGCTTATAAGCTAGTCAAATAAGCTGGTAGATAGCTTATTGGCCCTGCCAAACACACCCATGGAAACTACATGTTACAGCGTTGGATGTGATGTATATATGAAATGGACGATTCTACGGCCACCTAGTCCCGCTTTCATTTTTTTCCTTACAAAAGGTGAATGAAATAATCTTATTTTTTATTAAATAATATTTATATGACTATTTGAGCTTAATTTAAGGAAAAATATGAATTTACAATACAATCTATATTAATTTCGTTGAGGATATATCAATTTAAAGTTGAGGGCAAAATTTTACATTACACGGTACTATCAGATTGAGTGTTTATTATTTTCAAGTGATATTTCATAAAAGCAACTTGAAATCATTTTAATATCAATCATTAATAAAAATGGGCATTAAATTTGGTGATTAGGATTTAAATTACTATATTTTTACATTTTAGACCATGTGAACCATGGTCCACCGTAGACAAACCCATATGAAATAAGGGGATGTGATTCTAGAGGTATATTTAACGTTATAGTCAAGCCATATTTGAGCTAGAACCATGATTGTTGTAATTTCTCATACTTCAATTCAAATTAAATTCATTTTCAGCTAATGTGGAAAGGGGGAATATCCTAGAATTCGGACTAGGCCTAACTCAACTTTAGAATCTATATTGTAGAATGAGTGTTGCCCTATATGTACATGAAAATGTTCTGTAAGGTACATAAAATTGTATTATCTCCGCCCTCTCCTTACTTTAAATATTAAAAAGAAATTTCAAATGTTATTCTCATTTTATTATTTTGTGGAGTTTTTATATTATATTATTTACTTTAATTTTCACTATTTATTTATCACTATGAAAGTTAATAAGAATTTAAAAATTTATTAAAAAATATTAAAATAAAATCACCTAATAGTGTATTTTTTATTTAGAAAAAAGTGGAAATTACATAATAATATGGTAAATATGTCATTTTATGTTATTTTACAATTAACAACTAGCTTATTAGCCAGTTTCACCAAATACTTCTAACTTAGTAAGTTACTCCCTCCGGTCCTATTTATAAGAACTTTTTAACTATATCACACGGATTAAGGAAGTTGGTTAATTTAGTTGATTGCAATAAATTTGTCAAGAATGTGTATGATATTTCCTAAACTACCCTTGAATTATTGAGACCCATTATCTTTCTCTTTCCACTTAACTACTCAATTGTGTCATACTCTCTCTACTAATTAATTACGCACCTACCTCCACTAATGGGGTATTTTTGTCAAAAATAATTAATGCATGGGACAATCTGAAAAGGTTCTTATAAAAAGGACCAAGACCCACCCTAAGAAAGTTCTTATAAATAGGAGCGGAGGGAGTAGTTTATTAGCTCGAAACTTATCAATTATAAATTTATCAACTAGTTGCTAGCTAATCAGCAACCAGATAGCTTATAAGTTAACTTTATCAAACATAACCTATTGATTATTACGAGTAATGTTTTAATAATTGATTCAATGTATGTCATACATCATCAAAATCAATGCTCCGCAAGAGAGGAAAAAGGTTTAAGAGAAAGAGAATGACGGACAATAGCTATGCCTCAAGCCTAGCTGATAAGCTAGCTGGTAGCTGATAAGCTAGCTGCTAGCTGATAAGCTCTGAGCCGATAAGCTAGTTTATTGAATTAGAAGTGTTTGAACCAGCTGATAAACTAGTTGGTAAATGTAAAATAACATAATGAACATAGTTACATAAGTTTTATTATATAAATTCTATTTTTATTTTTTAGACAAAAAGTACATTATTATTTAATTATAATTTTAGATTTTTTTAAAAAATAATTAAATTCCTATTAAACCTTTCACTGATAAATATTTAATTACAAATTAAAATAAATAGTAAAATTGATAAAATAAATAGTAAATATAAAAAATTTCATAAATAGTGAAAAGAAAATAGCAATTTAATTAATTCGTAATTTTTTAAAGTAATTATTATATAGGTAATAATAGTTAAAAGAAATTGAAAGGTTTTATCACTAAAATTGAAAATAGATAATAGGTAAAAATAAAATAAGGATAATAAGGGAAATGTATTAAAATATAAGGGATAACGATGGAAGAAAATTAAATAAGGCAGAAGCTAGGTGAAGTAGCTTGTAGCTTATAAGCTAGAAAGCTCCTAAAATAAGCTACTTTGAGGCGCGTTACCAAACACTTTCATGTTGGTCAAACTAGCTTATAAACTAGTCAAATAAGTTAGTAGCTAGCTTATTGACCTTACCAAACACACTCGTAACTAGACCATCACATTATTTTGTTGACTTTAGGGACAAATATTGTTTTAGCTATAAGGAGTCTAGGGAGTTACTATTCACACCCCTTTTTATTCTACAATATTCCTAAGTTACCCATCCCTTCCCACTTTTCTTCTTTCGTCCAGCTTTTATCTATGTGTACAACACCCCTCCACTTTTATTCTACAATATTCCCGTTTACTTTTGTTCTTTTAATCAAGTCTTCTACAAATATCAAAAATGAATTTATGGCATATGATTTTTCAAAATCACGTATCGGATACAAATTTCTAAATTGTGAACCGAAAATTCAAATTTTTGGTACACAAAAATTGCATATCAGCAATTGAATTTCTGGTACATAATACCTCAAATTTAATTTTGTTACCAAATTTTCTAAATTGCGTATCAGAGTTTGAATTAGTCTCCGACTCACAATTTTTACGTACTAAAAAAATGTATAACTTCCGACGATAAGATTATTAACATGTTCTTCATATTCCAAATTCTAAAAAACAATGTTAGATTCACCTACACCTCCCCTTCCCCTTCCACCATTCTCCACAAAGCCATCAACCACTATCATTCCCTCAAAATCTTATGTTTCCTTTCAAACCCAACAACCCTCTAATCCCTCATTTGTGTCCATGTTCTTATAGCATGAAAAAAAAAATGTCAACAACATTTTTTAACACACTTTTTTCAATAAATTTCTTGTGATGAGTTGAAAGTCACATGAGTCCGACTAAATTGAGGGTAAGATCCATATAACCTAAAATGACCAATAATAATTTCAATCAATGACAGGGTGTTGAGAAGAGTGTGTAAAATGATGAGTTGACAATACTCTTAAGAAAAGAGAGATAAAGAGGGAGAGGGAGAGGGAGAGGGAGGGAGAGGGAGAGGTAGAGGTAGAGGGGGTTGCTTTTTGGCAAGGTGGAGGAAAGAAAATTGAAGGAAGAAAAACGGGGAAGAGAAAGGGTAACTTAGGAAAACTATAAAATAAAAAGGGGGTGGTGTGAACAGTAACACCCGAGTCTAAAGCCAATTAAAGCCCATTCTGGTCCAGAACGCTGTTCCTATGCGCTTCTTAAAAAAAAAAAAAGAAGAAGTTAGAAAGAAAGAAACAGAGAAAGGGTGAATGCAATTTTACTCGCAAATCTAAAAAACCGTGGAGGTGTAAGATCTGGTATGTCGTCGTCGTCTGTGATTTCTTGCAAGCTTCCTTCCTTCTCTTTCCGAAGCTCTCACACAGTCATACATGGATCCCAACCAGGTAGTCAACTAGTTTTCTAGGTTTTCTGTATAATTCTTAGATCCGGTTTACCACTGTTAGCTCGATGTCGAGTTTTTGTTCATCCTTCGTTGAATGGTTTAATTTCCTCTGACGATTCAGTAATGCCTTCTGTTTTCTGCTCGATTTTTCATTTTCTGTGTTTGGTTGGATTACTGATGCTATGATTCCTTTTAGATTTAGAGAATTAATCAAATTTTCCTCCGTGTGCAGTCTGTAGTTGAAAACTACGCCAATCCAAAGACTTGCTTCTTTCATGTTCTCTTCAAGGTTCAGTTTATCCAATTGTGTATTCTTTGCACGCTTTTCTGTGTAATCCATGTTCACTTCTTAAAGACATTATCTTTTGTATCTGGCAGGCTGCAGCCTTGGCATTTTACATTCTCTCGGCCCTCTTTATTGATAACTTTGTCATCATTTTGTGGTGACCGTCCTTCTTGCCGCTCTTGATTTTTGGGTAGTCAAGAATGTGAGTGGGCGGATTTTAGTTGGTTTGAGATGGTGGAATGAAATAAATGATCTGGGTGAAAGTGTTTGGAAATTTGAATGTCTTGACCAAGAGGTAGGTATTCCTTCTTTCGATCAGTTGCAGGGGGTGTCTCTGCTGAACCTGAATAGCATAACAATGGGTTTCAAATCCTTTATAGACACTTGTTTGCATCTTTACATATGCTGATTTTCTTCTTTCTTCCAGTCATTGGCTCGGATGAACAAGAAAGATTCATGGCTTTTCTGGTGGACCCTTTACCTTACGGTAAGAAAATATGGATTGGTTGCATGCTATGGCATTCCACTCTTCTCTTAGGCCCTTATGGTGATACAGTCAAAATGTGGTTGTTTTGGAAGATTCTATAAGGGGGGACAGTATATGTAATAATATCATGGCCTGGTCAGACTTATTCAGGTGGTGCGTTGCTTAGGATAAGTAATATATTATCAAATAGGTTGTAGTGTTCAGAATAAGGTGATAAATTCTCAATATATTTGGGATCTGGATGGAGAATAACGCCTTTTGAATTAAAATGGCAGGGTTTTGTCACTGCTTGTAGTTTAGATTACCTCTGTTCCTACCCTGCAAAGAAAGCATAATCATGTTCTCTGGTAATCAGCTTAACAAATGATTTTTTTATCTGTTTTGTTCTACAGGCAGTTTCATGGATTGTGCTGGGAATATTCTCACTCATAAGGCTTCAGGCTGATTATCTCCTTGTTATAGGAGTTTGTTTGACCCTCAGCATTGCAAATATTGTTGGTTTCACCAAATGCAAAAAAGGTGCGCAAATTTATTGATTATGTTCTTAAAATGTGTCTTCTAACATAGCAAAATTGGTTTAGGTTTGGGGAATTGTCTGAAACAACAAGTTACTGAAATTTTCAGTGCAAGACTTATCTTGGTTTGACATGTGTAATATCTCATCTTGAAGTTTTGGAAACTACCATGTAGCACCTGTTTCACATCTCATTTTGAAAGATGTAAACTATAATTTGCTGTATTCTACCCACTTCTTGTAAAGTTGCTGATATATGAGGATACTGACTACTAAATAACTCATGTTTAGAGTTCATTGTGTATGTGTCAAATGATAATTTATGATTTTACTCGTCAAATCCTGGCTGGCAAATGACTATATTAGGCCTCAATGTGACTAATTTAATCCCTGAATCATAATTTCTTAAGGTTGGATCATGGTATATTTGGTTCTTAGGTGCTTTGGATGCTGATATATTGTATTCCTATGTAGGATTCTATGGTCATTGATGCTTTGTTAGCTGCATTTTTGTATTTGTGGCTGGCAATACAAACATTGGGCTTAATTGAATGAATATTTGTCTTTATTGAAAACCATAAGGATGCTTTCAACTTATATTCACAGCAAATTGGAAGATATTATCGCTGTTGTCATTGTTTTAGTGGTAGAAATAATTGTAATGGGATTGGTTAAGTAACAAGCAACTCCTTGACCCTTGTAACAATACCCTGTTTTTGTGGGATTGGGAACTTTGGGTCGTCTTGTTTTTATTTGTTGTATTAATATTTTCTGCATTGCATCTTGGTCTAATTGATCTTGCTTCCCATGAATACATTTTTATTTCAAATGATATAGAATGTGTGAAACATACATGCCATATCTAAGCCTAGTTTCCCATCACATCTTGAGACTAGTGGTTCTATTCTACTCAAGCTCTGCCCCACTTTACGTCCCCTTCCTACCCAACAGAAAGGATTTCTCTTTGTCACCCACATCAATTTACTATTTCATTTTCACATGCTTTTCAATGGAAAAATTTGCAATGGCTAAAACTGCTTGGTTGTCTTTCAGATGCTAAGAAGCAGTTTCAACAATTTGCCACTCAGACAATTGCCACTCGGTTCTCATCTACCTTACAGTCAGCATTCAGTGTCGTCTGATTATCGAAGATGGAAATGCAAGCTGAACCGTGCATTATTGGAAATATTGAGATGCTGTGGATGTTTGTACATGATGATTATTTCAGCTAGCATCAGATTGGATCCTGACTACCTATCAAACTTGCATAGTTAATGATACAGCAAATGCAAAATTTTGTACCTTTTATAAAAAATGGCTTGAGTGAGACTTTTGATAATCAAATTACACAGTAAAACAGTTACTTATTTTCAGGTGTATATCATGATTTTCTTGTATTCTTTTGCATCGGTGGTCTAAGATTTATATTCTGTATCGACTGCAACTAATGTTTACAGTTTATTATCATAACATTGACTCATGGAAATTGGTGGATGATATAAAAGACGATGTTGTATCATCATGGGTGAGGGGGGGGGGGGGGGGTCACGACTCAGCGACCAGAATATATGTAGAACTTACCAACTTAAATCAAATTTAACAGGGTTTTGTTTTAATCTTTAAAAATTGTCTGAGTGCAGAACCAATGAGAACCTGTAGAATTAGTTCAAAATTGGTGATGAACAATAAATTGTTTTTATTTTTTATTTCTATCTAAAAGAATTTAGTCCAATAAAAGTCAGATGTTAAGTCAACTTGTATTGTAGTATGATATCTACTATAATCATTTTATATCAATTTAAATATTTATTTAACTTAATTTTTTTAGTGTTAGACTAATGAGTGTCCTATAGACAGGTTAGTGAGTGTCTCAAGGAGTTGGTCGAGTGGAGCAAGACAAGGTCGTTCGAACCCCCACTCGTCCCCTTGGGTTGGGGTAAAATGTAAGTAGTTCTGTAAGTGCTCAAAGAGCCCGAAGGCTTTCTCTATCTTGGACTAGGGCACCATCCCCTCACCCTAAATTTATATTACCAACAAAAAAAATTTATTGAAAATTGAGACATTAATTAAATCCATAATATTATAAATAAATTTAATTTTGATTATTTTAGAGGACACTCTTTAAGATTTTTCATTTTTATAATTTTATGTTAGTTATTATTTAATATGTTATGCAATATTAGAAATATATTTAAATATAATTAACTCAATTATGATTCAATTGATATAGTGGTTGATCACCTTAGAAGTGGATTGTGATCCGGGCGAACTTTACCTGCAAGATTAGGACTTTACTTGACCACCACCCCGATCCGAGGGTTAAACCCATAACTATCTCATAACAACAAAAAATGACAACTATAATTATAAACTAATACCTATACCAACCAGTTTAGATTTTTTATAAACATTTTAGAAAAACTACTCACCAACTCCATAAAATAACCCCTTCAATTCAATGGGCTCGGAAATACTAACAGATAACTAACCAGCCTCTACTGCAAAATGAAGGTGACTCGATGTTAAACTTTTTAGATAATCCCTTTATTTTGCGCACTTTTGTGACTTGGCTTTGGGGAGAGAAACAGAGGGATGTTGCAGTGCATATTCCTTGTGTCGGAATCCGGGTAAGAAAGATCAAATCATAAATATGTACTGTTGATGTTTATTTCTCTGAGAAAATTAAATTTTCACTTTCAACCTGCTGGAAATTAAGTGCTTCAATCTGAATGAATAGTTATCGATCTTTATCTTTGAGTTGTTGACTAAAAAATTGATTTTGATTTCTCAGTGAGGTAATGCTAGAGAAACAGCTCACTGGGCACCGCGTGGATCGCTCCATATGTGCGTGGTTCTGGGAGCAAGCTATCTGTCAAGGTGATTCCTTCAAGGTATTTTCTACGCCTGCGTAAATACAATACTAGCTTCTCTATCTGCTTAGGATTTCTCAGATTTATGTTTCAATTATAATTTTGATTTTTTATCTACCCTGTACTTACAATTTCATCACATGGAGGTTATTAGTGTCTCTGATCTATCTATTTTATGAAAACTGTTCTTTCTTTTTAGCAACAACCAGTAATTGCTTCTCCTACGCATTATCTTTTCCAAGTTTTCCGTGAGGGAATCACTTTTTTGGCATGTACTCAAGTTGAAATGCCACCCTTGATGGGCATTGAGGTATTTTTTTGCAACTCAATAATGTGATGAATGCCATATGAACGCCTTATTATTATTATTTTAACTATCTGATTTTTAAGTTTTAGTTCCTTTGTAGGGTAGCAGATGTCCTCAGTGATTATCTTGGGGGCTTGAACGAAGACTTAATTAAAGACAACTTTGTCATTGTATATGAGGTTCTTATCTCAAGTACTCTCTCTGCAATCATATATTACTAGACTTTCTCTATGAAATGAGGTGTGACTAGGCTTTCTTCTGTAGTTCACCTGCTGGTTGTATAATGTTCATTCTGTGACTCTTCTGCCTAAATGTTTATGATGGAACTAGCTGCTAAAGTAAATATGCGTACATTTAGCTGGTTTGTGGTTAGTAATTGACACCTTCAATCAATGCAATAATTACCTTGGGATGTGTTTTATTTATTCTAAAGTCGGTTAGTTTACCAATCAGGTTTAATTGATTAACATGCTCCAGTAACTGATTTATCTGTGTACATTTTTGGGAATAAATTGTGATTTGTGAACCTGCTTACTGTGGGATTTGGCTCTGATTTAAACAGCTCCATAGTTTATCATACGTGTGTATGATCACAATTTCAACAAATGATTTTCAAATCAATGGCTATAATTACTCACTTTATCTTCTGAAGTGACTCCCTCAATTCAGAGGAGCCAAATTCGATTTTTTTTCTGTATTAATATAGTTTTCCCCATTGGTCTTTGTTGGTTATATGCAAGCTAATCAGTTTATTTGTTCTTGTAGCTGCTGGATGAAATGATAGACAATGGCTTTCCCCTAATTACAGAACCTAATATCCTGCAAGAGATGATTGCTCCACCAAATATTGTTAGCAAAGCCTTGAGTGTCGTGACCGGCAGCAGTTCAAATGTGAGTAATACCCTTCCTGGGGCTACAGCATCTTGTGTTCCCTGGAGAGCAGCAGAGCCAAAGTACTCCAACAATGAAGCTTATGTAGACCTTGTTGAAGAAATGGATGCAATTATAAACAGGTCGATATGCTCATTCTCATTTATCACTTCTTCAAATTGACAGTGACAATGTTGTTTTTTTCTTTCTGGTAACAATGGTAACAATAGTACGACTCTTGGAAGTTTGAACTCCTCATACTTTATTGGTAGAAATTTATTAAAGATCTTGTTGAAACTCCTCTTAGTAGTTTGTACTTTGTATCTTATGGATAATTTCTTTCTTTCTTTTGTAGTCACAGCTTAAATGTTTTATTCATTCAGGGGGGGTTTTGCTGAAGTGTGAGATCTATGGTGAAGTTCAAGTAAATTCCCACATCTCAGGTCTTCCTGATTTAACTCTTTCATTTGCTAATCCTTCCATCCTAGATGATGTGAGGTTCCATCCCTGTGTTCGTTTTCGGCCTTGGGAGGCCCATCAAATTTTTCTTTTGTGCCTCCTGATGGACAATTTAAGCTTATGAGTTACAGGTACGGTGTCCAACCTTTTGTTGTCTAAGTCAGGATAGGAAACTACCTTGCTGGTTTCATTCTGTTTTAAGCTTATGATGGACAATTTAAGCCTGATGGACAATTTAAGCTTATGATGGACAATTTCTTGTTTTTATTCTGTTTCCTGATTTCTGAAATTTTACAAAGGAAAAACTGGAAATGCTGGAAAGTGGAAACAACGATTTTTTGTTTGCAGTTTTTCCTTTATAAAATTCCAGAAAACAGAAAATAAGAAATGGAAATAGGAAATGAAAATGCAAAACCAAACAGGAGTTTCTTTTTTGCTGTGATTTATCATTAACCAAACATCTGTATGGAAAATTCATTATGGATATAGATGTAATTGTGAATGTTGAATTCTCTATTTACGTCATATTCTTATTCACACTGTGTTCTCTCAATAATTCAAGCATTTCACTTTGCAGAGTTAGAAAGTTGAAGAGCACCCCAATATATGTAAAGCCACAGTTAACTTCAGATGGTGGGATATGCCGTGTTAATGTATTGGTTGGAATAAAAAATGATCCTGGAAAGACAATAGACTCAGTTACTGTGCAGTTTCAGCTTCCTCCTTTCATCTTATCAGCTGATCTGACTTCAAATCATGGGACAGTAAACATCCTTGCTAAAAAGGTACCTAATTTGCACGACTATCATGTGGAAGTTAAAATCATCAGATATAAATCTCTATGCTCCATTTTTGCTATATAATTTGAATCTTTCTTATATCTTGGTTTACCAGACATGCATATGGTCCATTGGTCAGATCCCAAAAGATAAAGCCCCTTCAATGTCTGGAACATTTGTGCTTGAAACTGGATTGGAGCGCCTTCATGTCTTCCCTACATTTCAAGTGGGTTTTAGGATTATGGGTGTGGCTCTCTCTGGTCTGCAAATAGATAAACTGGATCTGAAGACTGTACCATACCGATTTTACAAAGGTTTTCGATCTCTTACTCAGGCAGGTGAATTTGAAGTCAGGTCATGATTTCGTATCTTCCATTAAGTCATGCATGACTTTTTGATGATTTTGGATATGAAATTTTGTTGTGTGTAAATAACATTCGTTGTTTCCATGCTTTAATTTGTAAAGGAAGTTGATTATGTTTTCTTCTGGTTATGAGTTATTTTTCAGTGAACCTTACCTGGCTATTATACGATGTAATTATAGTTTGCTTCTGGCCAATTTCAAGTGCATTCCCAGTCAAATACTATGTATAGTTTGTTCTGTAGTAATAGTTTCTGTTCATTTACTAAAAATTATTCATCATCTTCACCTAATAGTTAGTCTTTTATTGATATTAGAGCCTTTGGTTCTAACCGCCTTATGTGTATTGTTTGTGTATCGAGCACTAAAATTCATGCATGAGGAGACGTAGAAGATATAAAGATTAGTGAGTATTGATGGTTGATCCTAAATTTTTCTCAGCACTTTTTCAGTGTGGCAACATGTTCTTACACGTAATATCAATTCTGATAGACAAATTTGGAAAAGAATCTCGTTAATCATATATAAAACTTAAAAAAACAGAATAAAAGATAGGAATGAACAGGATCAAACCGCAAAAGTCGATCGTAATGTCACGTTAGGCCACTTGGTCGAAACACTAGCGGTGAACCAAATATACAGTTGTGGCAGTGGCGGGTTCACCGTTCGGACACGAAACAAGTTGTGGACAACTTCTTTGCTGAATGAGTGAATGCTGACTCGTCAACAACGAAATCTTCCAACATTCACGGGTGTTGCACGTGTTGTGTTTCTATTTTTGCACACTAAACCTTCATAGAAATCAAAATTAAAAAGTATATAGTTAAACTGGTTAATCAAAATCTGTTTATGACATACCAAACAGTGGTGGACTGTTAGTCGACTCACATGATAAATTTACTTAACCACCACTATTGAGGATTAAAACTATAGTTATTACAGTTGAATCCCCACTAAACACATCCGACCAGTCTAACTGTGACTAAGCCCCGAATAGAATTGACCCTAGTAATAGGGGATACCTATGGTTTACACACACAAAAACCTATAGTTATTATGGTTAGAAATTTTAAATTAAAGAAAAAAAAAATCTGTTTATGACATAAAATTAATTATTAAAAAATCAAACAATCATCTTTCAATGTCCTAAAAAATTAAAAATTCCGTATAGCAAAGCAAAAATCTTTCTAACTTTTTTTTTTGACGTCAAAAATCTTTCTAACTTACATGAGACATATCGCAATAAAATTTAATGTGCTATTAGTGTAAAAATAATTTATAATATTATCCTATTAGAGTATATGTTATCATTTCATTCATTTAATTTAATAATATATAAAACATCATATTCATTAAAATGATAGTGTAATATATATTTTTTTTTCCGAAACGCAATAATTTAATCAACATTTGTGTCTTGATAATCCTGTGGTGCAGATTATTCTAATCAAAAGGATAATAAAAGATATGAAGCTTTAGCAGTTTAACTAATAGATCCACAGATTTTTTCTTTTTTTCTTCTCCGCCGGCTGCAACACCGCCTTCCGCTTCCAATCCAATTGAATGACCCATTCACCAGTCTTGTTTATTCTTTACCAAATTTGGGGCAAAGAACCGAAGCTAATGCTAACTCTTTCTTACAACATCATAGCATTAGCTTAGCCCTATGCTAGCTCCTTCACTCCAAATCCCAATAGCTTTTTATGTCATATATTAACAATTTGGGCAAATTTCGTTTCTGTTCTCACTCACGTATTGCCACACTCATTTTTTCATCATGAACAGAATCGCCCTTATTCGCAACCGCGCCATGAAATCCGCCACTAAGATTCTCAGTGGTTCTAAAAATTCATCGTTTCATGGTGCAAAATGTCACCATACTTTTACCTTGGCTGACAATAATCTCAAACCTCGTTTCAATCACTACCCTTTTCGAATACTGGGGTTTCACCCCATAATAGTTTTTGACTTACCATCTTTGAATTCTGGCCTTTCAACAACGAATAGGGATGTCTCCACCATTGCAAGAGTTGCCTTCAAGGTTCAAAATTTCTCGACTTCTGTTGAGACACGTGTCAATGATAGTAATTTCGAGAGGATTTATGTACAGGGTGGCATGAATGTGAAGCCAGTGGTGGTGGAAAGTGTTCATAAGGATGATGAGAATGTTGTAAGAGAAGAAGAGTCTCGGTTGAAAGTTGGGGCTGAAGATGTTAGCACCGAGAATTCAGGTGGTGGTCTGAATGTTACTCTGGTCGAGAACAGAGGGGAGGACACAGATGTGGAAAAACAAGCGTGGAAGTTGTTGCAGGAAGCTGTTGTGACTTATTGTGACAACCCTGTGGGGACTGTGGCTGCAAAAGATCCAGGTGACAAGCAACCCCTGAATTATGATCAGTCTTTATAGGGATTTCATACCTTCAGCTCTTGCCTTCTTGCTTAGGGGAAACATGAGGTTGTCAAGAACTTTCTTCTTCACACCTTGCAATTGCAGGTAATTTACCCTTCTTGCTTAGAGTCACCCAATCATGTGCATTTTAAGTCTAACCTATAAATGAATGAATGGCTGGCTGGCTGGCATCAATTGAATTTGAACCCCTTCAGCTATGTAATCAAGGTTAGCTACGTAATCTTTATAGTGGATTCTGATGATCAATGGTAAATCCGAGGATTAAATGCTAAAAGAAAGTGTATTTATATTAGGATGATTAGATGCTAATTTAATATTTTGTCTGTACTTTGATTTATCCCAAAGAAAGTGTATTTATGGTTACAAATTTATAACCGTTTTAAAACTTTGTTGTGCTTTGATTGCTGATATTTTACCTTTTTTTTTCTTTTCCCTTTTTAATTGTAAAAGAGTTGGGAGAAAACAGTGGACTGCTACAGTCCAGGACAGGGTTTGATGCCTGCTAGTTTCAAAGTTAGAACTGTGGCTCTTGATGAAGATAAGCATGAAGAGGTTTTAGATCCTGATTTTGGGGAATCGGCTATTGGTCGTGTTGCACCTGTTGATTCAGGTTAGTTTTTCATTATTTCTTATAAATTATAATATGCTATATAAAAAATGATGTTTTTGAAAATTGCTTGGATGTTGTAATTTAAACCACCGGCAATCTCAAAAATATTATTTTGGTAAGATATAATAATGACTTTCCTATGTTGTTTCTTTGATAGGATTGTGGTGGATCATCCTGTTGCGGGCTTATGGGAAGCTCACTGGTGACTACAGCTTGCAAGAAAGGGTGGATGTTCAAACAGGCTTAAAAATGATCCTTAACTTGTGTCTAACCGATGGTTTTGATATGTTTCCTTCTCTGCTAGTCACTGATGGGTCTTGCATGATAGACAGGCGGATGGGCATTCATGGTCACCCCCTTGAAATCCAAGTGAGCAGTAACTACGCTATGTTTCTCATTCTTCTGTTTTGTACTTAGATGCTATATGGATTGGAAATTATGCCATTTCTGAGATTTGTTCTATTTAAAATAGAAGGATGCTCTATTTTACTTTGTTACAATGGCTCTAGTCTATAGGCATATGCTCCTAATTTTATTTGATATATGTTCATTTCATGTATGTGCTATTAATGACATAAATGTATCTTGCTGAACATGAGATGAAACTCGAATTAGGTAGTGTAGTTTCTGAATTCTAACTCTATCTTTTCACTTATTAATTATGATCTCTTTATTGGTTTTCCTTATACATGATAATACTTTACAGGCATTATTTTACTCAGCTCTTCGCTGCTCACGTGAAATGCTTGGTGTAACTGATGGAACCAATAATCTCATTAGAGCCATTAATAACAGGCTCAGTGCACTATCATTCCACATTAGAGAATATTATTGGGTGGATATGAAAGGAAGTTGAATGAAATATACAGGTATAAAACAGAAGAGTACTCCATGGATGCAATCAACAAATTCAACATATATCCAGAACAGATCCCTTTTTGGGTAATGGATTGGATTCCAGAAAAAGGTGGGTATCTGATTGGGAATCTGCAGCCAGCTCACATGGATTTCAGGTTTTCACACTTGGAAATCTTTGGTCTATTGTTTCATCTTTGGGCACCCCAAGGCAGAACGAGGCTATTTTAAATCTGATAGAAGCCAAATGGGATGATCTCGTGGGCCATATGCCTCTTAAGATATGTTATCCTGCCTTGGATAATGAAGAGTGGCGCATAATTACTGGCAGCGACCCAAAGAATACGTAAGTTCTTTCTGTAATTTTCCTTTCTGTTGTTTGCACATCTTTGAGTTCTTTGGTTTTCTTTCTTTTTTCGTTAAATTACAGAGTACATTTGATGAATTTATATTGGCCCAATTTGGATACACTTCTGCAGAAGAATTTTTAGAAGAAAAAAAAAAATAGAATGAATCAAAGAGTTCAAATGAATTTAACTTCTCCATAAGTTGAAGTTAGTTACTTATGGAGAAGTTAAATGGGAGAACTTTTGGAGAAGGTGGGTTACAAAGACTAATTTCAACTTATGGAGAAGTTAAATTCATTTTATCTCTTTGATTCATTTTATTTTTTTCGCCTAGAAGTTCTTCTGCAAAAGTGCATCCAAATTAGCCCATTGTATAATTGTCTAAGTAGCCAGAATTGTTTCTACAATGTGCATCTTAACTGAAACAAAATGCTTAACTCTTGCAGCCCTTGGTCATATCACAATGGTGGATCTTGGCCAACCCTTCTGTGGCAGGTAAATTTTTCCTAATATTTTTAATGTGTTTTAAGGTAGCTCAGATATTTTGTTGTTTGTCAACTTTGTCCTGTGTCTTAGGACCTCAACTATTGAAAACTATTGAACCTCTATGTCTGGGTATAAGATTAAGATGCATGGGAGTAGCCTTACCAGGCCACTGATAGAAAACCCACTCTAGTATTGAAAAAAAACTGGGAATTGATCCAGAGATTACAGAAACTGAAGTAGGAGAGTGGAGAAAAACCAGGAGAGATTAATTTCTTGGGTTGTGAACAGTGAGAGAGAAAAGTTTCCAATTAAACTGGTCATGCCCTTTAAAAACAAATAGCTAAATTTGTTTATGAGAACTTGTATATCAACTGTCAAGTCATGAACTGTTGCTTTAATATCTGATGTATCTCCTTATACACCATCATCTTCAGTTTACTCTGGCATGCATCAAAATGGGAGGATTCAACTAGCCCAGAAAGCAGTTGCATTGGCTGAGAAAAGACTGCCAGTTGATTCTTGGCCTGAATACTATGATACCCGAACTGGAAAATTTATTGGAAAACAATCCCGCTGTATCAAACGTGGACCATAGCTGGGTTCCTTACATCCAAGATGTTTTTGAAGAATCCTGAAATGGCATCCATGTTGTTCTGGGAGGAGGATTATGAGATTCTTGATATATGTGTTTGTGGACTTAGCAAGAGTGGCAGGAGAAAGTGCTCTCGTATTGCTGCCAAGTCTCAGATTCTTGTGTGATGAGGCTCTGCGTTATTTGGAAGCAGAATGCCAACTTGTACATCACTAGTTCAGGTATAATAAGTTAAAATAGGAAAATAGACAATATGTTACACATTGCTGTAATTATTGTAAGAAGGCTTTCCTTTGCATTAGGAGGGCAATTCCCACTTATTTTTTTACCAATGAGAGGTTTATATTTATAAACCTCTACAAATTGCTTAATCCCCTCACATGTAGCATTGTTCACTACTTAGGATTTCCACTTACCCAAATGTTCAGTGCTTGGAATTTTTACTTGGCCATATGTATATTAACAATGTTCAAATTGGTTTTTCACTTTATACAATTACTCCTTTGCAGCATTTTATAGTAACGAGTTTCTTTGTGAGCGTTCCTAAATTATTTTGCCTTGTTCTTCTTTGTGTATTCAACTGTACTTTTCACTGATGTTAAGATTAAAGGAGGACATTATTATTTATATAGTCAAGGTTGCTTTATATCATATGAATGATGTCCAAGTTTCTAGAAAACAGTAACTTTTACAATTAAATAAGATTAATAATATTTATACAATTACAGTAACTTGATCAATCCTCTGTCTTTTTAGAACTAACATGAGACTTACTTAAACAGTAACTTCAAGAATTCATCGCTTGGTTTAAAAGATAAATGTAAAAGAAATTATAAAAGATAGGAAGGTTTATTACACGAGCGCTTGTGAAAGACATGATAAAAGTTGTAAAAGGTTAACCTACAACACTTATGAAAGGCACATGACCTGATACTATCCAATTTAACATCCGTGATTTCCTACCAACCACTTTTTTCTTCCAACAATTGAAACTTGATTGGTTAACCACTTTCTCGCGCTGATTCAAAATCTAGTGGTATATATTTAATTCTCTGGAGTTGGATAAAAACCTTGTTAAGAGAACAAGTTGTTCTTGATTCAAGCTTCAATTCATAGTTTCCCTAACATAGGGCATGTAAAGAACTTAGTGCATGTTTGTTTAAATGTTGTGCAATTGCTCATTTCAAAACAATATTGAGGAATAAGAATATCATGGATTCAACTTCAATTAACGTTTGATGGATGGAAGAATCGGATCCTATTTAGCTTAAAAATAATTATTGAAAGTCATGCTATAGAGAGAAAAAGAATTGATTAGAAATGGAAAAATGAAATTCTATATGATAATAGAATGAAAATATTGAAATTACAATAGAAGTCAGGGCTTATATAGCCAATATTATCAATTAATTCCTAACTAATTTTCTAACAAACTAACTAATCTCTAACTAACATTTTTATTTTTAACAGCCCCCCGCAAGCTGGAAGTGCTAACACTTCAAGCTTGGGATGAACAACACAATACACTAAAAAATCAAATGAAAAATTACAATGAAAATGGTATACACAAATACCATGAAATGGGCTGTATAGGCCTCTAAAACCAATGCCAAATTAGGCAAAGGCTTAACTATATTGCAGAAACTCAAATCTTTAATCTTCAATACTTAACCACCATAAGGCAAAAACTCAAATTTTCAAATACTTGACCACCATAATAAGGTAGAAGCTACAGGCTTAACGAGCAGAAGCTAACCATAATGCTTAACCACTAAAAAAGAAGCAAAATAGAATTTTAATGCTTAACCATCCAACCATGGACAGAAGCTACCACTCAGCCATATTAGGCTGCAAACCAAAGGAAATCTGCAATAAAACCAAAGCAACTCAAATATCCCTTTAAAGAGGACTTTCACAAACACCTTGTGAGCACCATTGAAAGAGGGAAACTATGAGAAATTAGGAAAAATATATCCAAAAAAAAAAGCCAAGCAATTTGAGTTCCAAATAAAGCGCCTGAATTGTACCAAGATTGCACACCTGATTGCCAATTTCGGGTTATTTATGGCAAATGAATCTTTCCAAAAGTTCAAAGTCCAAGTTCCAAATTGATAGCCTACAAATTACAATTCCAAGTTTTGGATTTTCACTTCTGCGGCTTTCCAGGGTTGTTGACCTGTTGTTGGTCTACCTAGTAGTCCCTTCACTTAGCTCGCATTTCTTGCATCAGAGAGCTCTGAAGTTGACTCAGATTAAGACAACGCAAACAAAATGGCATCCTTCTTTTTCTTTTAAAACAGAGCAAGCATTGCTCCCTATTTTGGATCTCACTCCTTGAAGACAAAGGATTTGCTTTCAATTCCACAGATAAAACTTGGGTCTCGTGAAAAATCCCTCAAATCTTGGTGCAAAACTTCACCAATAAAACAAACTCGCATACAAAGAACTCTCGCGGCCTTTCCTCTTGGCTATCCCGTCCTGATGGGAGCATGGGTAAAGGATAAACAGAGATGACGGTGGCGGATGCAGTGGCGAGGATGCTGGATTTCTTATCTCTGTGGAGTTAGAAAAAAAATGAAGGAGAAGGGAGAGTATTCTTGAATCTAACGTGAGTTTTTTTTTTTTTTAAATTGTGGATTCACAGAAGAGTGATAGAAACAAGGAATGAATTTTCTTTGAGAGTTTCTGGGAAAGGCAAGAGGAAAAAAAAAAAGAATAAGAAAGAAAATGGTGTAGGCAATAGGCAGAATCACCATGGTGGGGTAAAAATGCTCTGAAATCATGTTAAAATTCATGCTGCAGAGAGAAAAAGAATAGATTAGAGATAAAAAATGAAATTTTATATTGATATAGAATGAAAACGTTGAAATTACAATAGAAGTCTAAGCTTACTAACATTTTAATTTCTAACAATAATTGGACAAGATTTTAGCCGTTAAGTTTTTAATGCATAAATTAAATAAAAAATAAAAATTTAATATAAAATATTAGGGAAAATTGCACCCACCTCCCCTGAGGTATGTCTAAATAATAATATTTTCCCCTCTAGTTTTTGAAATGCACTCACCTCCTTGTCTAAAGTGATATGATAAAAAAAAACTCGTACTTGTAGATATTTATCTATATACCAGCAACTAGTACCCACATATTTATTAAATGAGAGGAGACAAATATTATATTACTCGTCCCGCGGGTACCCGCATAGTCATTAAAATATATTTTCTATTAAATATGATACAAATATTAATTTTTTTATTATTTTATAATGAGATAAAATTTAATTTTATTATTTTATTATTTTATAATAATATTTTCAATAGATTAACTTGTAATAATATTATATAATTTTTATTTATATTATATAAAATTAATATAATATGATATCATAATATATTATAGGTCATTTTTTCTCTTTTTTTTTCTATAAATTTTGAATTTTTAAATATTAATGGATACTCGTGAATATCTTTTTACTTGTATGTAGCTATTAATTCTTAGTAAGTATGGATGCAAGTAGTGTATAATTGGTTTCACACCTCGTTAATATCCCTAGATAATCCTCATATGGGAAGGGAGGTTTCTGCATTTTAAAAACTAGAGGGGAGGTCTTTGTTATTTAGACAAACTTTAGGGAGGTGAGTGTAATTTTCCCAAAATTTTATAAACCGTTTAATTATAACTGCACACTCCCTGGTTGCTTTTTCAATTGTACATAATCCTTATCATGGAAGGAACTATTTCACAAACATACTGTTAATTTATCAATTATTAAGAGTGATTTTTTCTTTTAAAAAATAATCAATACATGAAGTTTAGTATCTATTGATTATATTTGATGAGGTTATAGATATTTTATTAAAAAAATCTCCAAAATTACTCGGGCCTACTACTACAAAGTTCGTGAACAGAAGAAGAAAGCAGCAGTGCAAGCAGAACCAAAACCAAGTTTCTCAACTCAACCAAACACTAACGGCTAACTAACGATACTATATCATGAAATTGCAAGACAGTTCCATCTTTCCACCTTGCAAGACCAGAACACATGTATCTATGGAATATGCTTAAATAAGGAAGATGGCATGGAAGTTACTCTCCCCAGCTGATTTCCGACCCATTCCATCGGCGTTCCAAAACTCTCTTCGATTGAACGCACCGTTTTACCCCAAAGACTTGACCGGTTTAGCCACTGATCTCATAAAGTCCTACTTCGATAAGGGCTCCTTCGAAGAGGCACAAACACTGTTCGACGAAATGTCCCACAGAGACGTCGTTGCCTGGACCTCCATGATCACTGGCTACACCTCCTGCAATCATCATAACCGTGCATGGACCGTGTTTTCTCAAATGCTCAGAGATGGGGTGCGCCCCAACGCTTTCACCATGTCAGCTGTTTTGAAGGCTTGTAAAGGTTTGAAAGCTCTTTCATATGGTAAACTAGCTCATGGGTTAGCCATCAAGATTGGTACCCAAGGATCATCCATATATGTTGATATGCACTCATGGATATGTATGCCACTTGTTGTGATAGCATGGGACAATGCAAGATTGGTTTTTGAGGATATCATTTCAAAGACTGCTGTCTCATGGACTACTTTGATCACTGGGTATACTCATAAAGGTGATGCCTATGGTGGTCTTAGAGTTTTCCGCCAAATGTTTCTGGTAAGCTTCTTTTTTTAGTTAAATTGTTTGACTAATTATGGTCTAACAGCAACAAGTTGAAAGAATATAAGTAAAAACAATTGATCTGAGAGGAAATCAGTGTAACATAGTTTATTGGTGACAAACAGGAGGAAGGAGAGCTTAGTGCCTTCAGCTTTTCAATTGCAGTTAGAGCTTGTGCCTCTATTGGCTCAGGTATTTGGGCAAGCAGGTACATGCTGCAGTGATTAATCATGGATTTGACTCCAATCTTCCTGTCATGAATTCCATACTGGACATGTACTGCAGGTGTCGTTGTGCATCTGAGGCAAAGCAATTATTCTGTGAAATGACTCAAAAAGATACAATCACGTGGAATACCTTGATAGCTGGATTTGAAACATTGGATTCTAAACAGTCTCTCTGCATATTTTCACAAATGGTGTCAGAAGGTTTTAGTCCAAATTGCTTCACATTTACTAGTGTCATAGCTGCATGTGCTAACTTAGCAATTCTGTATTGTGGGCAACAGCTTCATGGTGGAATTTTTCGGAAAGGTCTTGATAACAACTTGGAATTGTCCAATGCCCTTATTGATATGTATGCAAAGTGTGGAAATGTAGCTGATTCATATAAAGTTTTTAGTGAAATGTCATGCACAAATTTGGTCTCCTGGACTTCCATGATGATTGGATATGGGGCTCATGGACATGGAAAAGAGGCTGTTAAGTTGTTCATAAGATGGTTAGATCAGTATTAAGCCAGATAAGATAGTGTTTATGGCAGTTCTTAGTGCTTGTAGCCATGCAGGACTAGTGGATGAAGGCCTGAAATATTTTAGATTAATGACCAACTATTATAAAGTTGCACCAGATCGAGACATATATAGATGTGTGGTGGATTTGCTTGGTCGTGCTGGAAGAGTAAAGGAAGCTTATCAACTAATAGAGAATATGCCATTTAAGCCAGATGAGTCTATATGGGTAGCCCTTCTTGGAGCTTGTAAAGCACATAAACAACCAAGTATAGGCAAATTAGCAGCTTTAAGGGTTTTGGATATGAAGCCAAATAAGGCAGGAACTTACGTGCTGTTATCAAATATTTCTGCTGCTGAAGGTAACTGGGCTGATTTTGCCAGCTTGAGGAAGCTTATGAGAAGTATTAAAAATAAGAAAGAGGCAGGGAGGAGCTGGATTGAATTGAAAAATCAGGTTTACAGTTTTGTTGTTGGAGATAGATTTGTTTCTACGAATGAGGAGGTACGTGAAGTTCTGAAATTGTTGATTATACATATGAAAGATGTAGGATGTGTACTTGATTTAGATTCTTTGTACATGACTTAGAAGATGGGACTTGAATAAAAGCTGAAAAGATCACATTGTTATTGTTGAATGCTCGTACCAGATTCTTTGGTTTTTGGATCCTCCAATCTAATTTGGTCAATGATATTAGTAGCATGTTTAGTTTACGCTAGATCCACATTTCAAACGTGGTTTTGATGGAAACCAAACATACACTAACCCAGGAGATATTAGTTCATTTAATATTTTTCTTGTGTGTCAATTGTTAATTGATTGAGACCATGGATAACGTGGTGATCCGGGACCATCTAATAATTTCTCCTAACTCAGCCTTGGAAAAAGTAAAGATGATAGATCATGACCATGACCAAGATCAACAAGTAACCCATTGTTGAACGCCGGATAGGCTATGATCCTTTCTAAAAATTAATCCCTCCTTCTATTTTCTCGTTTCTATTTTTCCTTTTTCTCTTTTATTTTCTTTTCAAACACAATGTTGATGCACCTATACACCAACTTCCTTCCATAGATATGTATTCGATACCGATATGCTTCAATATATCATTGATATGTGTCAAAATAGTATCTAACACATGTTTTGTTTTTTTAGAAAATGAGAGGGATTTTAATGTAAGGGAGAGGAGAGGAAGAGAAATGAAATGATATTTTATCTTGTTTAGTTTGAGAAGAAGAGGGTCCGTCTTTATTGTTTGGTTTACAAGGGAAGAGATATTTTATATCCTTATACTTTTATTATTAATATGAGCGGAGAAATATTTAAGTAATTTTTTATTTATTTATTTTTAGATCCTCCTTTTCTCCAAATGCCCCCACTTTTGGAAAGGGGTGAAAATGCTGTTAGGAGCGATTTTGGTTCCCTCTCTTTCCTTCCTAAAAAAATGAACCAAACATAATAATCTCTTAAAATCCCTCCAAACAACATGTTCAACTCATTGCGATATGTGATTTTTTAAGCTTCGTTGCGTTTAAGTGATGCATGGCTCTTCGCCTCTTTATGAGTTCCAGCCTTCCAAATACAAGACCAATATCATTATTACTTGACTCTTCACTATTTGTTGGAAATGTCTCTCTCTTGAGCTTTTACTCAATAAACAAGTGTGAGTCTTCTCAACTTCCATCTATGCAACAACTTCTTCAAACTTCCACCAATAAATCAGTTGTTTTTCTGGCAAGAAGTTAGAGTCTAAATGAAAGGTATAGAACAACAACCATTGAACCACAAGTATGAAGCAGTTGTTCTGATCATTTTTTATCCACAACTCACTTTTGTTGTTTTGCTCACACCTTCATGGTGACATTGCTTTTCTAAAAAGAATAAAGGCCCTTGTTTAATCATATGTGTTGAATTAAGTCAATGCTCCTTGTACCATCTTTGTCCTTTTAACTATTCATTGGGTTTTTTTTGCTATATATAGTTAACTTTACTTTGCTATATATAGTTAGCTTTATCTATTGTTGATAGATTTCTTATAAATATATATATGGTTCCTTATTTAAAATTTAAATTTAAATTAGTGCCTATGTTGTTTTCTTTTTTTATTTGTCACACCTCTTTTTCATTTTTTATTATTATAATATTAAAAAAATTCTCATATTATCCATTCATATTAATTTATTTCATTAAATAAGTGGTTTTTTTGTGAACTACATTTACCCTTGACGAGAGGCCGTCCTGTTCCAGTCGTTTTCCTTTTTTTCCTTTCCCTTTGTTTCTTATCACAATTTCATTTTTTATTATTTTATTAAAATATTTTCTCTCACTATAATTTAAATTTATAATTATATTTATGATGTATTTGTTAAAATTTTCTATGAATATATTTTTTAATTAGAATTATAAAATTCATAATTATGTTGTTTTCTTCTACTTCAATAAAATTATTATTTTATATTTTGATTTATTATGTATTTAGTATGTTTTATTTTCACTGTTTATTGGGGGTCTTTTGTTATGTATAGTTAGCTTTATTTTACTATATATAGTTAGTTGTATCTATTGTTTATGGATTTCTTATAAATATATATATATATATGGTTCCTTATTTAAAATTTAAATTCAAATTAGTGCCTATGTTGTTTTTTTTTGTTTATTTATCAAACCTTTATTTCATTTTTCTGTTATTATAATATTAAAAATTTCTCACATTATTCATTCATATTAATTTATTTCATTATATAAGTGGTTTTTTTTGTGAACTACATTTACCCTTAACAGGAGGTAGTCCTGCTCCAGTCATTTTCCTTTTTTCCTTTTCTTTTGTTTCTTATCACAATTTTTTTTATTATTTTTTAAAATATTTTCTCTCAATATAATTTAAATTTATAATTATATTTATGATGAATTTGTTAAAATTTTCTATAAATATATTTTTTAATTAGAATTATAATTCTGTTGTTTTCTTCTACTTCAATAAAATTATTATTTTATATTTTGATTTATTATGTATTTAGTATATAGTACGTTTAAATGCTAAATCAATTTTTTAATTATATATTTAAAGTGATTTTTTTATAAACCATAGATACCCCTCCACGGGAATTAGCCATGCTTGTAACGTCCTAATTTCTAAAATCAGAAATAATGCCTGTTGGGAGCACTATTTCCAAACTTATAAAATTAATTCGTCAATTTCGCGTATCAAAATAAAACATAATCGCTTGTGTAATCCAACCATTACCCAAGCTCCACATTACATGAATAAAACATAGAAAAATACAACATAGTTGTCATCAAGGCTCCAATACAATGCATTAAAATTAACATAGTAATTCCTAGGGAACGAAACAAAAGACTACGGTAGTCCTAAGCAACATTAATAACGATAATAAGAAATCAAAGTCTAATATGTGGTACTTCATGTATCCTCTACTACTCATCCTGATCCGGAAACTCATCCTGCACAACTGAAATATAGTTCCCGTATCGTGGGATGAGACTAGGTCCCAGTGAGCGTAACCAGTGTGTGCAGTGTGGGGGAAAACAACCAAGAACCACCATAGCATTCATATTAATTTCAAGAAACATAATGGAGACAATTACACATAATTGAACGTATTGGAAATCAATGATTATGATGCAATGCATGACTGTGAGGTGTTATTACCCGACACCCGGGGTCTTTTCTCTGTAACGTGACTGTGATGAGCGCTCGGCCATGTAACCAAGGACCGCCGTCCAAGGGCTACCTATGATTAAGTCTTAAATAATGTTTAATTTTCATTCTGTGGTGGGGACCCCATCTCCCTCTTGGCCATGAGTTCGATGTGGTTACCCCGTCTTTCTTAAATAATTTGCCCGAAGGCCTGTGACTGTGACGGTCAATGACCCTGTGATAGCCCGAAGGCACTGTGATGGCTATAAGCCTTGTGATAACTTAATTCATCATTCATGACTGTGATGGCCAAAGGCCCATGATTCCATAATAAAATATTCAAGGTTCATAATACATCATCATTATCTCAACTCATAATCCATGACTGTGATTTCTTAAATTCATAATTCCATGGCTGTGACGGCCAAAGGCCCATGATCTTAGAATAACCCAATCAAAGTTCATCATACATAATCATCCAAGTCATCTATCCTATGGTTTTGACAATTCGATACAATAATTATCAATGCATTCATATTTCCTATATTCATACCATACATATATCATCATTCCATGAGAGAAAAGGGGAAAAAGAATGGGGAACATGCTGTGAGAACAATCAGGACAAACAAGTGAGAGTCACACCCACCTGTGAGTCGGAAAAAAACGGAGAAAGAACGAGGAAGGAAGTGCCTTGATAGGGAAAGGTTGATGCAAGACTCATTCTTGATGAGTAGAAATCGTTCTTTGGCCTTCGCTGGGACTTTCTCTCACTAGAACCACTCTATCTCTCTCTGAAAAATGTGAAGAAACGGGAGGAAACTGACTGAAAACCGTCAGGGGCATGTTTTAAGTGGTGCAGTAACGTGCTACTCGCTTAAGCTAAAAAATTCGCTTAAGCGAGTCTCTGAAATTTGGTTTCGTCCCCGATAAATTCGCTTAAGCGAATTCTTTCCAGAGAGCACCCCAAAAAAGGCTCTGTTTTCGCTTAAGCGAATTAAATTCGCTTAAGCGAAAATGAGTCTGTTTGAAGGTGCGATTTTCATCAGAAACCTATCATATAACCTATCAAACTGAAGCCCCGGAAATAAGCTTTCTAATGAGAGTTGAATCACCTCAATCGGACATCTACAACTCTAGATATTTGAAATTTAGTGCACCAAGGTCATTAGGCTTAAAACCAAAATCAAGCTACAACCTTAGTTTTTGCCTCTTAAGCTTTCTGTACCTATTCTTTTCTTCATTCTACTTTCAGTTATGATATTCCTATGAATTAAAGTCTTAATTAGCGGGATGTTACAATTCTACCCCCCTTAAATAAATTTTGTCCTCAAAATTGTCTTATTATTCTCTTAAACTTAAGTCTATAACACTGCATATTGGTAACCTATAGCTTCGCGTTGGATATCATGTCTCCATTGATAATAATTGTGACTAACTATTCGAAGTCTAGAATAAATTATGTTCCTAAACTAAATCCATTGAATCATTCTCCACATTTATCATAACCTAAAATTCAAGTTTCCTTCCTAAACGTAAGCTCTATGTCTTCAATTGTAATTTCTGAATATTTTTCTTATGATAAAAAACCTATGTAACTATTAAATAATTAATTTCGACACTCTCAAAGATCATGGCCTAAATAACGATAATTGTGTGAGTCATTGACTCATGATCATATCCTAATTATAAAACTATCTAAACTGTAAAATATCCTTATCGTGATCCTCCTAGATCCAATGATGAAATCAATAACTCTTAACCATATATACATAATTACTCAATTTCAAACAAGCTCAAGATTAGATCTTTATCTCTAAACCTTTTAACTATAAACATAAAATTATCATATCCCTATCACCCAAAACCATCAAAATAAGAAACCTCTATCTCTAAAAAGATTAAATCTCTACCTCTTAATCATAAAATACCAAATCTTTATTCTTAAAACTATTAATTATTAGTCAAATCTCCATATCTAACCTACAAAAATAAGCTTCACAGTTTTCCTCAAATAAACGATCACTTAAACTTTGTGCAAAACGTTATCCATCTTCATAGGTTCTAATAATTTATCATCACACCTAGAAAGATTTTATATTCGAAAGTAATTTTATCTCTTATATAATATTTTCCTCATATCCTTCATCAATTGAAAACAACTCCAAACCATTATAATCTTATCCTAAGATCTAAAGATCCATTTACAGTTCTCCCTTCACCTATTTCCCAGTTTTTAATTTGATGTGAAGATTTGTACACTTAAACTGTTTTTATTTCTAAGTGCTTCTTTCTTTTACTTTATTTTATATTATTATTTTTTTTTAACTAATATAATTCTTATTCAAAATTCTATATTTTTCGATAGTACTTATACTATGTTTATTCACTAATAAAAATCTATATATATTATATATTTTTTATTACTCATTCTAATACTTTCAGAAAACTAATCTTAACCAAATATATATAGTTTTTAATCTAAATTTAGATAATGTTATCATTTCAAATAAGTTTAACTAATAAGGAATTATGATAGTAAGTTCCTATTATTTAATTATATGACTTTATAAATTTTATCCTTAAATATTTTTTTTTGTTTCATATTTTCATTATTCTTACTTTTTAACAATATTTATTTATCTTTACAATATTTGATGGGGTAAGATATATTTTAAAGTACTATGATATCTCTCTGATAATTATCTACCCTGTGTTATTATGAAATTCCTATTTTTTTGCTAACAATTCCTAAAATTATATATGAAATAATAGATACTATTCCTTCCGACTTTATCTACTTCCAACGAACCTTATCATATTTTTTTATCTTACAAAAAACTATTCCAATCTGAATTCTCTAGTGTTATAAAGTGGTTTATTAGTTGCTATTATCACTACCTTTATCGAAATCTTAGCTATACTTCATAATTTCTAGCTTCACATAAAAAAATTAACTCATAAGGTAATCTAATCTCATAATCCTCCAATTTAAATCTAAATAAATCCTAACACTTTTTTTTTAATAAATCTTATCCTGGAAAACATTTTACTTCAAATTTAAGTAAGGACCTTATCTGGGAATCTAAATTCAAAAAAAACAATAAACAATTATATATATATATATATATATCCTAATTTACAAAAATCTAGATTCACACCATCACCCCGAGTCTTCTCATTCTTTCATTCATCCTGTAACTACCAGTAGAATCTAAACTCATATAAAGTCCAGATTAAGTTGATCATTTAATCCGAATCTAACTAAAATTTAAAAATCAAATCCTAATAGTAAAACTCAACATCAAGGAGATAAATATTTTCCATATCATATATCTTAATGAAATTCTAATCCTCGGTTTCAAATTCAATTATGCAGATTATTCAATCCTAATTTAGATAACCATTAATCCATAAATTCAAATTCAGTCAGGTAAATCAAATATTCCATCCTACTCAAGTAAATTACGTCACCAAGGTGCAACTCTTAACCACCATCAACATCAACATTGACATACACTAACAGGGACTTAAAGAAAGGGGAAAGAATGTGGTATAAATGTACTATAGTTGCATCTAATGACCCGATAGGGATTCTAGGAGTACTAGTCTAATACTTTAGGGAACAAAGGATTACACTTGCTTCTTGCATATTAAAACCAAATTACTGATCATAAGGCGTAAATAATCTAATCATCATCAAATTAAAATCACTAACCGCCTAATTAGATATCTAATTTGATCCATATAATGACTAGGCAACTAAGAATGAGATTAGAATCGGAATAGCAACTCAACACCAACATACACCGGTAGGGAAATAAGGAAAAGAAGGCAAAGAATATGAGATTAAAGGCCCTAATTCAATTCCTCGAATTATCTTTAAGATACACCTACCCAAGGGTAAACGATTAACCAAGAGCTAGTGTTACTCCCCCTTCACTAGTGGTGTTAGGTTCCTCTAACCTCCCATGAGTCTCACACTTCTCTTCTAACCTCTACCCGTCATGGAAAAACTCCAATCCTAGAAATTTACCATCATCTCCACATGCAAGACATTCCAACCACACAAAAAAAACAGACATATCAGTCAATTATTCAAGCAAAACAAGCATCATGATTATTCAAGCAAAAACAAGCATCATGATTAATCAAACAAGTCACACACTCAAGGTGTAACTACAAGCAACCATCACTATCCTCCCTTACTAGGGAGCCTACTCCTCATGTTCCCTCTAAAACCTCTCTCCAAAAACTTCTACTTTACCTTTCCTTCTAAGGGTACCTTAATTTCTCTGGAAACTAAAATGACATCTCATAAAGCTCTTGAGGTGGAGATCCTACTCTTGGAAAATAGACCTATGTTCCCCCTCCCTCTGACTATCATGTAGGTGGCTCTAACCCTGTTAGAGAGTGTCCCAACTCCTTTAACAAGGTATCCTGTTTACGTCACTACCATAATCCCGTGTACAACGCATCCAATAGAGGGGTGATCAGTCCTTATACTAGTTACGAGGTACAGTGGGATCATAGTGAGTCACAGGCAACTAACTTAAGCACAGTCCAATTGGATTGAACTGCCTTGATACCAAAATGTAACGTCCTAATTTCTAAATTCAGAAATAATGCCTGTTGGGAGCACTATTTCCAAACTTATAAAATTAATTCGTCAATTTCACGTATCAAAATAAAACATAATCGCTTGTGTAATCCAACCATTACCAAGCTCCACATTACATGAATAAAACATAGAAAAAATACAACATAGTTGCCATCAAGGCTCCAATACAATGCATTAAAATTAACATAGTAATTCCTAGGGAACGACGAAACAAAAGACTACGGTAGTCCTAAGCAACATTAATAACGATAATAAGAAATCAAAGTCTAATATGTGGTACTTCATGTATCCTCTACTACTCGTCCTGATCTGGAAACTCATCCTGCACAACTGAAATATAGTTCCAGTATCGTGGGATGAGACTAGGTCCCAGTGAGCGTAACCAGTGTGTGCAGTGTGGGGGAAAACAACCAAGAACCACCATAGCATTCATATTAATTTCAAGAAACATAATGGAGACAATTACACATAATTGAACGTATTGGAAATCAATGATTATGATGCAATGCATGACTGTGAGGTGTTATTACCCGACACCCGGGGTCTTTTCTCTGTAACGTGACTGTGATGAGCGCTCGGCCATGTAACCAAGGACCGTCGTCCAGGGCTACCTATGATTAAGTCTTAAACAATGTTTAATTTTCATTCTGTGGTTGGGGACCCCATCTCCCTCTTGGCCATGAGTTCGATGTGGTTACCCCGTCTTTCTTAAATAATTTGCCCGAAGGCCTGTGACTGTGACGGTCAATAACCCTGTGGATAGCTTGAAGGCACTGTGATGGCTATAAGCCCTGTGATAACTTAATTCATCATTCATGACTGTGATGGCAAAGGCCCATGATTCCATAATAAAATATTCAAGGTTCATAATACATCATCATTATCTCAACTCATAATCCATGACTGTGATTTCTTAAATTCATAATTCATGCTGTGACGGCCAAGGCCCATGATCTTAGAATAACCCAATCAAAGTTCATCATACATAATCATCCAAGTCATCATACATAATCATCCAAGTCATCTATCCTATGGTTTTGACAATTCGATAACAAATAATTAGCAATGCATTCATATTTCCTATATTCATACCATACATATATCATCATTCCATGAGAGAAAAAGGGGGAAAAAGAATGGGGAACATGCTGTGAGAACAATCAGGACAAACAAGTGAGAGTCACACCCACCTGTGAGTCGGAAAAACGGAGAAAGAACAAGGAGGAAGGTGCCTTGATAGGGAAAGGTTGATGCAAGACTCATTCTTGATGAGTAGAAAATCGTTCTTGGCCTTCGCTGGGACTTTCTCTCACTAGAACCACTCTATCATCTCTCTGAAAAATGTGAAGAAACTGGAGGAAACCTGACGAAAAACCCGTCCAGGGGGCATGTTTTAAGTGGTGCAGTAACGTGCCACTCGCTTAGCTAAAAAATTCGCTAAGCGAGTCTCTGAAATTCCCGGTGGGTTTCGTCCCCGATAATTCGCTTAGCGAATTCTTATCCAGAGAGCACCCCAAAAAAGACTCTATTTCGCTTAAGCGAATTAAAATTCGCTTAAGCGAAAATGAGTCTGTTTGAAGGTGCGATTTTCATCAGAACCCTATCATATAACCTATCAAATTGAAGCCTCGGAAATAAGCTTTCTAATGAGAGTTGAATCACCTCAATCGGACATCTACAAACTCTAGATATTTGCAATTGAGTGCACCAAGGTCATTAGGCTTAAACCAAAATCAAGCTACAACCTTAGTTTTTGCTCTAAGCTTCTTGTACCTATTCTTTTCTTCATTCTACTTCAGTTATGATATTCCTATGATTAAAGTCTTAATTAGCGGATGTTACAAAAGGCCTTCCTGTCGTGAATATTGTAGAGTTGTGGGAGTGCTTTAACTAAACGTGAGATTATAGAGTTTGCTGCGTGAATTCCATACATTAGGTGATGGTGATTTAGACATTTGGTGATGGTGATCACTAATATTGATTAACGAGGATTTACTGATGTATCTACAGGTAATACAATTGGAGATATAGTTTTATTTGCATACCATAAATTGCTATTTGTTTTTGGAAACTTTGTATTTGAGATAGATAAAGCATTCTTGCTCCTACATTAGATGTTCATTCAATTAATGATATGTCATGACATTATTTCCTAGAGAAGAGAGGGTGTATTTGAGTTCTGACCACTATATGGAGAGGTAGATGAGGAGATTGGTAGTGAAACTGATTGATTGACAACTGAGTTCTTAAATGATATTAGGTGTTTTTGCACTTTCCTTATCATAAGTTGATGTTAAAGAATGAGTGTCTGTCATGCTAATGATTAATCTTGATATATCTGGTGGACTTTGTAATGGAACCAGATTAATAAAAAGTGAATGGGCAGACATGGTCCCATGTTGGTGTATATTTTCCAAAACCAGTTTCTTTCCTTGCATGGTCATTTATATGTTGTTGTATCTATGGTTAAGTTCAACAAGACTTATGATTCGTATATGTATGACAATTTTAAGTGTTGTAATGTGACGAAAAAATATAATGTATAAGAGACATTTCAAAAATATAAATGAAACAAAATTTATATTCCATTTTTAATTATTAATATTTGCTATTTGATTTTTCAAATCCATTTTTTTCTTTTTAATTTTATATTCGTTATACACCAAGAATATAGAATTAAATATTAAAAGGGAATAAATTGTTTTATTTTTTAATTACACATATTTAATAAATTATGTATATTATATCATATACAATGTTAATAATCTATTGGAAATATATTCGTGCATCACACGGGTTGGACACTAGTTTAATATATCTAAAAAAGTATGTCCAGTCTTGATTTTAGGAGACATTATTTGTAATTTCTATTTTTATATACAAATGTTCAAGAAGTATGATTTGAGTTTGGATTCTTTGAATTGCAATGATACATTTATTATATTTTGTGAATATTTTATATATTTACTAGCATGGTCACCCCGCACGGGTAAATTTTGGTCTTTTGGGTTTATGTAAAAATAATTACATAATATTATAGTTGAAATATTGAAGAATCAATTTTATATTTATAACAACAGTTTAAGAAATGAGTACAAATTAGTGAAAATAAAATTCATATTTGCAAAAGTAAAAACCTCAAAATTAAAATTCCATCATTACCTATAAAATACAATACTGCTTGAAATAAATTAAACATCACAAAAAACCTCTTTATAAACCACATGTTTTTGTAGAAGAGCAAGTATTACCATCTTCATCTAAGAATAATATTTTCAGACATTTTCTTAACCTTACTCTAGAGACTACAACATGTAACTGTTCATGTGTAAACAGTGGTTTTGTAATGCTTATTTTATTTAATAATATCTAAGAAGTATGTCCAGTCTTGATTTTTAGGAGATATTAATTGTAATTTCTATTTTTATATACAAATGTTCAGAAGTATGATTTGAGTTTGGATTCTTTGAATTGCAACAATACAGTTATTATATTTTGTGAATCTTTTATATATATTTATAAATGTATCATGTATGCCTACAAAAAAAAAAGTTGATTTTAGTGGCATCTTGATTCTGACGGCCTCTAAGAAAACGCCACTAATCAATGGTTTTTTTGGCACTGTATATGACCGCCAAATGCCAATTAATTTTTGCACATATATTTTTTGTTTATTTTTTGGCATAACTAAAAACAGTCATTTATTTTTTTATTAGTTTTCTCTTTTCCCTTTCTATCGAAGCTGAAACCCTTTTCTTGCTTACTCTCGACCGCGCGAAGGTTTAACCAGCATTCGAAGCTCTTAATCGAATCATTTGGATTTCATCATCTCTCAGTTGCATGTAAAGCTCTCAATCGAATCATTCCCAACTAAGGAAGCTCTTAATCAAGCTATTTGGATTTCGTTAGGGCTCATCTTTGTGCTTAATAGGTTATCTTTCTCTCTGATCTTCCACTCGAGTTCAGTTTTATGTGCAATTGAAAGTTTTATGTTTCTGTTTTTGTTTCACTCTTTCATTTGTTAACCATTGACTCTATAGCTCATTCTCTGATTATGGTTTTTTTAATTTCTCTCTCGCGTTCTCTGTTTGTGTTTGTTTGTAGTCTCTTTCTCATTCTTTTGAATCTATCATTTCTCGTGTCTGAATCTGTTCCCTATGAGGCTTCTAACAGTTCGGTTGAAGATGCAGAGCTAGTTTGGATCCTAACAAATGAAGTATGAGGAGTGTTAAACGAATTAATAATTTAGAATTTCTTAAAATCTGATTCACTTTGGCTTTCTAATGCATTGGTGGCGTCGATGAATTTGGTGAGATTCAATTTACAGTTGTTAATTTGTTGGTTTCATTTAGCTGATATATGACATGCCGTGAGAGATAAATTATGGACTTATAAAATGTGATATATAGATTAAGCAAATAGTTTGGTGCCTGTTGACGTTGGAGTTTGGTCCATTTCTTCTTTTCTTTCATTTCATAAATTAAAATTGTTTGGAATTCGGTGCTTGAGTTGTTAAGCTTTTTATTTTGAAATGCTAGTTGTTTAATTACCCTTTCACTTCCAAAGGTTGTCTTGGAATTAACAGAAGAGAGAAGCAACAGCTTGAGAATTGGATACAAGAGGAAGTAAGGTATTGATCGTTATAATGTAGTTCTTGCTTAATCTTACATATTCTTAACAATATGTGAGTTCCTATTCATGATTGAAGCATCAATGCTGGTATATGATTTTCAAATGTTGGGCTTAAAACTTTGATACCTAGAAAGGCCTAATAGTAAATATTAAGAATGCTAATTTAATGCTCTGCAGTTAGTGTTGGGTCTTACTCAGTTGATGCCTGATGGAAGCTATTGCTATTACTTATGGCAGTTAGCTTATATTTGCCAGGAAGTAAAGAATCCCTTGATCATTAGACTAGAGTAGAGTAGCAAGTTTTTAGGATAAACAGTACTTAGACATGAGATTAGACTAGAGTAGCAAGTTCTCAGGTGTAAGGAAGCATTAAACATATAAAATGTAGTATATGTCTGCCACTGCTGAATTGTATTGTTCTGGTTGGGGAAAAAAAAAGCTAAAGCATTACCAATTTCATTTCCTGTGTAAACTCCTATAATGGCATTGAGATTTGAGAGTAATTTCAAATTCAAATCAATTTCTGTGTTCACAATGGAAGTCTCTATGACAGCAGCATTAGAACCTAGTGCTAGTGGCTCCAGCTCAAGAGGTTTCAGTTATTGGTTCAACAAACACGGGTAAGAAATAGGGATGTTCTATGATACAAGCTATTTGTGATTAACTGTCATCATAAGGTGTTCAATGAACTGTCCTACTTTCATTCCTGATTTTTGGTTTAGATGAGTGCTGCTATATAAATGTCTGATGCTTAAAGCTCGTTTCCTGATTCAGTACAACTACTCAGCTCTCTTTAGCATCTCTAATTCCTAGTTATTGTGAGTTAACTCTCATTCAATTATCCAACCATAATCACTTTCTTATATATGTTTCTTTAATTTATCTAATTAAATTCTACTATCTGCTATGGGCTGAAACAGCATGTGATGACCAATTGGAGGTTTAAAAGTATATAGAACCTGGTTTACTAACAACCAATTGGAGGTTTTCAATGAGCAAGTCATTTTAACATATTTTTCCAAATAATGACACATGGCTTCCTAATAATTAGACACAGTGCACTGCAAAATCAATTTAACATATTTTTCGTAAAGTGTATATTATTCATTTTCAACTATTAATTTTAAATTTTACGTAAAGCAAACGACAAACAATTATAGTGGAGTTGGACTTGCTAATAGCCAAAAAACTCACTTTAATAAACGGTCACCCTTTCCAAATGTTAGTTCAGCCCATTGGTTAAGTCCTTGTACAGTACACTTATATATTTGCTAGTTAAAAGAATTTGAATATTTTAATATATTGCATAATCAATTAATTAGTCAAGCTATATATATCTCTGATTTTAATTTTATTGATTTGAACATTTGAATGAATGGATTAACTAAACATAAGATCCTGCTTACACTATTGCGTGTTTTAGTATTTGAATATTTAGTAATTATACTTATATATGAATATTTGAGATGTACTCATTTTTTATCAATTTCTTTCACTTAGATATGCCTCTTACTAGAGTGTTGAAATTCAAACGTCCAAAAGAGTGGTGTTGCATTTAGTGCACCAACTAGAGTGTCTCAGATTCCAATTTCACCATTGGGTAGTACATCACATGCTCCATCTCATCCATGTGCTCCCTACTCAACAACCACATGGTAATTTTCTTATTAATTCTTTTATTGTGAAATATTGTTGACTACTTTGTTGCTTATTCTAAAAAATTAAACCCTTAGAAGGATTTATGTATGTAATTTTGAATAGTATAATTGTATTTTCTTTGTTTTTCTTTTTCACTTATAAATGATTTTATATACTCTTAAGTGATGTATAATATGTTATCCTCATAAGCATGGTAAAATATTTTAGTTTGGTGTCTTTTACAGGATCAAAGGAGTGAAGAAGCCACCCCAAGACCAAAAGGAGGATTCTAGTAATTGATTTTGAATTCTTTATACTCCCAATTATACTTTTTTTTTTGTATAGTTTAGCTTAGTTTGCAATAGGGAACATATAAAAAAAATGAAAGTTCAACATACAAATATTTTAATTGGATTAGTTGGCATTGAATAACTCTACTTCAAGAGTTTATAGTTTGATGTTCCTATTTTGGATGAAGTTTTCCTTTTTTCCAATTTTTAGTGAGTTCTAAAAAGTGTAACTATGCTTTTTTTTTTCTCATATTTGGATGTTTGTCAAGCTGTTAAAAATAGAATGTAAAAAAGGCAGGATACACACGTGACAGGAAATAAAAAAATTAATTGATGTTAGTGGCGGTTTAAGACCACCAGAAAATAATCTGAATTAATTGCCAAATATTGCATACTTCTGGCGGGTTTCTGACCCCCAATAATAAGGAAAGCAATTCCTGGGGGTTTTGCCAGCGTTCCAACAGAAACCGCCACAACATGCTTTGTGGCACAAGTAATGCTGGCGCGCTTCTTGACTGCCAGAATTGCGTTTTCTGGCGATCTTTGACCGCTAGAAATTGAAAAAAATAACCACCCCACTAAATTACGTTTTTTTTGTATCCTATATTTTTAAGAATAGATAGATCGTTATCAGGTATCATATCTATATATATATACCTGGTACTCGTATAATATTTATGCATCATATATACTCAAAGCCCATGATTCTAGGAGATTTATGTTATCAGTTTCGTTTTGCAAATACAATCTAATTGATGATAAAAAAAATTAGGAAAAAAATATTGGATGGAGAAATATAACATTTTTCTTGTATAGAGATTTGACATTTCCCTTATAAGGACATTTTTCCAGATTTAGGTTAAAAAATATAAATCAATAAGAATATAAATTGGAAGAAGAAGAAGAAGACATGAATGTCATATTTTGAGAAAGTTTTGTTTTTCTTTTATCAATAAATAATAATAAGTCATGCTAATGAGTTCGCACTTGTTAAGAAATAAGAAATAGAAACTATTCAATAAAAAGTATAACATTTATTATATTAAAAGCTTAAAAACTAACCTTTTTAAAATACATTTCATTTTTACATCCTTAACAAGTGACTTTTTTGATAATGACTAGGTGAAAAGTAAAACTCAAGAGGAATTATATTATTATGATTGTTTTTTGTTGTTGAAATGAAGTAGTTAAGATAGAGAACCGGCAAGTTTGACCTCTCCCAAGACTATTCTCCCTTACTAAGAGGATAAATAATTGATAATTTTACGAGCTTAATTTATATATTTAGAATAAAAGCATTTTTATGCTAATGTAGAAAGAAGAAAAAAAGTAATGGTTATTGTTATCAAAATTCCCTCAAGACGAGCACTTCTCCCAATAGGGATTAGACCTAGCCGTCGAGTGAGAGTATCAGATGTCCTATGGCTAGGGTGAGCTCCCTTACCAAGGTGACCCATTTTTTTTTTATCAAACCCTAGCCTATGTGGACGACCTATTAAGCCCATTAAGCTTAGTAAGCCTACGAAGTTGATTTGGCCTTATCAAGGTCGACCCCGAGCTTATTAAATATCCTAACAGAACACAAGTCCCCCGAGCTCGAGCCCAACGTAGCTAGGGCGAAGAGAACGAGTCCTCGACTAGGCCCCTTAAGTCTCCGGATAGCTCTAACGGAACACAGACCCCGAGCTCGAGTGCACAGTAGCTAAGGCTAAGAGATCGAGTCTTCGGCTAGGTTCGTTAAGTCTCTGGATAACAGAAATAATATTTTAACAATTTTAAATCCCTTTAATAAATGGTAAGGCAAATTAAATTCTTCTTCTAAACCCTGGGGGTTGGTTCAGCGGAGGGGGCTGATCCAAGCTTAACCAAGGTCGGGGGTTTCGAATCCCGCCTTGGGCATGCAGCTCCTTTAAAATCCAGGGCCAGTTAAAAAAATTAAATTCTTCTCATCACAACTGTTCCTTATGTATTTTAAGATCCACTATTGTTGGTCATTACACACCTAATTTCATGACATGATGTGGAACATTTCCTAAGTTCTAAAAACACAGGAATAAAATCATTACTACCGTGCCTGATCCTTACACGTTAGTATTTTCCATACCATTAACACATCATTATTACCCCTAATGTTCTCTTAGTTATTGTTTACCAATTTTCAATGTTGTTAATACCACTAAATGGTGATTATGACCATTAATTGTGTTTTTGCACCTTTCTTTTGTGAACTATTACTTATTTTCGACTCAAAACTCCTTATTCATTGTCTTTTCCTTTTCCTTCTTTTATATTCTTTCCTTTCGCCCATAATAAACTCCACTCACATATTTATTTCGTTGTTTCCACCATCAAGGTATTCTTCTATTTCTCCCTTCTCTCCATTTCCTCTTCTTTCCCATTCAAAGCCGCAAGCTTTTTCTCCATTAGTCATTTCAAACAACTCATACAAGTAGATACAAGCATGTTTCACAACACCATTCACAATTCCTCTAATAAAGGTTAAGTAAACAACGAGCATATTTCACAATGCCAACATCAATTTGAATAATAAAACTTAAGTGAAAATGATTCTCCTTCATAAATTTATGAAATGAACGATTATCATAAAAACCACTTGGAAATTCATGTCTTTATGAGTAAACAATTTCTCTTACTGACTTCCGCTGAAGCAGTGAACAAGTATTTTTTCTCAAACTCACTTTAAATCATAAAGTAATCAAGTTAATTATTTTCTCAGCCTCACATTACTGAAATGATAAAACTAATCTTAATGAGAATTTATCCGATAACATATTAAGTAAGCTATCATCTTAATCCATACCTTTTTGTTCCATGGAGACGAGCTAAAAAGTGGATGATGTTGAGTTAACCATGATATTTGCTAATTCCTTTGGTATCTCATAATAACCTTGTGGAGTTAACTCGATCTCTGTCAATTTAATTGGTGGTTCAAAGTTGTAATTAAAGTCGAGTTCTTTCGGTCTCCGCCAATTCAATGGTGGTTTAAGTATTATGCTGAGTTTTCTCGGTCTCCACCAATTTAATTTGTGGTTTAAGTAATAATGTCAAGTTCTCTCAGTCTCTGCCAATTTAATTGGTTGTTTTAAGTATTAATGACGTTGGACGCCAATCTGTTCTCAAAATTCCCCGAAGACCAAGCACTTCTCTCCGATAGACCTAGCGTCAGAGTAAGAGTATCAGATGTCCTAAGTCAAGGGTGAGCTCCCTTATTTATAAACTATCCATAAATGGGCCTAATCGAGGTGGCCCGTTTTTTACCAAATCCTGGTCTATGTGGACGACCTATTAAGCCCATTAAACTTAGTAAGCCTATGAAGTTGATCTGGCCTTACCTTATCAAGATCGACCCGAGCTTATTAAATATCCCTAATAGAACAGTTATTAAATAGGGAATAGTTCTAGTTATGGTTGTAATTTCTTTGTGACATGAATAAAGTGCATCGATTCCTAAAAAGTAATACAGTGAAAGTAAAGTATTGTTCCCACGAAGGTTGAGCTTAACATATATTGATTCCCATATATAATCAAACTAATTATATGCGATTAGGATTGGAGGGGTATCTAAATTAAATAGCAGAGAACTTAATTCTAAGTTAAGAAGCAAGTAATTAAACAAGCAAATAAACTAAGTTACTGATTTACACTTTTCTTAATTAGGCAAAAGTGATTAAGGTTAGACTTCACTAGAGTTTCACATGATGAAACAACATCCACCTAATTCAAGCTATTCAATTATGATAGGATCAATTTCTACTAAATTAGCTCACACCTTATCCCTTGGTGAATGAACTGTCTTATACTTGTACAATTCAATTAGCTTCTTAATTCAAACCACATAAGAATAAGGTAACAAGGCAAGTGATATAAAAAACAAATCACATACCTATTAATTTTATCTCTAGATAATCAAATAGTATGGTCGTTCAATCGAAAAGCATGACACGACAATCCATTTTCTTATTCATGAAGGTCCATCGAAGTCAATGTATGATTACCTATTTCATGTAAGGCATTTAGTAAATATTTAATGGCTAGACCATAAATGAAAACATTGAATTAAAGGTAGGAAGTCAATTACATCACAACCCCATTTTAGTCCATCAAACCCTGACCAAAATAATATAGGAATCTATGACAAAAGAACAATAAAGAAGAAGAAAAGAAAACTCTTTATCAATATTCTTCAATAGAATGGAGATGAATCTAGAGAATTCTCCTTGAACCTATCTCTTTAAGCCCAGACCTATGATGTTTTCTCCTTTAATGTTTTTATATGACCCACTACAAGAAAATTGGTTAATAGTGACTGATTTTCCGGTCACTAATTAAGTAAAATCGGCCACTAAACTATTTAGTGACTGAATTTAGGAGTCACCAAATGCTTAGTCTCTAAAATTGTGGTGACGGATTTAGTGATCGATTTAGAGACTAATTTTAGATACTCATTTAGAGACTGAATTAGTGACATAATTTAGAGATTGCTTTAGTGACAGATATAGAGACCAATTTATTATAAATCAGTGTCCAGTTAGTTACTATTTAATTTTAGTGACTGATATAGTGACCGATTTTATTAATTTTTTTTAATAAAAATATATAATTAGTGACTGATTTAGTGACTGATTTTATTAACTTTTTAAAAAAATTAGTGACTAATTTAGTGACCGATTTTATTAATTTTTTTTAAAAAATTAATTAGTGACTGATTTAGTGACCAATTTTTAAATAAATTATTGACTGATATAGGGACCGATTTTATTATTTTTTAAAAAAAATTAGTGACCGATTTATTATTTTTATTGATATTTTTCATTGATATCACTTTAGTGTAAACCATCACCTAATTTCCTATCTATAATCCGTAGTAGTGTGTCAGTCATGACTCTACTGATAGAAAAATGTTAAAATTATAAATAAATAACCTCTAAGATTGAGAGGACAAACCCTATAATATTACTCCCTCCGGTCCTTTTTATAAGACACTTTTAACCAAATTACACAGACCAAGAAAATAGTTTTAAGTGATTAATTTATTGGTTTCATAAAAAAAATAATACAACATTCCATTTTTACCCTTATTTAATATTATTAGTATATTCTCTCAATAAATAATTTAGATTAAATTCTGCACTAAATATAGTACTAATTCTCACTGTCAATTTTATTGGAACACACAAATGTATATGGAAAGTGCAAAGGTTTAACTTTCTCTCTTGATCACCTATGTAATAATATTTATAATACCTCGTTAATGAACATTTAGCAAAATACATGATGGAAGAATTTAATAAGGGTAAATTAAGAAAAAAAATTAAATGCTTCATAGAGTTTATCAAGTATCTTATAAGAGAACCGTCAATATCTTTTAAATGTTTGTCTTATAAAAATCGGATGGAGTATAAGATATACAAAGTAAAAGATGTACCATTCTGCCTTAATAATTTCTTGTAATTCTTTGATTTGATTCTCAAATTGAGGGAAGGTCGACAGTACACATATGAATCGTTCAGAGTGTATACCAAGTCATTAAATCATTCTATATAGTACTAGAAAAGAATATCTATATATTATATGCAACCAAAAAGAATCTAGATAGTATTTCATGTGCCAATTCAATAATAACTACTCGTAAATGGTTTATTAATTTTATAAAACCTTGTAATTATAATTCTGCAAACTGCAGCCTGCGGCTTGCTCTAGAATTCCAATTGCTGCTTGGCTTGTTGTGATATGACAATCGATCAAAGGATCAGTAAATATTTTAAAAGATTTTAACTCATTACCCCAACACCGATTTTTTCAGCTGTTTATGACACTAATTATATAGAAGAAAATTTCTAATATGTGGTTTAGGTGCTTTGCTTAAGAACTAAAGTGGTAAAAGAAAATTTTCATTTCTCAACCTCTGGTGCTTAGGCATCAATTAATAACATTTCACAGAGGTAAAATTCATTTATTTTTTGACTTTCAATGACTTTAAAGGCATAACCGTAATCCTTAGGTTTAATTTTTGCAGTTAATTTATTGTAACCATTGGAGAAAATAAAGAGAGTAAATCGTCAATTTGGTACCTGAAAGTGTTGCTCGCTATTAAGTTAGTCCTTGAATTGGAAGAAACTAAAAATTAGTCTCAGAAACTGTATTTCTTCCGTCAAAGCAGTCCCTCTGTTAACAAAAACAAATCTTTTAGGGACTACTTTGATAGTGGTTTGTTAGTTTTAGAGACTTATTTGAATTTACGTACTAAAATTTGAAGGATTAAAATGACAGTAAGTATCAACTTACAGGGACTAAATTATACTTATGTTAATAGGGACTACTTTGACGGATGCACTATGCCAAAAAAGGTCTTAGAGGGCGCTCCCGTGCAGGCTTAGAGGGCGCTCCCGTGCGCACTAATAGCAACTGCTCTTGTTTGGTCAACAAAACGAGGACGCTCATGGAGCGCTCTGATATAAGGCAAAAGAGGGCGCTCCCGTGCATGCTAATAAGGCGCTCCTTGGAGGGCCCTCCAATACAAAACACGCAAAGCTATAGAGGGCGCTCCTTGGAGCCGCCCTCTTTTTGTTATAACAAGGGCGCTCTTAGGAGCGCCCTCTGTTTGATTTTTTTTTTCAAAACAAGGGCGCTCCATGGAGCGCCCTGTTTGTTCTCTTTTTTTTAAAACTGATTTAACCTGCATATTTATTTATTTCAGTCTGATCCCAATGGCTTAATCCAAAATCATGCATATTAATTCCTTAAAATTGAAACACTTAGTCATACTATGAACAACACTTAATTAGTAAACAACACACATATCAACTTGAAACAAGAATTCAAACTTGTCATAATATGAATAGTTTTCTTATGCAAGATATAACTTAGTGGTGTTGTAAGTATGAATACCTATACAAGTATGAATTACAAACAAGTTACTCTGTTGAAATCCGTTAGTTAATTTAACTCATTATGTACATGTTTACTTACCCTCATAATGTAAAAATAAATTACAAAAAAGTGGTAACTACATGCTTTGCCATTCTTCCCGGACCTCATCTAGCTGCTCCGTTGTGTAGCATCTGCATCGGCACTGAGCAAAGTACTGTAAAAGGCAAAAGTTGATATCAGTATATAAACTAGTGAATGAGGGTCCAAAAAAGTACTTTGCCTATCACAAGCCATAATTACCTCTCTAGGTATTATCAGTTGGTTTTGATCAATGATCTCCTTCATGTAACGCATTACGTAGAGCCCACAATTGGAGTCATTGTCTTGGACAGGAGACTACAAGTATAATGAATTTAAAATAAGTGATGCTTATGCGCATAGTAATGAAGAAACAAAATGTGTAGAAGAGATCAATATTACCTTAATGCGGTACCATGTTGGATCTGGTAAAATACTATTCGGTCCTGCCTGGAATCCCATCAATCTCATATATTCTTTTATAGAGCTAAAGCAATATAACAAGTAATTTGTATAAGAGCCCGTAACTATGTTATTGTGATAGTAAGCCAATGAATACTTACTTTTTAATCAATTCCTTGATGTTATAATATTACTGGGGTTTACGCATTGAGTCCATAAAGTACCTTTAAGAAAAAATACCTTTAAGAAAAAAAGACAAGTCAAAAAATATAGTCGCTCGTAATAAAAATTATTAGTCCTAAAAATTTGAGCAGCATTTCATCTATTTCTTTAACATTCCCAAATTAAGGAAAAATAATTTTAAGTCTAGACCACCAGCTATACCAGTCCAAAAGAGATCAATATGAGTAATATATATTTATATAACTTCAGAAACTTCTACTGAAAATCCGGCAGAGTTCCCCTGTAAATTGGACATTTCCAATTTTTAGAACTTCACCTGAAACCCAGAAAATACCAGTGCAGTTTATAATGTCCAAAGCACTAATACAATTCAATAACAATAGGCCTCCGTGGCCAAACATAGTACAATTTATTCTTAAGCAGGAACTAAGGTTAATGCATGTACATACAAAATAAACCTAATATTATAATTAAACACATTTTAAGTCCAAACCATCAGCTACCAGTACAAAAGAGATCAATATAAGTAATATATATTTATAAAAAACATTACTAAATGCATAATAAAGCACCACCAACAAATTTATAAAACAATATTTTAACTCAAAACCAACAACATACCACCAAAATGGTTCAATAAACCAATAGTGTTCAATAATAATAATATGTTCTTAGTTCAGATAGCAAATAATAGTAGGTGGCAGATAGCAAAAAAATACATTGTCAGCAAAAAAAAGGGGCAAAAGTTGGACCAAAAGGAGGTTTAGGGTTTTCCTTACCCTATTGATGGCGGCGGCCGAACGGAAAAATGGGGGGAAGGATTGCGCCGGAGAAGAAGAAGACAGCTGCCGCACCGAACGGAAGCCGCGCCGCGCCGGAGAAGAAGAAGATGACTGTCGCGTCGCGCCGGAGAAGAAGAAGGTTGCTCCTTCGATCGAAGCTTCAAGCCGCGCCGGAAACGAAAGGAGAAGGAGCAAGAGGATTGACGGAGAGGAGCTTAGAGAGAGCGAGACGGAGGGAGACGGAGGAGCGAGAGGGAGACGGACGGGGGAGTTAGAGAGAGAGGGAAGAGCTTAGAGAGAGAGACGCGTGCGGCGAACTGAGAAAACAAAACTGGTTTAATAACATGTCCAGGCAAAGAGGGGCGCTCCTGGGAGGCCCTGGAAAGCCACCTACGAGGGCGCTCAGGAGCGCCTTCCTTTCCTAATAATTAAAAAAATTCACGCATCCAGGAAAGAGGGCGCTCCGGTGGAGCGCCCTGGAAAGCCACCTACGAGAGCGCTTAGGAGCGCTTTCCTTTCCTCATATTTAAAAAAATTCAGGCATGTAACAAGGGCACTCTAGAGAGCGCCCTGTAAAACAGGCAAATAGGGTGCTCCTTGGAGCGCCCTCTAATCTAGACAATAAAAATTAATTAAATAAAGAAAAAAGAAAAAAGGGCGCTCATAAGAGCGCCCTCTATTTCACAGAAATAAAAATTTTTGAAGAAAAATAACGAGGACGCTCCTGTGAGCGCCCTCTATTTTAGGGATATAAAAAATATTAAAAAGGAAAATTAAAGGAGGGCGCTCCAAGGAGCGCCCTCTATTTCAGGGAAATAAAAAATTCCTGCTATACGAGGGCGCTCCTTGTGAGCGCCATCTATTTCACCTTTACAGGGCGCTCCCGTCCAAATTTTGGAGCGCCCTCAATTTAAAACGATCATTGTTAACACAACCTAACACGGAAGCGCCCCAAAGAGAGTGCTCTAATATCCCAAAATTGTTGTAGTGATGAAATACAGTTTCAAAAACTAATTTTTAGTTTCGGCTAATTCAGAGATTAACTTGACAACAAGCAACACTTTCAAAGACCAAATTGACTATTTACTCAAATAAGAACTATATTAAGAATCACTTAAATAACATAACTAAATAAATTAATTATTGAAACTCGAAACTACTAAAAAACTCAAAATTGTTTTAAACTAATATAAATCAATATTTTTCTTTGAAAACTAACACTCAAACAACCAAGTTAAGAGAAATTAGGATTTTTCATGACTCGAAATCGAGTATTTTTACATAACTATCAATGGAAATTAAATAACGATGTAAACAATTAGTAGCAATAATTTTTTACACCTTACTATCTATACCGACTTCATTAAAGTTAACAAGAACACACACGCACACATATTATAGGAAACTAGTGTGTCACCTAGGAATGAAATCTATGCAAGGAGTTGGAGATTAACCATGTACTCTACCTCACATTGTGATTGTTTTGCCATACATATTCTTGGTCACTGTTTGGTAGAGCTTAACTTTAGCTTATAAGTCACTAATTAATTGGTACCCAAGCATTAATGTCGTGGTGTTTTGAGCACTAAACCATATATATACAAAAAGAAAATTCTAATAAGTGGTCTAGATACTTAGGAACTAAAGTCATAAATATTCATTTCTAGACCTATAGTGCTTTGGCATTGACAATTCAATGCCTAAGCATTAAAGTGTAAATGCAAATTTCATCCTTTTCATTTTTTTGAATAACACTTTTCTATGTGTAAGAATTGTGTTGGTTAATTCATTTAGAAATTTAATTATCACTAGAAATATTGTTCAAAGGGATGGTGGGTCTTCGATTTTGGATCGACTGATCTGGTCCAACTCCAATGTTCTTTTTATGCTTCGTAGTTAAGATAAAACGATGGTGGTACTTATGAAAGCACTTAACCAAGAAACGTGTATTTTAGCAAAGTTGCAACTATGAAAATAAAGTGTATTATTGATTAGGGTTTGCATGGATCTACATACAAGGAGATTGTGTGGCTACATGGGCATCTCTGCACGGTAGGTGGGACAAGTCCCATCAACGCTGTTGTGCATAAAGAGAAAATGTGCACATTCATCTAGGAATGAAGAGGATCTTACGTATAATTGTACCCTAGTTCTTGAGAGAACGCGAGGCCAACATTGGACATGAATGTGGTTCAAGGCATTGTAATACTTATGTAGTACTTGGTACGGAGGATGATCGGGCTGGATGGATGTCATGATTGGTTGAGCCCACGTAAACGATTTGTGCTCGAGTCGGCCTGATAAGTGGGTTATACTGTCCTAGTCCGGTCTTCCAGTTGGGTCTGCCCCAGAACAAATCAATCAATCATTATATTATATAAAACACAGTTGCTGACAGGTCTTATTATGTGACGTGTCACCCTCTCGTGATGCCAGTTTTCCCTCCAAAACAGTATATATGAAAGTAAACAATGAATAAAATTCCATTTGGAACGTGTACAATCCCATTTTATTATTATAAAAATTTTATTTTTTAAATATTTTGTATTAATGTTTTAAATAATCAGGATATTGCCTAAAATATTTTAATAATAAATCACTTATTAAATAAAGATTCACGTTGATTATTAATAAAAATAAAATCTGTATAGTAAATTGAAATGGTTGTTTAGTTTAAATATTTAAATATTGATTTATTTTAATGGTTTATTTAGTTTCTGATGCCATTAAGATTTCTAATGCAATCAATGTTATACTTTATGAGTTGAATTTTAAATTTGAATTTTGAAATATTTAGTGGGATTGGAAACTGTAGCCTATGATAATATTAAGAATCTCATAATTCACGTTTTATTAATGATTGAAGGATGATCTGTAAAGATTTAAGAATCAGATTTTATAATTTTTGGAACGTGTACAATCCCATTTTATTATTATAAAAATTTTATTTTTTAAATATTTTGTATTCATGTTTAAATAATCATGATATTGCCTAAATATTTTAATAATAAATCACTTTATTAAATAAAGATTCACGTTGATTATTAATAAAAATAAAAATCTGATCAGTAAATTGAAATGGTTTTATTTAGTTTAAATATTTAAATATTAATTTATTTTAATGGTTTATTTAGTTTTCTGATGCCATTAAGATTTCTAATGCAATCAATGTTATACTTTATGTTGTTAAATTTTAAATTTGAATTTTGAAATATTTAGTGGGATTGGAAACTGTAGCCTATAATAATATTAAGAATCCCATAATTCACGTTTTATTAATGCATGAAGAATGATCTGTAAAGATTTAAGAATCAGATTTTATAATTTTGTAACGTGTACAATCCCATTTTATTATTATAAAAATTTTATTTTTTAAATATTTTGTATTAATGTTTTAAATAATCAGGATATTGCCTAAAATATTTTAATAATAAATCACTTTATTGAATAAAGATTCACGTTGATTATTAATAAAAAAAAAATCTGATCAGTAAATTGAAATGGTTTATTTAGTTTAAATATTTAAATATAAGACTAATAGATGGTTAAATATTCACGTTGTGCTTATGCTTTTTGAGTTATAAGTATCCTCTTAGTATGGCTTCCCGTTATGATTTAATCTGTAATGTGAATGGAGGCTCTGAGCATAAGATATGGAGAATTAAAGTCAGAGTCATTAGGCTATGGAGGTCTCATATTTTAAGGATAACAATAATAAACCAATGATTGAATTGGTTGTTTTGGACGAACAGGTTCAACAATTCCTCATCTTTGATAACAATTTTTCTTTATTTTTTTGTTATAAATTTTTTTGATAGTTTATTGCTTTACATGTTTTAGGGAGGTCGTATCCAATGCACGGTGAAGAGCATTCATGTGTATCTGTTTGAGAATAGTATCAACGAAGGTAATGTGTACATGCTAGAAAACCTCAGCGTTACACTTAACAGTGGAAAGTACAAACCTACAATGCATGAATTTAGAATGTTCTTCAAGAGAGAGACACGAGTTACTCTGGTAGAAGATTCTTCCATTCCCCTCTATGGTTTTTCATTTGTCCCATTCGTTGAAATATTGAATGAAACTAAGGACGACAGACGTTTGGTTGGTAAGTTTTATTTACACTATGTTTAATGATTTTTTTATTCATAATGATTTCATAGTTATTAAAATTCTAACACAATTTTTATTTTAAATATCCTACTTTGCAGATGTACTAGGTGTTGTTACTGGGAAAGGTAATCTGATTGAGTTCAAGAAAGAGGGAAAGCCATGCAACTATGTTGTCATAGAGTTGGAAAATATTGAGTAATCTTTATCTATTAATACAATGCATTATCTCTTCAAATCACACATTATTAAATGATAAACTTGAAACCTTTTTTTTTATTATTTTTATTTCAGGGGAGGTCTTAAACTTAGGTGTACTTTATGGGAGGACTATGCTTTTATGTTTTTGAAACATTTGGAAGACCATCCATCTGAGTTCCTATGTTGTTGTTCTTCAATTTGCAAAATGAAAAATTTTTAAAGGTATTAATACAAACTTATTACCAAAAGGTTATTTTTAAACAATATATTTATCATTTTGGAAGACTGAGCATTTCATTATTTGCAACAGGGTCAGTAGGTGTTTCAAACACAACTTACAACTCTAAGTTGTTTATCAATGCCAATATTCCTGAAATTGAAGACTTTCAAATGAGGTTTTTGGGTTTAACTTTGTTTTTTGTAGGGTTTTAATGTTTAATTTTACTTAGTATGAATTGTGACAAATTGAAATTACATCTTAAATCATGCAAGGTTGAAATCTTCTGATTCTCAACAAGGTATTCAGTTTAGTCAGTTAAGTGATCATGCTTCTTTGACCCTTGAGGAAGAATTCTTGAAAGAGGAGTGTACAAATCAATTGCTGATTTGAAAGAAGTAAACACAGGTATATTAAGTATACTTGAATTTTTTCAATTTCAAATTTGCATTTTTATGATTGATATTTTTTTTGTGAATTTGTTTTGCATCAGAATTCTGTTTTTATAACAATTGGGACTGTTAAGGACATTGAGTCTGAATATAACTGGTGCTATCGTGCCTGTAAGAAATGTTCTCTTGGTTTGAAGTTGGATGGGTCTATGTTCTATTGTAAAAAATGTGTCACTCATTATTCAACTTTTGTGACAAGGTATGTTCTTAATAGTTTCATTTGTTAATATTAAAGTGAAATGATAGGAGTGTACATTACTAAATAAGACTTTCATTATGTAGATATTCTATTCAGCTTCGTTGTAGTGGATGAGACAGATTCTGCATCTTTTATCTTATTTGATAAAGAAGCCTCAATTTCCTGAAAATTCCTGCATATGAACTTCGCACTTCATATATTGCCAAGGTATTCACTTAAACTCTTGACTAATAAACATTTTAAACAATCACACGTTTGCTCTTCAATCCAATCGTATGCAATTTTTCTATTATAGGGTGGAGATAAGAATAGGCATCCGAAGAGATTGATTCCTTTAAAGATAAGAAATTCCTTTTTAAAGTGCAAGTTAAGATTCAAGATATGGAGTCAATGTTCCTTATGTCATTAGTATTTCAAGGCTTTGTTTTGAAGATAACATTATAGCTTCCTTTGAAAAGAAATACCAAATTGAAGAGGTATGTAATTAGCATTCTCAGTACAACATGTTTTCATTGTCTTACATATTATCTATAATATGATGTTGTTTTGTTTATTTGACATAGGTAGCATTAATTCAAGACAACTCTGAACTTTTGAGTCAGTTTATGAGTCCTCAGATCTGTTGAAGGTATTTTTTCTAATCTCATTTGTTATGGAAATTAGGTAGTTTATTATTTAAGTATTTCAGATTGCTTTCTTATTTAAATTTCAATTTTGGTTTCAGGACAATTTATCTGTGTCATGTGATAATGGAGTAGATACTCCAAACCCCTTTTTACCGACTGGAAAAACGGCATCGAATATGGATTCAAGTGTTTATAAAGGTTCTTGAGGTGGATCTTGCTGAGTATTGTGGAAATGCAAGTTTTGATACTCCCTCAAAATGCAAGGGTGAGATGGATTCTGAGCAGACCATAGTTCGCGTTGCTGTTCATGGTGATGAACAATCTGCTAAGAAGCTGAGGAAACGTATCAAGGAAGAGAAGAATTAGTCTCATTTCTTTTTTATTGTTAATTATGTTCATCACAGTTTTGTTAAGACTATTGTTACATGTCTTTTTTACGAGTTTAGTCCTGGCTTTTTTTTTTTGGAAAGAACCGTTGTTTAAACATTATTTTTACTCTGAACTTTTGAGTCAGTTTATTGAGTCCTCAGATCTGTTGAAGGTATTTTTCTAATCTCATTTGTTATGGAAATTAGGTAGTTTATTATTTAAGTATTTCAGATTGCTTTCTTATTTTAAATTTCAATTTTGGTTTCAGGACAATTTATCTGTGTCATGTGATAATGGAGTAGATACTCCAAACCCCCCTTTTACCGACTGGAAAAACGGCATCGAATATGGATTCAAGTGTTATAAAGGTTCTTGAGGTGGATCTTGCTGAGTATTGTGGACATGCAAGTTTTGATACTCCCTCAAAATGCAAGGGTGAGATGGATTCTGAGCAGGACCATAGTTCGCGTTGCTGTTCATGGTGATGAACAATCTGCTAAGAAGAGCTGAGGAAAGTTATCAAGGAAGAGAAGAATTAGTCTCATTTCTTTTTTATTGTTAATTATGTTCATCACAGTTTGTTAAGACCTATTGTTACATGTCTTTTTTACGAGTTAGTCCTTGGCTTTTTTTTTTGGAAAGAACCGTTGTTAAACATTATTTGTTGGTTTTCAACAATTTGCACTTTATTATTTCCGATTATCATCGCTTTTTTGTTTCTATTATCCGGTGTTATAATCACTCCTGTGAAAATGATTTGGAAAGGCATTGAATAGAAGTGCCCTTAATTCCAATTTTTTATTTGATTTTTTAACAAAAATTTAAAGCTAAAATAAAATTTTAATACATTTCTTACCTGTTCCAAAACCTTTTTTTGTAGGTGAATAAATAATTTAGAGAGTAAGCCTGGGTTTAGTTACTTTAGTAAGTAATAACCCATGTTCTATTTTTTATTTAATATTGATTATTTTAATGGTTTTATTTAGTTTTCTGATGCCATTAAGATGTCTAATGCAATCAATGTTCTACTTTATGAGGTTAAATTTTAAATTTGAACTTTGAAATATTTAGTGGGATTGGAAATGTAGCCTATGATAATATTAAGAATCCCATAATTCACATTTTATAATGATTGAAGATGATCTGTAAAGATTTAAGAATCAGATTTTATAATTTTGGAACGTGTACAATCCCATTTTATTATTATAACAAATTTTATTTTTTAAATATTTTGTATTCATGTTTTAAATAATCATGATATTGCCTAAATATTTTAATAATTAAATCACTTTATTAAATAAAGATTCACGTTGATTATTAATAAAATAAAAATCTGATCAGTAAATGAAATGAATTATTTAGTTTAAATATTTAATATTAATTTATTTTAATGGTTTAGTTAGTTTTCTGATGCCATTAAGATTTCTAATGCAATCAATGTTATACTTTATGTTGTTTAAATTTTAAATTTGAATTTTGAAATATTAGTGGGATTGGAAACTGTAGCCTATAATAATATTAAGAATCCCATAATTCACGTTTTATTAATGCATGAAGAATGATCTGTAAAGATTAAAGAATCAGATTTTATAATTTTGTAACGTGTACAATCCCATTTTATTATTATAAAATTTTATTTTTTAAATATTTTGTATTAATGTTTTTAAATAATCAGGATATTGCCTAAAATATTTAATAATAAATCACTTTATTGAATAAAGATTCACGTTGATTATTAATAAAATAAAAATCTGATCAGTAAATTGAAATGGTTTATTTAGTTTAAATATTAAATATAAGACTAATAGATGGTTAAATTGAAATCGTATTTCATTTAAATATTGATTTATTTTAATGGTTTATTTAGTTTTCTGATGCCATTAAGATTTCTAATGCAATCAATGTTATACTTTATGAGTTTAAATTTTAAATTTGAATTTTGAGATATTTAGTGGGATTGGAAACTGTAGCCTATAATAATATTAAGAATCCATAATTCACGTTTTATTAATGAATGAATAATGATCTGTAAAGATTTAAGAATCAGATTTATAATTTTGGAACGTGTACAATCCCATTTTATTATTATAAAAATTTTATTTTTTAAATATTTTGTATTAATGTTTTAAATAATCAGGATATTGCCTAAAATATTTTAATAATAAATCACTTTATTAAATAAAGATTCACGTTGATTATTAATAAAAATAAAAATCTGTATAGTAAATTGAAATGGTTTATTTAGTTTAAATATTTAAATATTGATTTATTTTAATGGCTTATTTAGTTTTCTGATGCCATGAAGATTTCTAATGCAATCAATGTTATACTTTATGAGGTTAAATTTTAAATTTGAATTTTGAATATTTAGTGGGATTGGAAACTGTAGCCTATGATAATATTAAGAATCCCATAATTCACGTTTTATTAATGATTGAAGGATGATCTGTAAAGATTTAAGAATCAGATTTTTATAATTTTGGAACATGTACAATCCCATTTTATATTATAAAAATTTATTTTTAAATATTTTGTATTCATGTTTAAATAATCATGATATTGCTAAAATATTTTAATAATAAATCACTTTATTAAATAAAGATTCACGTTGATTATTAATAAAATAAAAATCTGATCAGTAAATTGAAATGGTTTATTTAGTTTAAATATTTAAATATTAATTTATTTAATGGTTTATTTAGTTTTCTGATGCCATTAAGATTTCTAATGCAACTCAATGTTATACTTTATGTTGTTAAATTTTACAATTTGAATTTTGAAATATTTAGTGGGATTGGAAACTGTAGCCTATAATAATATTAAGAATCTCATAATTCACGTTTTATTAATGCATGAAGAATGATCTGTAAAGATTTAAGAATCAGATTTTATAATTTTTGTAACGTGTACAATCCCATTTTATTATTATAAAATTTTATTTTTTTTAAATATTTTGTATTAATGTTTTAAATAATCAGGATATTGCCTAAAATATTTTAATAATAAATCACTTTATTAAATAAAGATTCACGTTGATTATAATAAAATAAAAATCTGATCAGTAAATTGAAATGGTTTATTTAGTTCAAATATTTAAATATAAGACTAGTAGATGGTTTAAATTGAAATCGTATTTCATTTAAATATTGATTTATTTTAATGGTTTATTTAGTTTTCTGATGTCCCATTAAGATTTCTAATGCAATCAATGTTATACTTATGAGTTTAAATTTTAAATTTGAATTTTGAAATATTTAGTGGGATTGGAAACTGTAGCCTGTAATAATATTAAGAATCCCATAATTCACGTTTTATTAATGATTGAAGGATGATCTGTAAAGATTTAAGAATCAGATTTTATAATTTTGGAACGTGTACAATCCCATTTTATTATTATAAAAATTTTGTTTTTTAAATATTTTGTATTAATGTTTTAAATAATCATGATATTGCCTAAAATATTTTCATAATAAATCACTTTATTAAATAAAGATTCACGTTGATTATTAATAAAAATAAAATCTGTACAGTTTGAAATGGTTTATTAGTTTAAATATTTAAATATAAGACTAATAGATGGTTAATTGAAATCGTATTTCATTTTAAATTGGAGTAATAAAACATTACACAAGATACAAGTTTCTTTACTTTTCATTGAATTCTTTCTCCCTTCATTAGCCATGGAACAAGATGATGAATATCAGAAGAAGATGGCTCGGTGTACAAGGATGATGATTATGATGAACAAAAGGAAAAGACGAATTCAGCCTCGGGATGGAAATATGAATCACTAAGCAATAATACCAGTTTAAACAACAATTTTCAGAGCAGGAACCTTTGGATCCAATAAGTCAAGGTTTGTAGTTGATGTAATTGTTGTTCATGTTAGAATTCATCTTTTGTGAAATTAATTAATGTATTATTTTACTTTTTGTTACAATAGATAATGTTTCAATAACTCCTTTAACAAAAAGAAGAGCAACCACTTCTGGAAAGAAAACATGATATGCAAAGGTATTGTTTTAATATTATCTTTCAACTTTTTCTGTCATGAATATATCTCATTGACTATAGATTCATTCTTTTTGTATTCATACTTGATTTAATTGTTTTGGAAAGCGTTATTGCACGGAGTGAGGAAATTTTTTTTGATTCTTAATGGAAGTATCAAAGTCAACCCCATCTTATCTGCCACCGAAGTAGTCAATCCATCAATGACTCAATCTGTAGTAACAAATGGTTTGTGCATTTTCATCTTTCATATTTTAATATTATGTTTCTCAAAATATTCACAATTGAAAGATGTCCTATTTCAAGATTCTTCCACATAAATGGTTGTGAGTACAACAACTCAGAATACTTCTCAAGTTGCATCAGTGACTATTATAATTAATTTAACCACTGAAGGTATTGAAAACAAGATTTAGGAATAACTTATTATTTCTGCTGACAGGATCTTCTAAAGAGATGTATGAAAATTTGAGGATAAGATTTCAGGATAAGCCAATCCAATCATCTCCTTCTCCTGCACATAGTGACATCTTACTTTAACTCCAAGGTTTTTATAACAAGTATTGCCATTAAACATTTTTTAGTCACTCTTTTTATATGACATATTCATCATTTATCTAATTCATGACAGTATTAAGTAAAAAGAGGGAAGCATGTCATACAAAACTCAAGAATAATCGAGTCTGTGCAATGTCATCCTACTTATTTATTCCAGGATGCTGAACATATTGAGACTAATGAATCTGACAGATATCCTTTTAATGATTATGAAGGTACTTTATCTATAAATGTTGCTAACATGCAAGGTTCCCCATTTTGATTATGTATTATGTTATTTAATGTTCTGTAATATCATTTATACAGTGTTAGATCAATTTGATGATTTCAATTATAGAAGAAGACCTGGATGAAATGGATATGTTTGATTGACTCAACCTTTGCAGGTATATGAAATTGAATTAAGAGGTGTTTTAGTTTGTTTGAATATCTGCTTTAAAATTATTTTTACAATCATTGATAATACATATCCTATATATTATTCTTATTTTCAGATTGTTACAAGCTACTGCCAATATTTCAAATGTTCCCATCCTGAGGAAGGTTTGATGATGCCTTTTGTTATACAGTTACATATTTTTTATCTAATCTAACACACAAATTTTTGCATCTTTTTGTATTTTATTTCAGAAGTCTTAAACATTGGAGACAATTCATTTGCGTGTGAATTCTGCAAGGCTTTAATGTGGTCTGATGAGAGGTTATCAAAAACTAAAGGTTCAAATAGACCTAAATTTTCTCTTTGTTGCATGGAAGGAAAAGTCAAGTTGCCATTGCTTCCAATGCCTCCACCAATTTTAGCTGATTTACACAATAAAAGGAATGAAAGAAGCAAATATTTTCTGAACAACATTCGAGCATTTAATGGAATGTTTTCATTCACATCAATGGCTGGAAAAGTAAATCATGAAGTAAATAATGGAACAGCTCCTCCAATTTTCTTACTGGGTGGTCAAAATTATCATACAATTGGGAGTCTTATTCCACAGCCTAACCAGAAACCAAAGTTTGCACAATTGTACATATATGATACAGACAATGAAGTTGATAACAGAATAAATGCTGTCAGGTATACTCTAATGCAATGTCATATACTTTTCCTCATTGTTTAAGTCCAATCTTATTAATAAATTTATTTTTGAAAATGATTTGCAGAAAGAATAAGGATTCATCTTCATTAGATATAGAAATAGTGACAGTCCTAAAGGAAATGCTTGATGAACATAATGTCCTGGCAAAGTCATTTAGATATGCAAGAGATCGTTTTGTTGAAAGAGATTTTGGTGATATCAAGCTAAAATTGATTAGAAAGAGGAATACGGATGGAAGAACATACAATTTACCTTCTGCTTCAGAAGTAGCTGCAATAATTGTAGGAGACATTGATGAATCTCTTGCACACAGGGACATTATTTTAGAAACCCAATGTAGGAGCCTTCAAATTGTGGATACACTACATCCTAACTATTTGGGATTGCAATATCCTTTAATTTTCCCCTTTGGCGAAGATGGATATCGTCCTGATATCCCAACTTCTGAAAATGTTGCAGGCTGTTCCAGTAGGAAAAGGAATAAGGTAAGCATGCGAGAATTTTTCGCATATAGAATTCAGGAAAGAATTGGAGATTCTCCTATTTTGCTCCAAATCAAAAAGGTTATTTCAACAGTTTTTGGTTGATGCATATACTATGGTTGAAGCTGAAAGATTAAGGTACATTAGATTCAATCAAGCTAAGTTAAGAGTGGATCAATATAAAGGATTACATGAATGTTTAGTTCGTGGAGAGACTAATGCAGCAGCTACAGGACAAAGAATAATTCTTCCAAGTTCTTTTACTGGTGGTCCTAGATACATGTTTAATAATTGTAAAGATGCTTTTGCCATTTGCAAATATTTTGGATATCCAAGTTTTTTTATTACAATGACCTGCAATCCAGAATGGCCTGAAGTTAGAGGTATATTCAGAGACATGGAGTAAGTGCTGAAGATAGGCCAGATATTTTTGTGCAGAGTCTTCAAGATTAAGTTAGATGAGCTCATTAAAGATTTAAAGAGTGGGTATATCTTTGGCCGAAGTATCTGCATGTAAGTACTAATTTGTTTTTTCTTTCAACTCAACATGAAATATTTAATTAAATTACTGAATTTTTGTTTAAATTTCAGATGTTTGTACTATTGAATTTCAAAAGCGTGGGTTGCCACATGCACACATTTTGTTATTCATGCATCCTGAACATAATCCAAGATCTCCTGAGGATATTGATAGGTTTTATATGTGCAGAAATTCCTGACAGTGTTTCGAATCCTAAACTTTTTGGATTAGTTAGTAAATTCATGGTTCATGGACCATGTGGTGTTTATAACAGAAATTCTCCTTGCATGAGAAATGGAAAATGTACTAAGCATTATCCAAAGTGTTTCAGACATCGGACAATAATAGATGATGAAGGTTTTCCAAGGTATAGAAGGATTGATAACGGGAGAGTTATTCAAAAAAAGAAGTGTCTCATTGACAACACATTCATTGTTCCTTACAACTCAAAATTACTTTTGAAGTTTGGATGTCATATTAATGTTGAATACACATGTCAAACAAGTTCTATTAAGTACTTATTCAAGTATGTGCACAAGGGCAATGACAGAGTGACAGCTTCATTGTTAAATCATGATTCTGTGGATGAGATCCAAAGTTATTATGACTGTAGGTATATATCAGCATGTGAAGCTACATGGAGGCTATTTACCTTTGATATTCAGGTCAAATATCCTCCTGTCATCAGGTTACCTTTTCATTTGAATGATCAGCAGTCTGTTGTTTTTAGAGATAATGAAGATGTTGAGAATGTTTTGGAAAGAGCTGAAATCAAGACCAGAATGTTCAAGGCTGGATGCAGGCTAATAAAGAGTATACAGATGCTAGGGGGTTGACCTATACTGAACTTCCAACAAATTTGTGTGGAATAAAAGTATTTAAAATGGGTGCCTCGACAACAAGGTTTTGCTATGGAAGAGTTTCTCATGTTCCTACCAGAAATGGAGAGGATTATTATCTTCGATTGTTGCTAAATATCCAAAAGGGATGCATGAGTTTTAAAGACATAAGAACTGTAAATGGTTTTATTTACCCAACTTTTAAAGATGCATGTTATGCACTTGGTCTGCTTCAAGATGACAAAGAATTCATTGATGCAATTAAGGAATCATTCACATGGGCTTCTAGTCATTATATCAGAAAATTATTTACTATCATGTTAATTTCAAATAACATTTCAAGACCAGAGTATGTATGGGAAAGTTGTTGGCAAGAACTATCTGATAGTATTCTTTATAACTAAAGGCAACTGCTACAGATGGAAGGTGAATGTTTACTTTTATTACTAAATAATTTTATTTACGATTTTGTAAATCATTCTTACTTTATTACTTTTAATATTGTAGATTTGCAATTAAGTGAAGAGAGATTAAAAAACATTTGTCTTGGGGAAATAGAAAAAATGATGCAGGGGAATGGAAGAAGCTTAAGAGATTATCCTCCAATTCCTTTGCCATCAGCAGATACAATTCAGAATCTGTCATCAAGATTGGTTTGCAGAAGAGTTGAACTTTGATCGTGGAAGTTCTAACTGATTTTTTAGGTAATTCTTTACAGAAACTTACTGATGAACAAAAAACAGCATTTAACAAAATAATGCAAGCTGTTTGAATGTGACAATGGTGGATTTTTTTTCCTATATGGTTATGGAGGCACAGGAAAAACCTTTGTGTGGAATACACTATCTGCTGCAGTTCGATGTAAGGGTCAAATCTGTTTGAATGTTGCTTCAAGTGGAATTGCTTCACTTTTACTTCCAAATGGAGAACTGCACATTCAAGATTTAAAATTCCATTGAATATTAATGAGGACTCATGCTGCAACATTAAGCAAGGATCTCCCCATGCTAAATTGATTCAAAAAACAAAGTTGATTATATGGGATGAAGCTCCCATGGTCAGTAAGTTGTGCTTTGAGGCATTGGATAGATGTTTTAGAGATATCTTGAGGTTTTGTGATAACTATAAACCTGATTTGCCATTTGGGGGAAAAGTAGTTGTTTTGGGTGGAGATTTTAGACAGATATTACCAGTTATTCCAAGAGGATCAAGGCAAGACATAGCTAATTCAGTAATCAATTCTTCATACCTGTGGTCTTTCTGTGAAGTACTAACACTTACAAAAAACATGAGACTTAATGATCAAAGCAGTAAGTGCACAACTGCTGAGTTGAAAAGCTTTAGTGAATGGTTGTTAAAAGTCGGAGATGGCCTTGCAGGGGACACTACTGATGGTGAAGCTGAAATTCAAATACCTGAACAGATGTTAATTAAGAATTCTGAAAATGGATTGGATGATTTAATTGATTTTGTATATCCTGATATGTTATCAAACATGAACAGTCCAGGATTCTTTAAGGAAAGAAGCATATTGGCTCCAACTTTGGATGTGGTTTCCCAAGTAAACAATCATATCATGGACATAATCACATGAGAGGAAAGAACTTATTTGAGTTCAGATTCTGTTTGTAGAGAAGAAGGTAATTCCCAGTGTGAATTAGAAACTTTTTCACCTGAAGTTTTAAATGGTTTGAATTGTTCAGGTCTGCCACCACATAAAATTGGTTTTGAAAGTTGGTGTTCTCATCATGTTGTTGAGAAATATAGACCAATCTAATGGGTTGTGCAATGGCACCAGAATGCAGATAAGAAGGTTGGGTAATCATGTTATAGAATGTGAAATTCTTACTGGAAATCGAGCTGGTGGGAATTGCACTGATTCCCCGGATGAACATGATTCCAAATAATCAAACTCTTCCAGTGAAATTTCAAAGAAGACAGTTTCCTATTGTTGTCTCATTTGCAATGACAATCAATAAATCTCAGGGACAAACATTGTCATGTGTTGGATTATTTCTTCCAAGACCAGTATTTACACATGGTCAGTTGTATGCTGCTTTGTCAAGAGTGAAATCTATCCATGGATTAAAGATTTTATTGAAAAATCATGATAATGTTTCTGAGAATTGCACAATTAACGTTGTCTATAGAGAAGTATTCCAGAAACTTTCATGAACATGTATTTATTTCAATACATCTGATCATTTCAAAGTATTCTGAGCAGGTATTTATTCAACACTTTTTTCTATATTTCATTCCATTATTAATTTTTTTATTTACATTTATACAACATTTTATCTATTTTTAAATTAACCAACTCCCTTTATTTTTTTTGCAGGATTTCTGTCATAAGTCTCCTATTATTGAATTTTGAAGATTAGCTTTATTAATTGTTTATTTAGAAACATATTATCATTTTTTTAGTATTTTCAGTTATTATAATTGCTCTTTTCAATGATTTCGTGCAACGCACGGGTTCTACACTAGTTTTTGTTATAAAATCCTATTGATTGGATCATAAATTTGTTTATTTAAAATTTTGTTAAATGTAAGATCATGTTCTAAGGATGAATTAATAAAAGGATTTTATTTTCTTTTATCAGATGATCATTAATCTTTTCTAGAAAATTAATCAATTGAATGTGTTGAAACACGTAAATAAATATAAACAATAACAACAATAAATTTCATTTTAATAAAATAGTTACTTAAATGTGTTGAAATACAGAAATAAATATACATAATAACGATGATATTTTTCACGCATATAATTTGAATTAATGTCAGATTTTTATATTAAGTTACCAAACATCCATAACTTTATTTGCTGATTTATTTTTTTTTAATATTTTTATCCATGAATCAATCTCATGACATGATGTGTTTTTTTGAAGTATTTTGAAAACGGAAAAAGATACTTACACATAACCTCACTTTAGAGGAAAGGAGCCCGATTCTTTGAAAACAATAATGCTGTAGTATAGTACAAGTGTGTGAAAATGAAATGAATTGAGCCGAGGAACAGGCCGTTCCCGTTCCCGCCAACGCACACTTATAAAAGACGACGTTACTCTTACATTACTCTCTTTACCGTTTCATTTCTCATTTCTTCAATCACAGCCTCAAACCCTAAGTCCAGAATTCCATGGCTCGGAAACCCAAATCCGCCTCTTCCTCTTCCTCTTCCTCCTCCGCTGCCGCCTCAACCTACTTCAAAGCCGGCGCTGCGGTGGAAATCAGCTCCGAAGACGAAGGCTTCCGCGGCTCTTGGTTCACCGGCAGGATCGTCCGCCGAATCGCTGCTGGCAGGTTCATGGTCGAGTACGATACCTGATGGAGGACGAGGAAGGCACCAAGCGCTTGAGAGAATCCCTGAATCTTCACCAGCTCCGGCCAATTCCCCCGCCGGATACCAACCTGGAATTCAAGTTCGGCCAAGAGGTGGACGCGTTCCACCACGACGGCTGGTGGGAGGGCCACATAGCCGAAGAATTGGGGAATGGCAGGTTCGCGGTGTTTTTCAGAGTCTCCAAGGAGCAGATCAATTTTTCGAAGGAGGATCTCAGGGTCCACCGCGAGTGGTTGAATGACGAATGGATCCCCCCAATTGAACAACAACAACAAGAACAACAGGCATGCTTCGACACAAAATGATCTGAATTTTGTTATTACTTGTTTCATTAGGGGATTCTAGGGCTAAATTGCATGTCTTAGGATGTTACTGATGTTAATTTGATTTTAATCGATTGTTCTTAAAATGAGTGGATGAGTGATTATGTTGTTAATTATAGGAGAATGAATTGGAGGAAACGTTGTTGACACCAAATGTGAAGCCTGTTGAAACTGGGGCGGAAAAGAAGGAGGAGTTTAGCGTGGGGGCACTGGTTGAGGTTAGCAGTGACGACGATGGTTTCCGAGGAGCTTGGTTTTCTGCCACCATTGTTGAGGCAAGGGGAAAGGAGAAGTTCCTTGTTGAGTACCACAGCCTTCTGGCTGATGATGGTTCTTCTCTTTAAAAGAGGAGGTTGATATCCTGCACATGAGGCCTCAACCGCCAGAAAAGGGTGCTGTTGGTCAGTTTAATCATCTTGATGAAGTTGATGCTTTGTACAATGACGGCTGGTGGGTTGGTGTGGTTTCTAAAGTTATTGGCAACTCGAGGGTATATAGTTTTCTTCAGGAACAGCAATGAAGAGCTAGAGTTTGAGCACTCCCAGTTGAGGCTACACCAGGACTGGATTGATGGCAAATGGGTCATGGCTTCTGAGGTATGGCTGCATCCTTATTTATTTTTCAACTATACACATTGGAACTTCATTTTGAAACTAGTCTTGATTCACATAAAAAAATGTGGTAATCTGTTGCTATAAAGCTTCTGCATAGTGTGGTTCAAAAAGAGTTCGACCTTGGTCTATTATAGATAACTTTACCTTACATTTGTAAGAGACCAATTTCACAGCTCAAATCTGTGACCTTTTAGTCATGCTGAGGCAGCAACTCCAATCACTGTGTCAAGGCTGTTACCAGTCTTGATTCACATAATAGCATATGATGCCTTGTTGGGATTGGCCTCAATCGGTCCTCTTCTAATTGCATGTTTGTTTTAAACTTTTGAATAATTATACTCTCACACATTCCATGAAGGCTGAGAGAGATTTAGGAAGATGAATATAGAAGGAGAAAAAAGGAAAAAGAGAGATGTAATAAATAATGTGACCGGAAGTAAAGAAAGATGGAAAATGATATGAACCTTGAGGTTCTATTTTGAATGGACCTTAGAAATTTTTGAATAAAGTCACTTTTCTTTTTTTCAAACAACTTTTCTACTATTTTCAATATTTTTCTTTTCTTTTCTTTTGACACGTTCGTTTCTTTTTCTTGATTTTCTAATACCTAAATAAATAAGAATGATGAAATAAGATAGACGAATAGCAAATAGGAACCTTGCCAAAAACAATATTCACCCTTTTTGAAAACTTGATATATAAATCACTCATAAACCAAGTATGACGTATAGGAGAAATATAGATTTTGAACACAAAAAAAAAAATAAAACGTAGAAGAATTAGAAGAAATAGATGGTGGACGTCACACTTTCAAGACTTGAAAGATAAGTCCTTGAAGATACACACAAAGGTAAAGAACCTTTGATAATCTTCACTCTTGACTAGCAAGAAACTTAGAGAAACACTCTCAAAGTAAAGGTAATTTTCTGCATAGACTTTCTACATGTTTCACGCCCTAATATCCCCAAAATGCCCCCCCTTACACACTTCCATGCAACCCTAGACAATTTACTAGAAATTAAATAAATTAAGCTTAATAAACTCAACCTAACTAGACTTCTTGGCCGCATTTTCCTAATTTTATTTGTGGCACATGTGGCTGCAATAAACCTTAGGAAATAACCACCAAACATGAAGTAAAGATGGCTATTGATTCAGCCATAAAATGGCCGCACATAATAACCATATTCATCAAGGTGCTAATCAATTTTGTAACCTCCTTCTTCATGGTGTTGGCCACAACAATGATGGCATATTACTCAGTCATTCAAGCACATGTTGGCCGCTTCCTTTGGCTTGTTGAAGAGTCTCCATGTAGTCTCAAATTGGACCAGGTTCATGCGCAGTTGGTTAGCCTCCATAACGGCTAGTAGACAAAGTTTCAATGCATTTTAAACTCATTACAACCTTGTCTTGTAACCACTTAATTAGGAAACGTAACCCCCATAAATTTATTCCTTGTGTCTTGTAACTCCCACAAGATTATTGAAAGCAATAATAATAAATCAAAATTCAGCAAAAATAGCACACATGGCCGCCCACAATTGTCACATGTGGCCGCCCACAATGCCACATCATTTGCTTGGAAGTGCTTCAACTGGTAGTTGCATTAAATGCAACTGTCTTCCAATCAATTGGCCCATCCTCTTCAACTTGAGCGCAGTTAATGAACTGAGGACTTCCATTAATGTTTTGTGTGTTTTGGGACTGGACTTCCTTGATGATAAGTTGTAGAACCTCCTTAGCCTCCTTAGACTGCGCCCTTGTCATGGGTACCCCCTACTCTTTTGTCTGCATGATTGATGTCCTCATCAGAAAATGATATGGGAGAGAGGCAATATGAGAATATAGGAGTACGAGTTGTAAATTTTTATTGCACTGATGACTGGTCTTCTAAAAGGAAATCAAATCTTCCTTTGGTTAAAGACAAGTTTGCAGCCAGAGAAATCTTTTACAACTTTAAGCGTCTGTTTGTTTTTTCGTTACCGCATTTGGTGCTAACTCGATTAACGTAGTTCCCAAAACACGTTAACAGGTAGCGATTATTTTTTATTCCACTAAAATAGATTTTTGTATCCGGTAACACAAGCAAATAGGCTATAAATCTTTCAGAGACTAGCGTTATGTTTGGAAAAGCGTCCTGAACCCCTAGACGCGAGTTCAAATATTGAAAGCTACACTTTGTAGTTTGTAGCATTGGCTTTAATGTGGATCTACCATGTTTGGATGCACAACCAAACATACACTAAGAACTAAGAAGTACAGATACTTTGTAACAGTAGCTGTGTTGTATCATATTCATGTTGGACACAAATTTGTATTGGATACTTTATGGACATTTCATAATTATATTTGATATTTTTTTATTTTATATTTTAAACATATATACTAACAGTAACAGAGGAACCTCAATAATTAGATAATGATAGCCTTTTATTGTGCATTTATTGACTTATTTTAATTTTTACAATATCATTAGGAAAAGAGTAATGTTGTCAATGATACATTAGGAAAAGAGTAATGTTAGGTGTACAACAAGGTGTACAACATGTACAGTATATAATATGGAGTGAGAAAGAGAGAAAAGAGAGAAAAAAAAGAGAAATGTGGGATGTGATGGGAAAAGATAGTGAGAAAAATGTGTTATATGAGTTGTATATTTTTTATTGTATGAATTGATATCTCTTAGGAAAATAATTGATTGACGCTTCATAATTGAATAGATTAATATCATTGTTGATCGATATTTGATGTTGGTATATGGACAAGGCTCATGTAAGGGGTATTTTTTATTATTATTTTTTTTGTGTTAAGGGTATTTTTTTATTTAATTTAAAGTGTATTGTGATTTTAATTTATTAATATGTAAAAATAAATATAACTTATTTTAAAGACAAATTCCTTACAATCCAAAAACAAAAAGACAAATTCCTTTCTAGAGAGTTCCCCCTGACACGATTGTTGTTTTAGTAAAGATGATTGATTTCACCTCTAGTATCAATGAATGATAGTAAGTTTTTGGTAGGAATTCAAAAATTCTAGATGAGTAATTGATGTAGCCTTGCCTTTTGTAAGTTTCTAGGGGGATTTAGAAGAGCTTATTTGAACATATCTTATGATATAAGCATTTGGATAAACTTATGAAAAAAGCTTATGACTTGTTCATAAGCTGTTTTAGCTTATTTCAATAAGCTTTTAAGTACCTTGTCCCTCCTTTGATTCTCACCCACTTCCTCTAGTGCTTATGGCATAAGCTCTCATGTGATAAACACTTATTGAATAAGCACTTAATTAAGCTGTTTTTAGATTTGAGGATAGTAACAATGCTTTCGGTTTAAACTTTTCAGGCGTTGAAGCTGTGAACGCTGCAGATAGCAAGAGATGGAAGAAAAAACCCACCCAGGTTCGGTGTAGTCAGAGGCCAGGTTTCCAACCAGGTGCAATAATTAGAATAAAGCTCCTGTATAATTTTGGGCTTCAAAGTTGTTATGAGTCAAAACTTGAACTCATCTTGCTATGCTATTGGCCGTTAGTACACCGCTCAGAATTTTCGTCACATTAGATACTTTATATTGCAACTTGGGTTTGGCGCATCCATTTCTTTCTCTTTGTATAGTTATAGAACATAGTTTAATGGTTCAATTGGTGAATTGGTTGGGTAATTAGTTGATGTTAGATTGATTATGTTTACAAATCAGTTTAACATGGGGTGGATTCTAAGGTGAGGGGAACGAATTCTCCCTCACTTGTGAGGGGGGAAACTTAACCTGCATTTGCGGGTTTATAATATTTTTAAATTTATTTTCAACTCCCCATAAGTTTGACTAATCACCGTAATTAAACTTTGTGAAATTGTGAAATTGTGAAATTGACCATGTAGGGTTGTCGGATATCCATTTTGAATGTAATTAGAAACAGAATAGTTGTCCTAGAATTTGTTACATCTACGGTGTCTGCCTTCGTTCGTTCGTGTGGCTAGATTGGGGCCCGGAATCGGAATTTGGTTTTTATGTTGCATTCGGTTTTTATGTGTGTTGTTGCTGCCAAGTCACGAGAAAGGGGAAGAAGGAGAATGGTGTGTTACAAAAAGTGAGGGGACATGGATGACTGGTTACAACAAGTGAGTAACCAGATGTATAAACTTTTAAAATTGACTATACTGGCAAATTGGTCCCTGAGAGAGTCATGGCCGGACACTTTAGTCTCTGAGAGAGTTAAAATCCCGTATTAGTCCCTGGCACACTGCTCCGTCGGGCAAATTAGTCCAAAACGTTAACTCAGTAATACGTGTCACGTTAAATGTCAGGTTGACATTCAGGTTAGTTCCTCAGAAATTAAAAATCAAGCAATTCAGTCCTTGCGAAAGTAAACATCAAGCAATTTAGTCCTTGAGAAAGTAAACATCAAATGATAACATTTGCCTTTCATTTTCATTCTAGAAAAAAATATGTGAAAATGCAATGTCAAGAGTCCAAATACAATATAGAAAGATGTGATTAACTTGATTAGCCTTGTATTTGCCAGAAACATTGCCAATGAGGATATTACAGTAATTGTTTGTAACACTTTTTAGGATCTGAGAAATCTCTCAGTGAGTTTATCACATTAAGAGAGAAATAAACATTATCATATGCAAAATTGTGGGGATAAAGGTTGATGAAGAAATCTCTACCTTGGAAAAACCAACTGATGTTCTTGAGCAGAGGGCAGCAAGGGAAACAACAACCTCTTCTTGTACCCGGACTTCTTGGCAGCCACCAATGGATCGTTACTTCATTAGCCTAATGCTCGCCCATGTGCACAAAAGGAATCAGGCTGATGGTGTCTTCAACAAACAAGCATGGATGGAGATGATCTCATCATTCAATGAAAAATTTGATTTGACTATAGTCTAGAGATTCTTAAAAATCGATATAAAACTCTGAGAAAGCAATAAAATTTGATTAAAAGTCTTCTTAATTTGGATGGGTTTGTCTGGAATGAAACACGCCAGATGGTTACTGCTGATGATTGTGTCAAGCAAGATTATATCAAGGCACGGACCTACATAAGAAATCTTCTAGGAAATTGAACCTCTTTGGTTGTCTGTACTTAGAAGTGTTAATTGATTATATTGCTAATGAGAGTTGTGTGTTTGTTCTCATCTGATTTCCTTTTTATGATGATTTATGGAGTTTAGAGTGACTGCTTCTAGAAAATGATTTGCCAAGGACATAGCTCTTATTTTGGTCCTTGGTAGTCATTTATCTTTCCCGAAATAGTTGTATCTGATTATTCTTCTTTTTCCCATGCTTTTTTGTAATGAACATAGTAATAGCTTGCCAACCTTCCTCTGCAAAGTAAAACAGTAAAAACTACTTCATAGATTCTGCAAGGCTCAAGGGTGTACTTGGCAGTTAAGTTTCATTTGCTGGTCGTTGGTTGTGGTAGATGAATAATAGGACCAATAACAAATTTTCTTATTCTTCCTAGTTCCTACCAAGATCCCCCCCTTCTCCGGTGCTTAATATAAAGTAAAATAGCAAGGAATGAAAAAGTGGGATAATCTCATGATTATGCTGTGTGAAGAGAGGTAGACATAATATCTTGTGAAAGGGGATCAAATCTCTGCATGCAACCCCACAATTTTGCATAGGATAATGTTTATTTCTCTCTTAATGTAATAAACTCACTGAGAGATTTCTCAGATCCTAAAAAGTGTTACAAACAATTACTGTAATATCCTCATTGGCAATGTTTCTGGCAAATACAAGGCTAATCAAGTTAGTCACATCTTTCTATATTGTATTTGGACTCTTGACATTGCATTTTCACATATTTTTTTCTAGAATGAAAATGAAAGGCAAATGTTATCATTTGATGTTTACTTTCTCAAGGACTAAATTGCTTGATGTTTACTTTCGCAAGGACTGAATTGCTTGATTTTTAATTTCTGAGGGACTAACCTGAATGTCAACCTGGCATTTAACGTGACAACGTATTACTGAGTTAACGTTTTGGACTAATTTGCCTGACGGAGCAGTGTGTCAGGGACTAATACGGGATTTTAACTCTCCCAGGGACTAAAGTGCCCGGGCATGACTCTCTCACGGACCAATTTGCCAGTATAGTCTTTTAAAATTGCAAACTAGTGTGCAGGTGGCATCGTCGAAGAATGGTATGTTCCACGATGAGAAGATGTCATGAGCAGAGGAGTCTCTTGCCTTCCTTTGAAAGCCGCTGAGATGAGGTATATGAAGAAACAGAACAGGGGTCGTCATTTGCCATTTTCAGGCTAAGAATACCTCGCTTATCAACTACGTTGTTAAACCTGTGTAGATACCTCGCTCTGAGAGGGTTTGGTCTTGGCGCGGAGAGTTATGCAGAAGGTTGTAATATAATGTTTGTAGGTCAATTGAGCTCAGAATTGAGAAGTTATACCTCCTTCAAAGCAAAGGGCAAATATGCATTAAAGATAGCATGATGCTCAGTGACCGGGTAATGTCGATTATGAACGCGAAATAATAAAAAAAGCAAGCTTTGATTCAAGGGACCCCATTCTCAAGAAGCACGTGAATATTATATGTTCGGTTCTTAGCATAAATCAAGCAAGCATAATATTTTACAAAGAGCAAGGTGGACTTAAAAAAAATTGAATCTTTTGACCAAATCAACAAGGTCATAGTATTCTTCAAGCTTTTTGACACAAGACATTGGGATTCTTGTTCATGATATGCAGGTCGAGCCTTAAAGGCTTAAAGCATCCTTTGATAGAAATAAATTGAACTTGGAAACGGTGGTCTTGTTGGGATTGAAAGAAAAAAAAGAAAAGTGTTATGAACACATTTTTTTTTTGTTTTTGGTCAACATTATGAACACATTTCTTGTAATTGGTTTGAAAGGAGTTTTGGACAATGATCCAAATAACTAACCGTCTAAGCATTGTGGACTCAGATGTCAAACTATCGCTCCACCTCTCCAAACTCCACACATTATGATTCATTTCCCGGGATTCCATTGACTTATTCACTGTGTTCATTCAAAACATGCACTTAAAAGTAAATTATTAAAATTTTCAGTTAAGTATCTCACTGTTCAATATTAAATGAATATATCTAACCGTTAAAAATGCCCCCTTATCGTGAGGGGCTTTCGCTAGCCAACACCTTAACATGGTTAGTTTTCATAAAAAAATCGATTACTTGGCTAAAAAATTGAGTCAATTAACTTAGAGTGTGTTTAGTAAGTCATTTCAGCTAGTTGAAAACTGAAATCAGTTGCTGAAACCATTTCAAACGTGTTTGGTAAAATATATTTTTTGGGTATCTATTAGTGAAAAGGTACTTGAGGTAGCTTTTAAAAAAAAAACTCCAATTTTTAGCTACCAAGTTTATCCCTCAACAACCTCAACTTATCATTACTTAGGTCCCGTTCGGGGTGGTTGCGAGTTTTCAGTTTTTGATTTTTAAAAATTTTGATATAAGATTTTACAACTCAAAATAAAAATTTGAAAACCACAAAAACAAGTTTTCAGTTTTTTGTTTTGAGTTGTAAAAACTTGATTGAAAAATTTTAAAAACCAAAAACCGAAAACTCGCAACCACCCCGAACGACCTCTTAATAATTAATTATGTCCTTATATGTCATCTTACCATTTTAGCTAGTTTTACCAAATACATTCATAGTTTTTAAGGTTTCAGCTAACTTTTCAGCTTTCAGCTAATTTTAAGTTTTCAGTTAACTTTTCAGCTAGTTTTACCAAACACACTCTTATTTGTTTATAAAAAATTGTTTTATTCATAATGAAAAAGAAAAAATGTAAAACTCATAAAAATTTAATGGATATATTTTGTCAATTTAAAAATATACACATATCTAATAATATATTGTCACGTTATTTAATAAATATGACACCTTATATGTTATTAAATTCAATAAATAATATGATAACACATTATTAGATGTCTGTGTTTGAACTGGCTTGAGACCGGACACATTTTTTTTTTATATTTTTAACTTAATAATGTATAAAAGTATACATATTTGGTTCAATATTGAACTAATGATTGAATAACTATGAGTTGAGTCACTGCTTCGTTCAGGGACGGATCTAGGTTATAGGTTGTGGGGGCAATTTCCCCCACAATTTTTTTTAAAATCTTAATATTACTGATAGGGTTGCAGTCTGGTACTCATTAGAGAGTTTTGATATCCATAGTTAATTAGCCAATTAATAAACATACTTATCTCTTATTTTTTTTAAACGGTTCTAGTATTTTTTAAAATTATAGGAGAATGTTTTAATTTTTAGAATTTGTATTTTTAAGTTTTGTACAATTTGTGCTTCCGTTGTTGGTTGAGAATGAGCTATTAAGGGTGTTGTTTTCAATTGCTAAGCTAAGCTGCTTGATAGATATAAACTTCGTTTCATAATAAAACTGGAAGAGGGGGTAAGAAAGTTTTCACAAAAAATAAAAATACAAATTTTTAAATTAAAAACATTCTTCTGCAATTTTAAAAATATTTGGACCGTGTAAGAAAAGCAAGAGACATGTGTGTTTATTGGTCGGACAACTAAGGGTACCAAAACCCTCTCTCCCTCAAGGATACGATGGAATTTCTCTTACTTTTATATTATATATATTAATTTTTCTACAAAGATTTGATATTTTTAATATTATAAATTTATATAGGTGTGTATATGTATGAGTCCTGCTCCCATAATCTAAATTTTCTGGGTCCGTCACTGGCTTCGGTTGAGTTTAATGACGTTGTTTTCTGGACATTTGGTTTGCTATGTTTTATTTTGTGACTTCTTATTATTTCTTCATTTTTTAAATGTTAATTCTTAAGAATTTTTTGCTCTTATTTATATGTTATTTTGAAAATTTAAAATAATATTGATTGTTGTTTTATAAAAAATACCTTTATTTTTATTTAACTATTTAATTATTTAATAAATATGTGAAAAAAAATATATATATTGGAGAACGAATTTATATATATAAAAATTTGCATTTTTGTATTAATGGAGAAGGCAAGAATACAGGAGGGGTGATGAATGATGATACACATTCCAATACCATAAAGAGTGATATCATACACATACCATAAATAGTATACCACCGTTTTTTTTTTTTTAACGATTACGATTCTCTCCACGGAGAGGATCCATATCCAAAAAGAACACTTAAAAATAGCCTATAGATAAGATACTCTTCAACATCAACCTTCGGTAAAAGGAATCCCATGTATCTAAAATAATATACATATTATATTAAATTCAGTTTTATATTTTTTTTCTTCAGATGAAAATAATTTCTTTTATTACAGAGCGTGAAATTTCTTCTATTGCGGAGCATGAGGATCATTGTAAATTATAGCTGCACTACAAGGTTCTCAAACCAGGAGCTCAAAAGTATAAAGTTATAGCGATGTTTCAATATGGGTTGGAATCACGTCCAATGTTAACAAATAACAATGCATCAAACATTATTAGAGTTTGATTGATTTATTGTGTGTTTGGTTTACACTGGATCCACATTTCAAACGTAGATCTAGGCAGAAGTTATTCTCAATAATGTTGCCCCCGAATTCACGTTTAAAACGTGATTTTACGGTAAACCAAACACACATTTATACTGAATTCATGTTTTAAACTTGGATTCAATCTAATACTATTCGGCTCTAGATCTACATTTGACGTGACATAAACTGCCGTTTTGTGTTTCAGGATGTGTAAAATCACGTTGAATGCCCCAATATACAAACACACACACACTGATAATTGTTTGAATAAAAGGTTAAGAGAATAAATTCTAATAAGTTTATATTTTATCATAGTCTAATCAGTTAATTTCCAGGTAAACTACTATAATTTTATTGGATTGGTTTTTTTAACTCTAAAGCAAACCCGTCCATATTGATAGCAGCAAAATAACTGAACCTGAAACATAAGCAGGGTAGCTACATGTGGAACATGAAATGGAAAGGAAATGAAGACAACTTCACTAAATCAACAACAGTACTGAGATCAGAGGCAGTGCCTCATTCAGACCTCTTTGACTTCAACAGCAGGAGCAGGAGCAGTTTCTTTGACTTGTTTGTTTTCTTCATCCTTGAGTTCCTTATTATCAATTACTTCCTCTTGGATTTCAAAAGCTGAGACTGGGAATGTCCTGAAAAGCCCTGCAGGTGTCTTGAATGTGATCTTGCCAGTGGGTGGATCATCCACATAGATATCACTCAGTGTCGTCCAAACCAACAGCTCCTTTGTCTTCACACCAGTTAGCTTCTTTATCTTACCAAATTCAACATAGGCAGTGACTTCAGGAGCATAGGACACCAACTTCCCTATCTTCTCAAACTTGTGGTTTGTGCTCTTCTTCTGCTTAAGCCACACGAACCCTGTCTCCTTATCATACCCACATTCTTCCATGTTTTTCAATGGCAAGAGGCCATTTGGTAGCCCTATTTCCTTCAGCAGAAACTTGGCCTTCTCTTGGCAGAGCTCATCTCCATGGTATACCTCTGATCTGCCTTTGATCTCTTCAGTCACCAGAGACATCTTCTTAATTAATTTTGTGATGTTTTTCTTTCTCTTTCTGAATGTGAAGGGTCAAGGGGGATAGGTGGGGTTTATATAGTTCTGAATCTATGACATTGCCCTTCTATATCCCATAAACTTCAACAAATGCCACTGTCCTAATCCATTAATCCTTCATTAAATGTGTGTTCGGTGTAAATATTGATCCGGACAAACGTTACTCTAAGTATATATATTTGGTTTAGTGTTGAAAATTGGTTAATTTTGAGTTTGGATTCTTCGACGCAACATTTTCTAGCATTACATTGAAAAGATGAATTTATCATGTTACAGTATTAGCCTCGATTCACGTTTAAAACGTGATTTTGATAATCAAATATACACTAATTTTGTACTAACAAATAAATAGCAGCTCACTGTGTAGGTAGATGGTGAGAAAGACTCTGTCTATTTAGTAAGGAAAAGTTTACTTCCAAACTTAAAAATTTAGGTGTAGAAGTGTCGGAAAGAGAGATAAAAAGGAAAAATGAAATAAAGAAAGAAAATAATAGATAAAATAATTGATGTGATAGAAAATAATAATAAAGATTAAAAAAAAATGAGTGCGAAATGTAATATAATATGAATGAGTGAAAAAATCAAAGTTGATATTTAAATGTGTTTTTGTAGTACAACTTTTTCATAAATATTGTTGGAAAATAAAACTCTCATACGCTAAATTTTGTGATGTGAGAGATATATGGAAGAGAAATAAAAAAAATAGAAATAAAATATAAAATAATTGATGTGATTAAGAAGAGAAAGAAATAAAAAAAAATTATAAGAATTAAAATTAAAAATCGTTATACTTACCGAGACTAAAATCATATATAAGTCAATCTTTCATCTCTCTTATCCTCCTATGATCAACATCTCTCTCACTATAACATGCTCGAGTGGTGTGAATATATTTTTTTCTGAGTTTGAAAAAAAATTATCACTCAAATTTGTTTCAATCTGGTCTATATATGTCCCCCCTCTCTTGCTTCTAGCTACAACAAATTTCAATATCATGCTAACAACACATGATTTCTTTGTTTCTTTTAACTTACTACCTCAATTCCAAAAATCTGATTAAGATTATGCATACATATCAAGAAATTTGTTAACGTGTCTTAATTTAGTAGAATTTTTACTAAAATAACTTCATTTCATTTCCACTTATTTCATTCAGCTGTCACTAACCCACATTAATGTTTGTATAACTAGTGTGAATCCCCGTGTGATGCACAGATTATGTAATATTTAATTATATATAAATATATAATATAATATAATATAATATGTAAATTATTTTAAATTACATAAAAAACAAAATAAATTTTAATTTTTTAATAATTTTTTTTAAAATATTTACTTGCTTTACAGTATATATATATATGGTTAAAAATTATATAAATAATATTATTTTTTAATTTAATTCATATATGGTGTAAAAATGTATTACAATAATATAATGTAAATTACTGTTTTCATGTGTGTTGTATAGTATTTCTAGTGATTAATTATTAAAATATGAATGATTTGGTAAAATTTTACAAATTTGAATATATATTTGAATCAATAAATGTTTCAAGAATATCTTTATTTATATGATAATGTACATAATAAAATATTAATTTAACTAATAATAATTTAAAATTTTACATTACAATATAATTTTATATAAAATATTTAAGTAAAATTTTGTTTTTATCATAATAATTTAGATATTTATACATTTTTTGGGAACTTTCCATTCCAATGTGGTTTATTTTTATTTTATAATTTAAATATTAATAATATAAAATAATATAAATTTTGAAAAAGGAACATTCTTTTGGATCCATGTGCTTTAAGAGTATTTATAATATTGTAACAATAAAAAATAAAATATGTAACAAAAATATATTATTTAATTAATTGAAATAATAATTTTTACTTTTGATTTTGTTAGCATTTAATATCTTTCTTGTGGTACATTTTAAAAGTTATTTGATTTATGAAATGATAAAGTAAACATAAATTTAAGAATGAAAATTTAAAAGCATTCATTTTAAATTATTACAACATCACTAATTACAAAATTCATGGTCATGTAAATAATCTTTGTTTTTCATTTTTCCTTAAGACCTTTTATCTTACTATACAAAGATATTTCACATCAAATAACATATTGTCATAATTAGAGTGCAAGCACGCTAACATATGTAATATCAAAACTTAATCTATGATAAAATATGCATATAAGTGATTAATATTCTAAAATTATTTTACATAACTATAATGGTAACACTAACAACACTACAATTTTTTTAACCTCAAGTTCAAATTTTTAAAGCAATGTGGGTAATTGGAGAGGCACATAAACATAGTCCCAATAGTAAAAAACAAAAGAGATTATCAAACTCATTTACCCACTTCTTTATGAATGAGTTAATATTTATTACCTCGGTAAATAAAATAAAAAATAATTAATTAATAAGCACTTTTACTAAGATAACTCTAGTTTCGATGGGAAAACACATAGAAGCGCTTTTGGGGAATGATATGGACATAAAAGCCAAAGAGAAGAAGGAAAAAAATGACAGTAAATGGAACAAATTAAAAAAGAGAAAAGATATGAAACATATATTTGTGAAGAGAAGAAATAATAGACAACCAGAAGCCTCAAAGGCAAGTGCAAAGGGAAAAAATAATGGGTATATAAAGCATAGAAAGGAAGTCGAAAAGTTTCGTGAATATCAGGTGTTACATATTTAAAATACATTATAAGTACAAAATAAATTAAACAATGATAAATATGTAGTTATAAAAATTCATTCTGAATTAATGGCCACTCACTCACCCGTTACAAACACAACATTTAAAACACAACATCACACTTAACAATATACCTAATTAAAAAAGTGAAAATCAAAATTATCATAAAAACCTCATTTTAGGTGGGAAGAAATGCCCCTAGGGCAACCCCAGACTACATTACTTTTAAATATATAAAGATAAAGATAAAGATATATAAAAGATTGAATGTTGTCAAGTGAGAGTAAAAATAAGAGTAGTTGTTAGTTGAAGTAAATGTTAAATAATGGTATAATTGAAAAAATAATTAATTCATGTTGGATATCTAAAATAAGGGTGGTGATCAACTTACTTTAGGAGTAACTCTGGCAAAGTTACTCTGCTTAATAATTTCTTATAGAATGTGAATTTCACAAATCTAATCGTTGATTAATTTGATATTAATGATTATGCACACCAAATTTTAGACCAACTGTACATTCATAGGTATGCAATTTTAGAGTAAACATTTACTTATATTTTAAAAAGTATATTGCACGTTCAATTGAAGTGAATTGATGAAACATCAAATGATTTTTAAATTTTATGAAATTTTGTAGGCTTGATTTATTTAATGAAAACTGTTAATATAATGGTTGGATTGATGAAATTCAATATTTATAAGAAGTTATGAAACGAAGTAACTTTACCCAGAGTTACTTCTGGAGTAAGTTGATCCCCACCCCTAAAATAAAAATTTTGAAACATAAATAAAATAATATATTAAAATAACAAGAGTTATGAAATTGAGGTAGTACTTTTTAACACGCTTTTAAAAAGTGATTAATTTATAAAATAGATGTTGACTTTTCATAAATTAATTACTTTTAAGAAATGTATTGAATAATGATCAATATAACAATTTTTTAAAACTAGATGTTATACCAAAGTAAAAAGAAAAAATTGTCATCCTATTACTAAATAATTAAAATATTAAAAAAATGTACTTAATATTTTAAGAGAAATGTTAATGAATGTGCTAAACATATTATTTAAAAAATTTAAAATAATTTTTATTAAATTATGTAGTATTTAATATTTCAAATACAATTAATGTCTAATTTCTTTTTATACCTTGTTAGTTATTATCTTTGTACTAAATATTTTTTCTGCTTTCTAATTAATAATTTTTTTAGAATTTATTTATTTGTTAATATTTAAGGTAATATTAATTATTACTTGTTAATATTTACTTGTTGATTTTTAAGGTAATTATTACTTTTTTAGAATTTATTTATTTGTTAATTATTACTTGTTCTGGTAAAAAAATTAATTATTACTTGTTAATTATACTTTTCTTATAATTAATTAATTAAGTAAATAATTATATAAACTTATACAGATGAAAAATATATAAAAGTTTTTAAAATAGTTTAATATATAAACAAAGACAGTGATTATATTTTTTAAATTTATGCATAATTAAACGAACTTAAAAAGAAATGGAATATAGAATTACAAACACACAGTATCATTAAATTAGTGTTTTTTAATTAAGAAAATATTAGGCTCTTCATATTATTGATTTATCATCTTATTATTTTTTATTTTCTTTCATGTGTTAATTAATAAGAATATGTTAGGTCACCTAACAATATGTCTAATTTTCTAAACACAAAACACGTTTATTCCATTTATCATAGTGGAATAAATCAATTAATCCCTCTCCACCAAAAAGGGTGAATTCGTTAACATAAAAGGATGCTACATTGTTTGACAAATAAAAAGATGCTACATTGTTCAAACATATCTAGAAAAAAGTATGTCAGAAGAAATAAAAAAAATTTAATAGTTATACATTGTCAGTATAAAAAAGTTTTACATAGACATTTAATGATGACTTGCCACATTATTTAATGAATATAACATCTCATGCACTATTAATTTCACTAAATGATATTACAACACATCATTGGATGTTTGTGTAAAATTTTTTACACTAACAGGGCATACTTGGGGTGAAGATAGTATCTGACAGGTCGCAGGTTCGAACCCCCACTCGTCTACTTGGGGTGAGGTAAAATGTAAGTATCTCTCTGTAAGTGCTCAAAGAGCCCGGAGGCTTTCCCTGCCTTGGACTGGGGCACCATCCTCTCACCCTAAATTTTAAACCATTAAAAAAACATATCAAGTATGTAAAAGAAAAGTATACAAAAATGGATATAATGTATATATACTGATAGTATAAAAAAAAATTACGTTGTCATCTAATGATATTTTGTCATATCAATTAATGAGTTTAATAACACATGAGATATCATGCTCATTAAATGATGTGGCAACACATCATTGGATTACAGTAAATGTATAGCAATTAAACTCTACAAAAATATTAACATATCAAGAAAATATATGTAACTAAAATTTATGAAAATTAATAAAGTGAAAGAATGTGACAAACTTTCGTTAAAAAAAAAAAAAGAGAATGTGACAAACTAAAAATATTATAGTGTCTCTGTTTTAACAATTTCCAAACTATAATTTATTTATTGGTAAAAAAATCCATGAACTAAATATTTTTTTTAAACAAACACAATAAAAATATTTAGAGTGTGTTTGACTTGCCATTTCACCTAGCTGAAAGTTGAAAATAGTAGCTGAAACTATTTCAGCCGTGTTTGGGAAGTTGGCTTTTTTTGGGTAGCTTTTTTTAAAAAAACTCCAATTTTCAGCTACTAGTTGAAAATTAATTACAAGTTAAGCCCTCAATCACCCCCACTTATTATTATTATTTAATAATTAATGTTGTCTTTAAATGTCTTTTTACTATTTTCAGCTAATTTTACCAAACACATTTAATAGTTTTTCACCTTTCAGCGAGCTTTTAAACTTTCAACTAGCTTTTCAACTAATTTTACCAAACACACTCTTAATATTTTTTAAAATTGAATATATTTCAAAATCGGCAATAGTAACCTAAGAGGTGATAGAGTAGTTTATTAGAAAAATAATTTCTCTAACATGTATAATATTAAAGTATAATAAATAAAAAAATAAAAAACTTTTATTAAAAATTACATCTTTCAATAATTTTTTTATTTTTAATTTATTATAAAATGATAAGCATGAACTGCACTTTTGTCGGTCCTTCAATGCTCCTTCATTTTTTCTGTTTCATAGTTTTTCGGTAGAAATTTCTTGAAAGTCGAAACACATCTTACCTTCGTAATACAGTTGAAAATTTAATGCATTATAAAGGGAGGAGCATTGAGTTGGGCACACAAGCCAGTAAGAATAAGAATGCTTGGCGTGTAAGTAGTTGGGAAGATCACCTACTTAATTTGAGGATACATTTTGTGGTGAAATCACTAGCCACCTTCCACATGACATGACTCCTCACACACCTTCTACATTTTAAAAGTAAGGTAATAAAATTTGAACAAATGTTAAACTACCCAACTCCCGTTACTAAAACCATCTTATTGAGTAGGGATGGGAATAGGCTAAGCCGAGTTAGACTTTTTAAGATGGGAATAGACTAAGCCGAGCTAGACTTTCTAAGGTCTGAATTTGGCATGCACCTTAAATCCATGACCTGAGTTTAGCTTGTTTATCTGACATAGACTTTATTTTATGGTTGGAGTCTGACCCATTTAAAGCCTTACATGACCTAAAAGCCTGTTTTATAAAAGGTACTTGAATACTCCTTCCGGTCCTATTTATAAGAACCTTTTAACCACTTCACACGGATTAAGGAAGTTGGTTGATTTAGTTGATTACAATAAATTTGTCATGAATGTGTATCACATTTACTAAACTACCCATGAATTTATTGAGACCCATAATCTTTCTCTTTCTATTTAACTACTCAATTGTGTCATACTCTCTCTACTAATTAATTACTCACCTACCTCCACTGATGGGGTATTTTTGTCAAATAATAATTAATGCATGAGACAATATGAAAAAGTTCTTATAAAAAGGACTAAGGCTCATCTTCAAAAAGGTTCTTATAAATAGGACCGGAGGGAGTATATCATAAACATATATATATGAATAGACTTATAGACTCAAGTTTTTAACATACTTAAATGTTTATACAAGCTAATAAGTATATAATTATGAGTTTAATATATGTATACTGTCAGTGCAAAGAAATTTTACACGAACATCCAATCATGTGTTGCCACATCATTTAATGAATTTAATAACACATGAGGTGTCATATTCATTAAATGATTTGGCGGCACACCACTGGATGTCTGTGTAAAATTTCTTTACACTGACAGTGTATACTAATTAAATCCTATAAGTATAAGGAAAAGTAATAAAAAATATTAGTATTTTATTTATATTTAATTAAATAGACCTTCCTGATAGGCTCAAAAGGCTTTTTCAATGGCTTGAAGCCTAGCCTATTTTGCTGTATAGGCTTTTGAAAAAGCCTTGGCATGATCTATTTAATAAATTGGTCTGGCTTGTCCTAGGCCTGATGTAGGCCGAGTAGTAGACCCTTGATGAGCTGTCTGGCATAGGGTGTGTTTGAGAAAACTAGTTGATAAGCTAGCTGCTAACTGATAAACTAGCTTATTGCATTAGAAGTATTTGGTAGATCTAGCTGATAAGCTAGTTGGTAAACGTAAAATTACATAAAAGGGCATAATTAGATAAATTTTGTCATACAAATTCTGTTTGTGTTTTTTAGAAAATATATATATATATATATTATGTAATTACAATTTTATATTTTTAAAAAATAATTAAATTCTTATTGAACCTTTTAATGATAAAGTATTTAATTAAAAATTAAAATAAATAATAAACTTGATAAAATAAATAGTATAATATAAAAATAATTTCATAAAATAGTGAAAAAAATAATTTAATTAATTCATAATTTTTTAAATTACTTATTATATAAGTAATAATAAGTAAAAAAAATTGAAAGATTTTTGTCACTAAAATTGAAAATAGATAATAATAGATAAAAAGAAATTAAGGAAAATATATTAAAATATAAGGGGTAGTGATGGAAGAAAATTAAATAAGCGACAAGCTACAAGCTAGAAGTTAGGTGAAGTAGCTTGTAACTTATAAGCTAGAATCTCCTAAAATAAGTTACTTTGAAATAACTTATCAAACACTTTTGTGTTAGTCAAACTAGCTTATAAACTAGTTAAATAAGCTAGTAGCTAGCTTATTGACCTTGTCAAACACACTCCACCTATGACATAATGATACAACACTATCCTTTTTATAAGAGTGTATTTTTTGGTACTCTTTAGGATTGGTGATAACAGGACAAATCGGTGCAAAACAATAAAAATCGGTTAAAAATTGGTATCACAAAACTGGTTGAACGGGCCACTTTCTAAAAAAAAATCAATTTTTAAAATTTTTCTATTTAATCTAAAATATTTTTTAGATTTTAAAAATATATATTTAATTTATATCGGTTCGAGGGCTGGTAAGGGGCTGTTCCAGCTTAACCAATGGTCTCGAGTTCGAGTCCTCGGTATGCAGCTGTGTTAAATACTCGGAGGGAGAGCTTTGCCGCCCATAGAGGTCCTACCCGGCTCGAACAGGATTGCCTCCCGTGGAGGATACTTGTGGTATTGCACCAAAGAAAGAAATATATTTAAGACTTACACATAGATTTTTATTATTTTATCAATCATTATTAATTTTTGTCTTATAAAACATGTTATAAGATTATGTATATTGATTTATAACTTTATATATCTTAATTTCTTATAATTTTATATTATTTTATTAATTAAAATATTATAAAATATTAAAAATATATATTTAATTTATATCGGTTCGAGGGCCCTCAAATTGTAAACTAGTGTCTATATCGATTCAATTATTTGTTTGGTATTTAAAACATTGATTAAAGATAGACTCATTTTCAAAGTGAGATACTCATTACAACCAAGAACGTGAATCTGATAGGGGTGAGAATAGACCGAGTCGAGCTAAGCTTTCCAAGGCCTGAGTCTGGCATGCACCTTAAATCCATGGCCTGAGTCTGGTCTGTTTACCTGACATGGCCTGAAAGTCTGTTTAAAAGTCTGTTTTATAGTAAGGTACTTGAATATATCATAAGCATATATATGAATAGACTTATAGGCTCAAGTTTTTATCATACTTAAATGTCTGTACAAGCTAGTAAGTATATAATTATAAGGAAAAGTAATAAAAAAATCTTTATAATAATAATAGCAATATAAAAATATTAGTATTTTATTTATATTTAGTTAAATAGATCGGTCTGATAGGCTCAAAAGGCTTTTTCAATGGCCTGAAGTCTGGCCTATTTTGCTATATAGGCTTTTGAAAAAGTCTTGGTCTAATCTATTTAATAAATTGGTCCGGCCTGACCTGGGCCTGATATAGGCCAAGTAGTAGGCCCCTGACGAGCGACCTGGCATGTTCCCACCCCTAGTCAATCAGTTGGTAAGGGGTTGTTACAACTTAAATACTCGGAGGGAGAACTTTGTCACCCATAGAGGTTCAAATACTCGAAAAAAGAGTTTTGCCGCCTATACAGGTCTTACTCAGCTAGAACATAATTGTCTCTCGGGATGATATATGTGATTTTGCAACAAAAAAAAATGAGGTACTCATTCTCTGTATAAGTGGAAGTATTTATTATTAATTATGAGTATTTTTAAAATAAAATTTAAATTTATGATGGTAAAATTTTCTTTGATCATAATAATTTTAGTCATTTATTTCTTATAAAAAAGATTGAAAGTAATATTTGATTAATACTTCTTTTTTATATTTTTAGAAATAACTATAATTTTTAAACCTTAATTAGTACTCTAATAACCATTTGTCAATATTTGTTTTGATTTACTTTAGATATTTATTATTTTAAAAAAAATTAAAAGCTTTAATATTTTCGTCGAGTGAAATAAATAATACCAACAAACCAAAAAACAATCTGATCAATTAAATTTATGTTTTCTTCAAGTACAAATATCTAATAGTTATTAATACTTATATAAAATTTAAGCAAAATTATTTTAAAATAATGATGTTTATTTTTATTTTTAATAATGATTGATTAGATATTTTTCCCTTTTTCACGTAGTTATTATTATAATTACTTTTTTTTATGATAAAATAACCTATATTATATTTTCGTAAGATGAGAAATCAAATTAAAATATTTTTATTAAAAGTATAGTCTTTAATATTATTAATATAATAAATATCATAACATTTAATAAAACTTTCATTTATTAAATTTTTATTCTATGCTATTATGCATAGGTTAAAAAATATAAAATAAAACGTTATAAATGGTAACTATATAATTTAGTCACCCAATAGCAACTCAGTTTCGTCAATGCTTCCATTCAATATAAACAAATTTTACATTGAAAATTTGTTAATTTTTTGTGGAAACAAATTAAATTTGTTTACACAAAATTTTACTCTAAATCGTTCACTAAACAGAAAAAATTATAAATTATTTTTTCTTTTATTATTTTGTCAGTAGGTATACTTATTTGTCTTCACTATTTCTTCCTTCTTTCCTCGGTATAAAGACCAGTAACTGGTGAATTGGTAATCTATTCTCCGCTAATCTGTATAAATGAAGTTCATGAAAGCAATGGGCAATAATACGATATTAGGTTCGCTCAATCAATTTCTGCACGTACAGATCATTAGGGACTGATGATTATATATTAAATTTAAATTTAAATGTGCATAGTTAGTAACTGACCTAACTGATTATTTTATATATTTATTATGCATTGCAATGTTTTAATTTATGAATTGTTTGACTTCATCAAACCTTCTCATAGAGGGTTTGTAAAGATTATCATTTATATTTGTTACAAAGTTTGTGCGGAAGATGACATTCCAACTGCTAACAATTTATCTGGATTTAGCTATTTTATAATTTCATCAATCATTTACAGCAATGAAATACTAGACAGGAAATTAGCAACACTTGGGTACAAGAAACCTCACTACTTTTTTTTCCCTTTTTTTCCTCTTCCCCTCCCCCACAAGGAGGTTGTAGAATACATGTTGCCCAGGTTGAAGTTAATATGCAGGAGGCCTAAAGCAAATGATAGAAATAATTGAGTTACCTAGAATTCTGACAATGCAATAGACATCTCAAGGATTCACTGTCCTGGTTCTTGAAAGTATATGGGCAATATCAACCGGAAGTAGCTCTGAAGTTATTTTGGCTATCCACCCCAATTCCATGGCAGAAGTTGTTTAGCAAGGACTCAATTTGTTTCACCTCTTTAGGAATTGATGCTGTTAGGACCTGTGTTACATAATATTAGTTAATGATTCACCTTAAGCAGTACTAGTATGTGTGTGTATGACAAAACACTTAGGTAAGGCTCTTTAGGTGCTTGGGGTACAGTTTTCAATTAAAAACATAAGGGTAAATTACACTCTCCTCCTTTGAGAGAAGCTTAAATTATACTCCCCTCTACTCTTATTTTAAAACCTACACTCCCCTCCTCTAAGAGATGAAATATGGGTTGCAATTTAGTCCATTTTTAATATAAACAAGCTCCTTATGGATATATATTTTTTTTGTATGGAATTTTCAACATCAAAACATGTAATTTTGAACATCTACTATCAACTATAAGATATTAAAAGGTAAAATAAAGTTTTTGGCAATTTTTTAAAGTTGATAAAAATGAAATTTTCTTTTCAACTTCTGAAGTGCTAAAATAAATAATAAAATATTCAAAATGAATTATTGGTGACATGAAAAGTTGTAGAGAAAAGAAAAAATTCATTAAAAGACTCATTTGTAGTTATTCACCATCATTAAAAGGTTTATTTACATTAAAATGACCACATATTGATCTTTCAAGTAAGGTAAATATAGGTTTTATAATAAGAGGAGAGGGGCATGTGATTTAAGCTTCTAAGAGATTGTAATTTACTCAAAATATAACGTGCATTATTTTTTTCGCCACTTCATCCTCTTTTCTTAAGTTTTCATAGATGAGGTGTAAAAATTAATACACATGTTTTTATTAGAGAACATCACCAGAAGCGTCTATTAAGAAACTTTATCCAAATTTTGTCCTTATATAAACACATACACAAAAAGAAAAAGTGACAGTCAGATTTTTGCTTCTTCTGTATATTTTGGTAGTCATAGAAGCAATTCGACGCATGTTTGGTTTCATTTCTGAAAAGTCCAAAACCATGGTTTTGACAAAAACTACCAAGACTGTAGCTTTTGCCAAAGGACTTTTTAAAAGTGAAATCAAACATGCACTCAATTGTAGAAAAATACTTGCATAAACCTAGTTCATCCAAGTAGGTAAATATTTTGAGGATTTAATTTTGATTAATTACACAATTGCTCATGGGGACTACCCTAGTACCTTAATTGTTTTCTACGGTACCAATACCCTAAGTTGATGGCATGTACTTATTGGTTTTCTGGTTAGACGACAGTGGCCCACATAGCTGATATATGGAACACATTTAATGGTACTGTCTAACTAACACAACCAGGTGTACGTTAGAAATTCTCATTTTCTGGATTTCAAACATTAATTATGAGAACCAACAAAAGATAAAATACTACTCCCTCCGTCCCTTATTATAAGACTCTTTTAACCGTTTCACATAGTTTAAGAAAAGTTAATTAATGCATTGGTCTTTTAAAAAAATTTATAGCATTACAAATATGCCCCTATTTAAAGGTCACTATATTTTAGGAACATTAATTGTTACTTAGTGGAAGACTCAAAAAGTCAATTTTCATTGGTTTAGTTAACATGAGGCTACAACTTCATTAATTATTCACACTAATCTATATATGGGGAATTAAAAAAGTTAAACATTAATGAAGGATAAATATGGAAAAAATGACTAATTCATCTAAAACTTTGCAAAGGGTCTTATATTAAGGGACACTCAATTCTTCTAGAAAGGGTCTTATAATTAGGGACAGAGGGAGTACTTGACAACTCATCAAGGGCACCAATATCATAAGAAATAATAATAAAAAAAGGCACCATAGTTACGTCTATCACTTAGAGTGTGTTTGGTAAGCCATTTCAGGTAGCTGAAAGCTGAAATTAGTAGCTGAAACCATTTCAGTTGTGTTTGGTAAAGTAACTTTTTATGGTAGCAACTAGATTTTCTTGAAAAGCTACCTCTATTAGCTTTTTTAAAGAAGCTCTCATTTTCAGCTACTATCTGGAAATTTATTACAAATTTATCCATCAACCACCCTCACTCATCATTATTTTATAACAATGATGTACTTGTATGTCATTTTACCATTTTCAGCTAGTTTTACCACACATCTTCAATCAAATCAGCTAGTTTTTCAGCTTTCAGCTAGCTTTTAGTTTTTATCTAGCTTTTCAGCTAGTTTTAGAGTGTGTTTAGTAAAACTAGTTGAAAAACTAGCCGAAAGCTGAAAAGTTAGATGAACTGATGAAAGCTAAAAAATTAGCTGATGTGATTAAAAGTGTTTGATAAAACTAGCTGAAAGTGGTAAAATGACATATAAGGACGTTATTAATTATTAAATAATGATGAATGAGGTTGTTGAGGGATAAACTTGTAATAAATTTTCAGCTATTAACTAAAAATGAGAGCTTTTATAAAAAAAGCTACTCCAAGTAGTTTCTCAAGAAAAGCTAGTAGCTACCTAAAAAAGCTATCTTACCAAACACTGATGAAATGGTTTCAGCTACTATTTTCAGCCTCCATTTAGCTTAAATGACTTACCAAACACACTATTAAACATGCACTGGCTTTGACAACCACTACTCAACAAATTAAACTCTTTTAACAATTTGTCAACATGTGACTAAGTGGTATGAAAACTTTACTCTAATAATGAATTAAAATTAAACTGATATTTTAAATTAGGGTTGAGGTAAGGAGTGTTGTAAGGACATTGGTTAAGGAATTAAGAAATGAAAAGTATTTTTGAAAAATGCAATCTTTAATGCATTGATAACATGCTGCACTTTCCTATGATAGCTTTCCATTTTTGAAATTAAGAATTCATGCTTACGTTTCAAGTTAAATTCTAGATAAAACCAAAAAGTATAGCTGATGCTGAGTAAAGAATCATCCTTTTTTTTTTACAGGTAGCCACAATTTCATATGAGCAAGTGCTTAATTTTTTTTCAACAAAAAAGAAAGGATAAAAATATTTACTTGAAACTTGAATCGATATGAGAATAGGTTCTCTCATGTTAAAATTTTGCATGACTCTTGAAAATTCTGTCTATCTCTTCATAAAAATTAAAGAGGTGGGATCCTATTAAAATTTGTAAATGTTTATAAAGATATAGACACAAACTTTTAACAAGAGAGGATCGATTCCTTTCAATAATTATTTTAATGCTCAAAAGAAGTGAAATCAGAACACTTCCTCTAGCTGTCAATATTGATAAACTAGTTTCAATAGCAATATTTCTAGAGAAAGAAATTACCTCGCAACCAGTGTCTGTGATGAGAATCTCATCCTCAATCCTTATCCCAATGCCTCGATACCTGCATTGGACATCACATACTTCAAAATTGATTACAATTGCACATGAAAGATGAAACTGAAACATTCCATGCCAAGATTGAACAGTAACTTAAATGCTTACATGGAATACATGGTGAACAAACAATGTGAGATTGAGATAAATCAGTGATGTAATAAAAAGGTATGACAAGTAGAATACAGATGAGAAAGAAATAAAATTCATATTATGTTAGCTCAAGTGTTCAACTTGTTCTACAACTGAAACATATTAACTTAATAAAAATTCTTAACTCCCAAATAAAAAACTCAAGATCAAAAACCGGATACACACTCTTAATGAATTAATTAATTTATGAACAATACATCTGTAGAACTTCAAGTCCCATTGGGCTCAATGGAATGATTTTAATAAGAATGCAAATGAGAATGGAATAGCCATTTCCATTAGCATGTTTAATACGATTAAATGACTATTCCATTCTATTCCTTCAATGGTCTGCCAAATCAGATAGGAGTAGAATAAAACAATTTTCCTGACAAAACTACCCCTGGGGATGGAGCTGGTGTAGTGACAGTTGGCGGGTTGGTGAAGGTAGGGCCATGATGGTGCAGCTCTGGGGGTACATGATATTTTTAGCATATTTTGGAAAGATATAGGGTAAAAAGGTAATTGCAATCAATCTTATGGAACGAAACACAGCTCCATCCAATTTGGAGGGAATGGTTATTCCCACTTATGACAGAATAAGAACGCCTTTGGAAGTGACTAGTCTCATTCCACAATTTCTACCAAACCCTCTTTAACTCTTTTTCATTCCTGTCACCCCCCCCCCCCCCCCCCACCCACACAACATTTGATTGAATCAAAGAAGACCTTAAGGAATGAAGAAGATAATGAACAAGCTGGGAAACTAATGCTGGACATTAGAAGCAAACAGCGTTATCCAACTCAGGTTTTAGTATACTGGTATACACAACCAGATTCTTAGAAGGAAAATGAAAGGTAAATTCTTGAAGGGGGTCGATGCTTCCATCGACCCCGAAGGAAATTCCCATGAATCTTAGAGTTTTGCAGAAATAGCTGGTGAACCAGGAAAACTACACAAGAGGATCAAGCAATGGAAATTATCAACTTGTAATAATCATTTTGTTAAAACACGTTCTTTAATCAACTTCAATAAGTACCTCTCTGGACCATTAAAAGAAGATGGGATGTACACTCCCGGTTCAATAGTTATTACCTGCTCACAAATTAAAAAATAACAGGTTGTCAGCTAATATGGGTATACATGATGTCTACATGCAGGCATATTAAGTAGACAGCACACTTAATAAGTCTATACATGCAGGCAACAAACTCCAATGAGGTTTTATCTTATTTAAAGAGAGGTGAAACTTGGTGGCAGTGTTTCATCCAAATCAATTCACCACCTACCCCCCCACCCAAAATAAATAAATAATAAACTCTGTTAATTAAGCCAGAAATTACATTGTATTTTTATTAGATAAAGTATGTGGTGATAATCACCAGCAAAGAGCCACAAGGTGTAAACTCAAACTTCTTTCAGCTAGCTTTAGATTCAGATATCTGTATGCAGCAGAAACCTTTTATACCAGTTGACTGAGAGTATGTTTACTTTCAACATAACAGTTTTAAAAATAAAGAAAATATAAGCTGCCATAGGCACACTGCAGCTATGAGAGGAAATTTTGGAATAAAGGTATTTAATAAATTGTTTAAAACGAAAAGAAAGTAATGGAAGTAATGGACCAGTACTTTAAGGAATAAATATGCCTTTCAAACTTGAATAGAAACCAATTACAGATGCCTTGGTGCAAACTAGAATTTAGAAACACTAAACAGGTGCATTTGAAACAGCATTAATTTAATTTAATTTAAACAGACACTTTGATGTCACAACAGTTATTCAAAACCAATGGATATAATGGTACAGAACGGATAGAAATATGTTTTGAACAGGTGCTAGACTGTTTATTAACAGAGACCCGATAGAACTAGAAGTGCAAATGCATTCATTCTCTCCATTATGTACTTTCTTTTAGAACACAAACAGTATCTTTTTTCTATGTCTAGAAATAATATTTTCATTTACTTTTTTGTTTATTTTCTGGGTTCATTCTGGTTATGAGAATGTATATTGCAGAGAGACTGTTCTTATGATGCATAGTATTCTGGATGGAATTTCTGTCAACACCTGCAACATAAAGCGGGGACTTTTTATTTTAAAGGTAGTTTTTAGAGAATACATTGCCTGATAAGTTGTTGTTTAATAAAAATTTTAAATTTTAAGATTACTCTAATTTCAATTTCTTCATATCCTAGATCTCTATGCATAACAAATACAGCCTCATTATGATTTTATGGGAAGTTAATCTTCGCTATCCCCAGTCTGACAAGTGATAGTGATTACTAAATATTATCTGCTAGTGGTAGAAATTATCTCAAATTTGTAGAAAGTAGATGGAAGAAAATGAAACAGTTGCTCAGTCAGGGAAACAACTTACAACACCTGGCTTCAGAGGACAGTCAAAGCTGACCATTGAACAATCATGAATGTCCATTCCTAGATAATGACCTGGACCAATAAAAAGAAGATTAAATATATTAGCTATCATTTTTTTTGTTTCAAACTTGAAACTAGCTTATGAATCACTATAACAAATAATTTTCTGAAGGGCTATCTTGCATGCTTTGTCAGCACAAAGATTGAAGCATAAAGCTACCTATAGAAGTTGGGTTCAGCATATGGTAGGCACTGCTTCCAACATCTCTCAAAATTCCAATCTCCTTTAGTCCTTTCTGCAGCATTGTAACCTATACCACCAGACCATTTCACATGTTTCATTGTTCTATAGCTAAAGAAGCTTCAACTAGTTGAGTAAACAATAACATAGCATTCAAGTGAAGAAAAAGCAAAAATGATACTCATGACTCAACAAACACAGAAGGGTACGAGGAGATAACTCAGGCCACTAGCACACTCTGATGGCTGTTAGCCTGTTACTGATTATGAGATAGTGTTTATCATGCACAGGGAAAAGCAAATAATGAAAACTGTTCTGTTTTTTTTTTTCGGTTGGTTGGGGTGGGGGTGGGATTAATGCAAAACACAGGAAGAAGAAAACATTTAAACATCAAATAAGATATTGTCAAATCCAGAAATAATATTGTTTCAGTTCCACTTAAAATCTTGAGACAGAATTTAGAGTCAGGCCATAGATACATTATTGGAGATTTTCTACAAGGCAGAAACGAGAGATATATAAATTCCCTCAGCTATCCCTTTTTTGTATCCCCAACCAGTCATAGAATAAAATAAGAATTAGTCAAATGACAGTGTTGAGAAGATTTATGAGTTTCACATAAAAAAAAGATACTGAGAGAATTCTATGCTTCAACCCACAAAACATAATGGCCAGCATCCCACTTTGAGGCCAAGCATAATCTTGTATTTGTTTGCTAATACTCTGGAATAGAAACAACCGCAAATGTTGTTCAATCAAACATATTTAAAATATGCATTTATGCATGCTATGTTATTACCAAATATATGTTGATGTAAGTTGCTAGTGCTACAAGCTAAGATGATTTATTTTTACCAAATTACAATAGCATTCTACACTTACTTAAAAATTTCCTAAATAACTTCATAGTTTTGATGAGTTACTTTGTGAAAGTACTGCTTATTCCTAAGGAGATTATATAGAAAGCTTTTAAGATTGAAAATGACTAAGGTATACTATTAGTAATTCCTCTCAATCCCATCATGAATTGGAAAACAAAACAGCAACAGTAAACAAATGCAGTTTCTGATAATAATGACTAGTAATTGTGTCATTCACCAACTGTCTTTAAATCTTAAACTGTTAGATGAAGGCTCATAAATGGCTTTATTATAACTCTAACACAACCCCTTATGTTGAAGCATGTCAAACACAGGCCCACCCAACCTTGTGCTAAAATTTAATTTTTATTTAGAAGCACAGAGGCAACAAGGATTGAACTCCTCAAACTGAGTCAGAGGCTCCAATAACATGTCAATCACCAACTCTCCTAAAAGCTTACGCTATTAGGCCAAGTCTCATGAAAGGCAATGACTTTATTGCATCTCTCAAAAATTGAAAAAAGGATGAAAAAAAGGAGATACCGAATGGTTGTGTATTTGCCGAATACTGGCACCAGGCTTACAAAGTTCCACACACTGCTTACTTGTTTCCAGTATAAGCTCATAAAGCTCATCCTGAAATATATGAGAAACCATGTCATGCATATAAAAAGTGATAAAACTAAAAGAACAAAGCAACATGTGGAATGAGCAGTTTTATTTTATCTCAGATTTCACTGTCATGAATAAGGAGCAAAAACTAAGTTTCAGACATTTATTTGTCACAGGATAGCAGTCAGCAGAAGCAGAGAAAGATCTCATCAATAAATCAATATTACATAATACGATCCCTATGTCAAGCAGGGGCAAGCTTTAGGTCCATTAGATCCCCTAAAGAAAGGGGTCATTAGGAGGGGGAGAATCTGTCCCAAAATCAGAGTATGCCATCCTCTGCCTTTAGTCATGGAACTATATATAAATGAACAAGCCTTCTGGTTGTTTATTGAAGTTCGAACAAGTATACCAATAAGAAACTGGCACTAGAACACAATTTTATGAAATAAGAAAAATCTCACTGAATCCCATCCTTTGCTGGTGATATCGGTATCAAATACTGAAGATAAACACAAAACAGAAAAGGAAAATGACTGAGACACTGCAGACTCTTGGAGGTCTGCCTCCTCCCTTCTCAATTCTCTCTTTCCTTATATCTTCCTCCCTGTTTCCTCTCCTCTTATCCCATTTCATTAACAGAATCAGGTCCCTGCCTCCCCTGCCATGTTTGCAGGTCATCACAATACACTTCCCAAAACTGACCCCTACTCATTTCCATCACTGTCGTGTGCCTCTAATTCCCTGCTGCCTTTGCCTTTCCTAAAGTACATCTTAATGTAGGTGGGTGGTTAACATGTGTATCCTTGATCATATCAAGAGGTAAGCTTCATCTAACTCTAAGTGAGAAACCCACTCTTCATGAAGAAGCCATTTGCCTGATGGTCATGCTTCTTCCCTCGAGTCTTAAAGTACAGAAGGTAGACCTGAACAAATTCAAGTATCAAAACTACCACTTCAAGATACTCATACCCCCTTCCCTTTATTTATTGAGATGGAAATCTTAAACACCCCCCCCCCCAAAAAAAAGAAGATGATCTCAAGTCAAAGTGAAGCCTAATGTTTTAAAGCCTCCGACTGGAGTAGAGAATGTAGAAAGTACTGTATCATAGCAAAATAAAATAAAAAAACATATTACATGAATCAAAAGACAAATTGACCTAAAAATGGGTCACCTCAACATTTTATAGTGAAGTTATTTCACCATCACAGAGACCTGATCCAGAAGTGCATTGCATATGAGAACAGATTAATGTCCATACAGGAAAATTCATATAATCACACCCAATTATGGAATTAGCTCTGTGATGGAAAATTGAAAGTTTGAAACTATGCAGTCTGCTTGTCTCAGATTGCTATTAATTGGTCAATAAATTGGATATCAAGTGAGAGGAAATATCAAGATAGCAATTTAAACATAAATTTACTGCCAAGGATGGAATGAAAATAAACCCTTATTAAGCTCTCCTGAATTACCTAGATAGAATTTCTAAATGGAATTAAACCATGCTAACCTGGGCAGAAGAAAAGCTACCACAAGGTGGCCAGGTACGAGTAAGATCACTGACATAACCATGTAACTCGCATCCAACATCCATCAAAACAAGATCTCCATGTTTAATCTGCCAAACATGATAAAGATTAAAAACATGAAATTGTACATGCTAAGAGATGGAATTTAGTAAATGAATTTACTTTCTGATCATTCCTAGAATAATGTATAACACTTCCATTAGGCCCACCACCAACCACAGGATTGAATCTGATACATAGAGAAAAAGAAAAGAAAAATCATATCATTAATTGTGGACACAGGTGATGTTTAAACTTACATTTGCTTTCTACTAATGAACTTATCTATTACTTTTGTGGAAGCTTCTTAAATTATCACTATCAGTATCGATACACAAAGTGTCAGACATGAAAAAAATTCTGAAGAGGTAAAATCATTCAATAAAGAAATGCTCACCCCATTCGCTGGGCACCTCTCATTTTGCATTCATACTCAACCTTTGCAGCCAGCATACCTTCAAAAGGGTATGTCTTTGAATGCAGCATTGTCAATAAAAGAGCCTATTCAGAACCAGAAAATGTTCAAATCACCAACTTTTTATCATTTTCCATCTAGGAGTAGGACCAACCATATCCACATATAACAGCCTCACTGGGAGTACTGGATTTTTATTCATCAAATAGCCATCCAATTAGTTGAAAGTACCTGACAAGCAATTGATGCAGATTCCTTCATTAGCTTGAGCTCTGCAGGTGACTTTATCCATCGCAGCTGATGGGTATAAACAGATAGGTCCCTTACATTGTTACAGTAAGCTAGCTTTTTGAAGGCTTCCAGTTCCATATATGCTGGAGTTGCAGTCTGAACATTGTGGAACAATTTTGAGGATCCCCTTATCATATCTGGAAGGATCTGAATCAGTAATTAAAAATGTTAAAATTAAAACATCATTATAAAGAACAGAAACGGTTGCTTGATTGAGGAGATGAAAATACAATTTTTAGATGGCAAAGCTATGGCCACCACCACACTAGCCAAAGGAAATATTTCACATGTAGAGGACAAAATAGCTGACTAGATAATTTCTATAGAAGTAAAAGTTTTTAATACTTTATAACAGTGATTCACCTCATGCAATTTTCTCATTGGATACGCCTTGTCAGCCTTGAATGTATCTAATGCCGCACCAACTCCTGCTATTTGCCCTTGCCAAATCACATCCTAGATAAATTTATGGTTTCAAAATTATGTTAGCTTCAAGATTAGTCACCTCTTATTCTATAACTCTAGAAGAAGTCACAAGAAAAATCATACACACAATGGCCAAATTCATGGATGGTTAAATCTAACATGAAAAACAATTGAAATACTATATAGATTTCAAAAGATTGCACATTGATAATCAGATGAACGATCGTCAATCAGATATTTATTTGACAAACAAATAGCAGAACTTTTTTTAAATGTAAGTAAAGAATATACATAATTTCAGATAATAAAACTTGAATTTACAGCATAGATAAGTATTGTGGAACATGTTCCATTAGAAGCAACAAGAGAGTTCTATTCTTAAGAAGTATAAGATATCAGATCTGACACACATGAGGCTTAGCTTCTGGCATGAACATGCATAAACCACAGTCATGTCCTAAAACGGCCACACCACCAGGTTGTTGGCAGCCTGTGATATATAAGTAATCAGCATCTTGTCGAAATGTATAAGGCACAACATCTGTCATCATCTTTACTGGGGCAGCAGCAATGATAGCCAAACTCTTCTCAGGGAGAAGTTCCAACAACTTTTTTCTTCTTAGGATGTATTCCTCACTAGATATGCCTGGTGTGATCTCCCCATCTTTTAGTAGCTACAATGCAATGCAACATAACATTAAAAAAATGCTAATTAACTTTTAACAAATAAGTATTCTGGTTAGAGATATCAAATTCATACAACAAAAAAATACAACACTCTTTTCTCTTATCTCTTTCCATCACACGACTTATCACATCCCACATTTCTCTCTTTCTCTCTCTATGTTGTATGTTATACAAATAACATTACTCTTCTAGTTAAACGCTTGAAAATAGTTGTCGTATTGTAAGCATGTCAGACAGATACTTGTGTAAGACTCCATGAATACTTTGGATATCCCAAGTCCTGGTACATTTTACAACTTTTTTTACTTTTATTTTTCAGAATTTTATAGAAAGACAAATGGAAATATCATAATAATTAGATAAGCGATAGTATTTTATTGACCAATGCTGACTTTTAAAACATTAATTATCTCTTTTAATTACAGAATTCTGGTTTTATGTGAATTTTATATGTTGTAACATAGTCCTAGACGTGTCTTACAATTTCTAAAATTTGACATATCCCTATGTCTGTGCTTCCTAGGTGCCAAAACAGAATATAATTTAATTTTTTAAAAGAACAAGGAGGAGGGGGGTGTTGTGAAATGGTACCTGCGGATGAGATGCAGGGGTTGGTTGTCCAATATCAACAACAACCCTCTCAGTGCAATAGGGACGAAAACCTAGAACCTGCGACCGAAACTTGCAAATGCCAAATAGTCAGAGTAACTCAAATGAATGACCTGATTATTCCCTTGATTTAGCCAAAAACAGATAAGAATTAGAATATTTTATCATCAATAGAATTAGAATATAATATCATGAATCATATAGTTTCTGGTGCGAAAAACCAATTTAAAGCTCGAGCGGGGCGAATGCTGAAAATATTTTGCTGTGAAATCATAAATTGCAAAACAAGAGAGATAACAGAAGAAATGAACAGTTGAACTGACAGACAGAAAAACAAGAGTTGAAAGCTGTTAATTAACTGAATTTGAAGAAATAAAAGTAAATTTCCGTGTTTAGATTGGAGGCTACAGTCACACCAGCAAATCACTTAATACAAACTAAGTAGACACAGTCTGGATTGGTGAGGTAAAAGGTAGCAGAAAGCAATGGAGGAAGACATACTTGTCTGTGTGAAATTGTCTTGGTTAGTTTTCTAACAACACTCTGCATTTTGGTGCTTCTCTTGTGTTGTGTTCAACAAGCCGAACAAGAGGTTTAAAGGGTTTTAGAGTTAAGAGGGGCTCACACCTTCAGCAATCGCTTGATGTGTGTCTCGTCCTTTTTGAGTCTAACTTAGGTTCTGGGTGCTAATTACTTTCATCTAAAAATTTGATAATGCACCTGTTGGGAGCGTACCGGTTTTTTTTTTTTCACGGCAAATCCATATCATGGGTGGGGGTAATTTTTAGCTCTCCCGTCGGTAATTTTTTCTATTAATGGGAGCGTACCAATTGAATTAATCTTGATTATATAATTATATTAAAAAAATTAAAATCATTTTATTTAAATTTAAAATTTGACTATTATTTCTTTTTGTAACATACGAAAGAAGAAAAATAAAAGATAAAAAAAAAAACTAGGAGTTAAACTCAGCCTCTAGCGAAACAGACTCCCCTAGCATCATCATCCACTAACTGAGAAATCCTATAAGGACACTCTAGCACCAAGGTTAGATGAGTAGAGGATACCACACCAGCCTTTGCTAAAGCATCAGCACACTGATTCCCTTCACGATGAATATGATTAAACTTTAAAATCCAATTCAGGTGTTGAAGTTTCTGAATGTCATTGATAATACTTGCATATTTATGATTAAGAGGTAGTGGTCCCTTTGATTAGATCAATAGCTAGTTTAGAATCCGACCAGCACTCAACACACCTGTAACCTTCAACGCAAGCTAATTTCAAGCCAGCTAATATACCAAACAGTTCTGCCTTTAGGATTTCAGCAAATCCAATAAAACCATGAAACCCCTTAATCCATTTTCCATAATGATCTCGCAGTTAACCACCAAAATCAGCAGGACATGGGTTGCCCTACCATCAACATTCAGGGCAATAAAACCTTCATCTGGAGGTCTCCATTTGATATATAAAGTGTCCTGATCCTGAGATTGTCTATATTCTTCAAACTGTTGATGGAAAATTGTAGCCAAGCTTCTTGTCTTGGCCAGCGGCTGTTGAAAGTCGGTTTCTTTCCCTTCAAACACCTTCAAATTTCTTGCTATCCATAATTCCCATATCCCAGCTAAAAATAGAGAGCCAAGATTAACTCTTGCTATAAAATCATATTATCAAAATTAACTCTTGCCATAAAATCATATTTTTACAAAAATAATTATACTTATGAAAATATACGTAAAGAAAATAAGTATGTCCAGAAATTTTATTTATTAAAAAATTAATATCAAACAATGGTATGGGGGTGAAGTGCTACTCTAAATTATTGTTATTTTAAAAATTAAGATGTTCTCTTAAGGAAAGACTTGTGAATGAGACAGCATTAGTAACCTAAACAAAAAATTAGTCTCATGAAAATAACTTAGTGACTATTTGATTTATAGTTGGGGATAGAAATTCACTATTCAGTATTCACAAAGTACATTGGGTGGAATTAATTTAAAATCAATTATAGAAAAATTCATTATTAATATTACTAAAGAAATAAACCAAACAAACACTTAATGTGTCATTTAGACATGGAAAAAATTCTGACAAAAAAAAGACATGGAAAAAATTAAAAATTAGGAAAATATATATAGAAAGAAAAATAGAACGCTCTATTTGTTTGAGTAGATTGAAAATCAAAAGGAAGAAAATAAATAATTGAAATACATTTATAATGCCCTTAATAAAAATATAAAATGATAAGAAAGATAAATACACGACACAAAATCAAATATTAGTATGAGTATCACGTACACTTTGGCAGATAAATTCAAAATTGTAATAGTTGATTAACGATTAAAATTTTAATGATTTTATGATTTATTAGAGAGATCTTGTGTATAGATATTTTACGGCAGGGGCCATAAGAAACACTAAGGGCCTGTTTGATTTACGAAAACATTTGTTGTTCTCATTTCCTGTTTTCACCTGTTTCCTGCTTTCTGGAATTTTACAAAGGGAAAACTGAAAATGCTGGAAATAGCAAATTTTTGTTTCCAGCATTTCCAGTTTTTCCTTTGTAAAATTTCAGAAAACAAGAAACAGAAAATGAAAACAGGAAACGAAAATGCAAACCAAACAGGTCCTAATTTTGTAGTAAGAAACGCATCTTAATCCAGCTGCAGTTTGAATGGGACTGTGGCAATGGCATGGATACCATTTCCACTCTCGCTTTAAATTTGACAGCATTCCTGACATCTCCTACAGTCACAAAGGCTTTAAATTTTACAAGCAAAAAACGACACGAGTAAACATGATGTTAGCCATGGCAAACTACACCCAAGTATCATGATGAGATAGTAAATGGCGGTGTGCATCCTCTGCCTTCTTTTCAATCATGCAACATTCCCAGCAATTACAGATTCTCAGCATGACCCAGTATTTTGTTTGAACATAGTGCTTAGTGCACACTTGTGAAATACAATCAAGAGGGGTGCCCTTTACTACATTCAATGAGGCAATTGCATAACCTCAAAGCACTGCGCAAATTTTTTGGCAAGGTGGCATATTGAAGACATGATATCTCAGCAAGTCAGCAACGTTGTAAATGTTGAATAGTATCAAAAACATGAGACTTTGTTTTGCTTGACCTCTTACAGAAAACGCCCAAGGAAATCCTTGATCTCATCAATACATGGGGACCGAGTAGGAATTATATGACCACAATCATGTTCAATGATCACAGAACAACCGGCATCATATAGTGAAGCAAGTTCCTTGCTTGCTTGGTTGGCTATCTGTCTGTCTTTACCATGTTCGTTACCGAAAATATGAAGAGAAGGGCACTTGATAGGACCACGCTCCATTTCCTTCATATGGAGAGCAAAGCCTGAGCACAAGACTACAAATTTAAAATCCATTTTACCTTTTAGCTTTTCTTGTTGTGCAGAGATTAAGGCAGCCATTGCTGCTCCCTGTGAAAATCCCAAGATTCCATCAAATGGCCCTTCTTGGGAGAACACATTCATCAAGTGTGATAGTGAAATATCATATCCAGCAGTTTGCTGCTGGTATTGAAGTGGATCAAATGGGCCATCTGCTACCTTCCAATCAACATCATTACTTCCATTAAAATTAGGCGCCACAAACCATGCAAACTTTTTCTTGCAATTCTCCGACGGTGGAAGAGGACTAGGTGGCAATGATGACGGTGCACAATCCACATGGGGCTCTGACATGGGGGTTTGATAAATGAATGACAATTCATGAGGTGCGTCTATAAAAACAAATTCAGTAAATTTTTTGAGTTTTTTGGCTAATGATGCTGTTCTTCCCTTAAAACCAGATGCATTCTGCCGAAACCCGTGCAAGCATAAGATTCTCAGTTTCCTTGAGGTCCTTACATCTGAAACATTATTCATTAGGATGTTAGTAATTGCAAAGTTCAGGTAAATTATAGATGCCTTTTTAAATTGCCAACAGATTTTAGGAGACTTGAAGTTGAAAATTTTAATGACACTTCCACAATTGTAAAATTAACTATCAGTCAACGTAAATCTTGACAAAATGCATGTGAAATCAAGGTTTGTTGAATCGGCATGGATGACAGAACTTACCATCTCCTCTAGGCACTTGAGGCAAGAATATAGTATCTGAAGAAAAATTATGGAACTCAACACCTGGCACTGATGGTTTTGATTCACCATTTTCAACTAACTGCTGTGACCTAACCGCCTTGTCCTGTTTTTGGCATAGCTCACAAACATACTGTGCAGATTCATCCTGGTGAACCACAATAACATCAGAAGCAAGAAATCAAAGCATAAAGTGCAGAAAACAAAATAGAAAAAAGAACTAAGTCAAGAAATTGAAGACGGTTAAGAAGGGATAGATTCTCTAGAATACCAATTCAGGAATGTAGCTAACTCAAGTTTTAGGAAACAGGGCTCCAGCATAAACGTTATTCAAATGCAAACATGATTGAAGCCCATCTTTGAGGCCTTAATGACCACAGTGATAGCTGGGGGCATACACAATCAGCTCATGAATCTTATTTGAGAAAAATCCAACTTTTTTCCCAACAACTAACTTAAATTCTAGATCAAAAGTGAGCACGTTATTAGTATTATCTAGAACCAGTTACAAGTAAACCAGGACAAAAGCAACACTCAAGTTAAAAGCTCAGTTAGTAAACAAAAATTATCAGAACCAAGCTCTTATTTAGAAGATCATGATGAGCACTTCACAAACTAGCATATATTACAACCCAAAACAGTTCTTGGTTTAGTTCTCCAAACCCGCAGTATGTTTGAGATCTCTAGATCCATTATATAATCTCATGATGTATTAATGATTTCCTTCTCTTTTACTTTGTTCCCCTTCCTAACTATTTCAGAATGGTGAAATTCAAAGACATGCAAACAAGAAGTGTTGGCACAGATAATATATACGTTATCAGGTCATACCTGACAACTCTGACAAACCAAGACAAGCATTCTGCAACAAGTACATCGGCAGCGTGAAGAGTAATCATCAAATGAGCAGTGACAAATAAGGCAGGTACCAATAATATTAGCATCTGAGCTTCCAACTGATATCCTGCAGCAACAGAAGAAATGAAATGAGGATTCATGTCACCCAATTGTTGCAACACTAGCCCTGTTACGTTGACCAGCTTTCAAGATTACTCACTACTGGATAATCTCAATAATGAATATAGACAATGAACTGATGAAGTCACCATTGCATTGAAAGCCCTAAATGTTATTACCAGAAGACAAGAGCAAAGTGACATCCTCCCTCAAAAAAAAAAAGCCAAAGAAATCAAATTGAAATTGTCACAATGTGCAGCAACCCAGCAAGTTACATGAACAATACACGTGAATGGTGAAAGCAATAAAATCATGATGGTCTGTCTAGTGTCTAGCTTCTCTAAATTAAGATTTAAGAGCAAAAGCTGTGATTTGGGGGGACTATACACATAATTATGAAAGTTAGTTTTGTTCATCAGAGTTTGCTTTTTATTTCATATATGTATGACTGGCATTAACACTTGCACAAAAATAAATTTTAGATGGGAAAAATATGTTTTCCGTTCCTATAGTTTCGGTCAACTTTGGTCTTCGTCCCTGTACTTTAAATCCTTTGTTTTTTGTCCCTGAACTTTCTAAACCCCCAAACTATGGTCCATGAATGTTAATGAGATCTGTTAGCTTGATGACCTGGGCAACAAAAGTTACATGTTAACCTCAATAGTGGGCCCCAAATAGCTGACCCATCAAATTAATCTTTTTTATTAATTTTTTAATTATTAAAATAACCATAATTATGAAATTAGGTTTTTTATCGGGTAAAATTGTTAGGTGAAAACCCTAATTTAGCAATTAGGATTTATTTTAATAATTAAAAATTAATAAAAAAAGGTTATTAAATGATCAGTCAGTTATTTGGGACTCACTATTGAGGCTGACATTTGAGGCTGACATGTTACTTTTGTCAGCCAGTTCATCAGATTAACAGTTCTCACTGACGGGCAGAGACCACGGTTTGAGGGTTTAGAAAGTTTAGGGACAAAAAACACAGGATTTAAAGTACAGGACGAACACTAAAGTTGACCAAAACTATAGGGACGAAAAACATATTTTTCCCATTTTAGATTAAGTCACTCGATCAAATTTATTTAAGATAAGCAGACTAATTAAATAGTCTGGGAATTGTGAACCATAGAAAAAGGGAGGATAAAGGTTACTTGATAACAATAGCAATAATAGCTTCCAAAATCAAAACAAAACAAAAGAAAAAGAAAAACTTCAAAATCAAAGCAAACAAAAACTTGGGTAACTATAGTCTATAGGACACCTAAATCATAAGAAAATGAACAACTGAGAAATGAACTAGTGCAATCACCTATTCATTCATAGTAAAAGCATGGGAGAATTAAAATCAAGGGCCACGAAAAACATGATTTACGGTGAAGGATCTAATTCGTCAGTTAGTTCAAAAGTTCAGTTATTTGAATAATTGTTGCTATAAAGGACCAAGTTGAATAAATAACACATGAATTCATCATATAAGGTTAACTATATCTTTAGTCCAAAAACAAATTGTTGCGGTCATAGAGTCCCAGAGCTTAAATAATTTCTTTTGCTGGTCTTCTTTGTCTTTAACATTCCAAAAAAATAATTTACTAATACATGACTCTCGTTAACATATAATGACAATAAAAGAATTTGATGCAATATCAATTTTCCAATCCTGACAGTATTACGAGATATTCATACAAATCCTACCTAAAAGACATGTGTGAAATAAAAAGACATACCGGTGATCAAAAACAAAATTCTTTCCTTTGAAAAAGCCACCATCTGGAAATTGCTCCAGATACCGTTGTATACCACCAAATAACTGCAGTTAATACAAAATCACAAGAAATACTGGTGATTGGCATCAACACGTTCTTGACAATATTTCATAACAGATTCTAATAGATGAATACACTACCACGATATTTCCACACTCAACAGTCATCACATTTCATTGCATACTGATACCAAGGTTCTTATGACTTAGTAGGCTCTTTTATAACGTAGTATCAATATTAACAGCTTATGAATAAAACTTTCTTCTTGCTTTCAAAAGAGGGATGGGTAGGGAGAAGAGAAATTCAGGAGTTTACCTGGAACACATTCTCAAACCCAGCACCTTTTGACCTAATATAGGCTGATGCCATTTCACACCTGATTCCACCAGTACAATACCTGTAACCAACAAGTGAAGTAACACATGGCATAAGTAATTAAAAGTTTGTCAAGTACAGAGATGATAGTGGCATGGAAAATACTACCACTAAATCACTGATTAGGTATTCACTACATCATATTAAAATGAGAATGCTACTGAGGAACCAGGAATTTACCCCGAAATAAGTTTTTAAAGAAGAACTTACATGAGGATATTTTTGCCTTTCAACTGCTCACCATTATCATCTATCCATGAGGAAAAATCACTATACTGCCTGACTTGTGGATCCAAAGTTTCAACATTTGGTGCCTGAAATTTCCCAATTCTTGTTTCATACAGATTCCTTGCATCAAGTAAAACCAGGCTGTTTTCTGGACTCTCCTTGTCTACAAAAGAAAATTCAGATTTCATTTCAATACCAATTCTCCATATATAGACAGTGAAAATAAGTGGGAGTAATAAACATGTTAACACAGTAAAAATGACAAGGACAGGGAACACTGAACTAAAATAACATATTGAAAATATATACATCAATACCATCAAGTTATAGCAACTTACTAGCATGCTGAATGGAAGAATGGAACTCCAGTGCAGAGAGATGTCTTCCAGCATTTGAGATTTGTGGTGACTTTAATAGTGGATGAGAACTGAGAGTAACCAGTTCCTATAAATACCACAGAAGTATATCATTAATCAGGACAATAAATAGTGAAGGTAACAAGAATAAAATACTGACCTCAACGATCCGAATTGAGAGAGAAGTAAATCCACACTCCTTGGCAACCTGGTCATTCAGTGGCTGATGACAAGTTGCAAGCTTGAAATCAGTGCCTTCAAATAAGCTATTGTTTGCCTTGACGGCTTCAATGTGTCTCTCCAGAGAGGATAAGTTGCCGCCAACCTATGCAAATGAAAGAGAGTTAGTTCAGCTTAGAATGAAATTGAAAGGAGAAAGAAGTGGAATGGGATTTACGGTGACATTGACGCCGTGAGAAGAAAGGCGAACACGACCGAGGAGGCCGAGGGAGGAGCAGTTGGAGTGGTAGAATGTGGAGAGGTCGTCGAGGTTCGGAATCTCAGCGTACTTGTAATAGAGGAGAACACCGTATTGGTCTATGCCTTTGTTGTCGGACATGGTTTAAGGTTTCAAGTTTGAGGGTTTATGGTTTCCCAAACTCAATCAATCGCAGTTTCTCCCTAACAAACAGTAACAGCTATTGTCACTGCGGGTGCATGGTAAGGGTACCAAATGCTCCATCTCTTGCTCGGATTATCCTCTCCCGCAGGCCGCAGATCTCTCCGCACCGCAGCATGTATCTAGGCCTTCATTATATCCAACGGTCAGCGTAATATAAAATGGAGTAAATATTTTTAAAATTATTATTATAAAAATTACCCACCCTTAGATGAATCTGATGTTTGAAAGTCTCACCGGTGAAACAAATCATAGGTCTCAAATTTACAAGAGCAAGTAATTGGCTTCTTTTCCAAATCAAATGACAGTCACCATCACCCAAATCCCTTACGATGGCAATAACATAATGAATTGAAGATGTTTTTACATTCTTGCTCCTCATATAACATGCTTCAAACAACTTAAACTCATTTTGAAACAAATCAAAAATAGCAAGATGAAATAGGGTCATTTGTTCTGCTCTTTGTAATATATTTTGGTCTCCAGTCTTAAATTATTAATTTATTTTATAATCAATCTCGTTTGTTTGGCATTCGCAAATCTTCTTTACAACAAACAAACTTATAAGGTGAACTTGAGCAATTTTTTTCGTGCGTGTATAATGTTTCCTCACTCCAAATCCAACCCTTCCACCAAAAACTTCCAAGCATTCTCAGAGCTATCAAAAAACATATTCACTTTTGGCTTCCAATCTTCTCGCATCTTAAATCAATAATTTCACATTTCTCAAAAAATAAAATAGCAAAAGATTATCAATCATATGCTATTTTATTAGATTCGTGTATTGTTTTCAAAATAAAAAGAGTTCATCGTTTTTTTTTCAACAATCAAATACTAGCAAAAAAATTCAAAGACCAGATTACAACATCAAAGACCAACAAAAAAAAATCAATCATATGACCAGATTTTTTATTTAGAATCAACTAGTATGTAACACGTGCCTTCGCACGAGCAAATTGATAGTACGACTTATAAAGAATCAATAAAATCTTTATAGAATTCATTTTATTTAGCTAATATAAAGATGCTGACCAAGTTAATCCTTAGCAAAAGTCAATATCCTCTTTAAGTTAGGAACGATGTTAGTCACGTCTAACCCCACTATTCCCTCAAACTTCACCCAATCCATGGGGTAAAGGAGATTGTATTGCTTAGTTATAAACTTTTATAATTGTTCTTAATTACATTATGAATAATGAAGATTTTATGAGTGCGAATTACATAATTCTCTTTTAATTTTAATTTTTATGTAATGAAAAATAAGGAATGAGTGATGAGAGAAACTATTTTCTAATGATAAAAAAATAAAATTAATATATGAGAAAAAAGAAAAAGAATGCTTAACATAAATTGGAAATTACATGGTAAAAAACAGCCCTTTCGATGATTTACTTGGCAGTTTCTTTTTCTTCCATTTTTTATTGATCATGCAAGAATGTCACTTAAGGAGCAAATTTAACAGTTGCATTGCCAAGAATGTAAGCACAGGTACTAAGAAAAAAATTCATTTTATTTACAGTTTTCATTTTAGTCTTTTTGGATCAGCCCCCAATTAGGATAAAAATGCTCTTTTGCTAAAGAATAATGCTTGACTTGGCAAAAATGCTAAAGTTAAACTATGTTAGATGGTAATGGAATTGGATTGATGTTTGAGGTGTTGGGGCTAACCTTCTTTGGGGGCGCTTTATTTTTTATGAAAATATTTCAGTTGGGTTAGATAGCAATGAAATATGTTTTCTGTGACTCCAATTAATGCAATGTGTTTTCACAATTTTGTTTGATTTTCTCGATGGCTTGTATATTACAATTTTCTTATGGTCTGTTAATCCTTCAGCCTGTTTAAATTTTTCTGCCTTATAACGATTTCAGTCTGTTATGTGTCCAATGACTGTTTGTAATGCTTGCATATTTCTAGAGGTTGTGTTTAGTGGAGTACATTTTAGCATGCTGATGAGTATTCTACTGGTGGATGTTTCCAATGCTACTTCCAATTGTGTGTTGATTGTCTGGGTTGCATTTTTCCTATTGGTTTACTAATCAATTTGTTTAGCTATTGTTGCCGCTGGACTTCACTACTATTGTTGTACAAGTTTTCTAATATGGAAATGGCTATGATTTTGCTTTTCAAGTTGACTTCCTTTCCTCTTGCTGATAGTTTGTGGCTCTGTTGGTCCTATTTGGCTTCGATGGTTGTTGGATTACTCAATCATCATTAATTTCTCAAGTTTTGTGGAAGGCTTGGTGGCTATTTGATTTAGATGCATTATTAATAATTTTTCAATCTAGGTGGATGTTTTCTGTCTTGCTTTGTTAACCTTTATGTTTGGTGTTATTGTACTATGTTAATTGAAACTTTATAATGGGTTGGGTTATTAATTGATTTTAATTATAAAAAATTGACTTCCTATTATTTTTTGAAACTTTAAAATAGATAAAATTGTTTCTTGTGCATTATTATTATTTTTATCATCATAAAAACATTTCTAATATAAATCGTCAAACAACAATAGTCTTTCTATCAAATATGACACCACTTTTAATAATAACTAAGACGCAAGCCTTTTATAAATAATCATAATGCAATGTTGCAGATATAATATAAAATGAAATTATCACCACCGAGGTTCATTAATTTCAAACATAGTTCACTATCAAAACCCAATCACATATATGAAAATATGAAATTTAGATGTTGTGAATACAAAAGTAAAGCAAAGGGTTTTATTTATGCATTTTTGTATGTCAGTATGCATTTCAGATAGTCATTTTAACGATGACCTTTTATATGAATATTTTATTACTACCCCTGTCTCAAATATAAGCAAAAAAAAATCCTCTTGTGTTGGTTTAAAATATAAGTAAATTTCAACTAACTTTGCCTTATTTAATAACCTTGGACTAAAATATCTTTTACTTAAATTCAAATTGTTCTATCCAATGACCCTATTTAATGAACCATGTAGAAATAGTGTTTCCACTTGCAACAAGTTTCAATAAAATTGGAGTCTCCTATGAAGGGCAATTTAGAGAATACAATTCATTTTTAGATGACATCAATAAAATTTAATGAAGTTAACTAACATTTCTTAATTAGCGTGAGTTAGTTTTTTTTTGCTTATATTTGAGACCGGAGGGAGTACTGGTCTTTAGTCATGATTTGTGTTAGGACTATGGTTTTCATTTCTGTACAATATAAACATGAAAGTTATTCACATAAGTATGGTTAAAAGGAATTTCAATATTGCTTTTCATCATCATATTTCTTAAATAAATTACAATGTGAAAGAACGTGATAGATATTAATATACTTTTTACTATTGATATAATTTATACAAATGTAATTGAAAAACAATATCATGATTATGATATTCATTGAGATATTTTGAAATATAATAACTATTTGTTAAAAAATAATTCAGAGTATTACGAATTTATATTTATTGAATAAAAATAGTTAAAATATAGTTTTTTAATAGGCCCATAAGCACTAAAATATCCTCCAATTACAAATTAGTTTCACATAATATTAAAAATTTAAGTGTTAAATAGAATATTTTCAGTGCTTTGCATATTTTAAATGAATGTTTTAAAATTTGTAATTTTTTAATCAATAATCTTCCGCTTCTAACTAAACTCTTGATTTTATACTTTCCAATGAATTATGTGTCGTTAGCACGAGTACATCTTCATTAACCATACCATAATTAGTAATATTTATTACAATTAGAATTGAATAGTACAATCTCCATTATCCCATGTACGGGGTGAACTTGGAGGGAAAGGAGAATTTGGAGATGATTAACATCGATGCTATCTAGGAGAGGATATTGATTTTTGTTAAGGATTGACTCTCTCAACCTCTTTTATATTGTCAAAATGAGATGAATTCTATAAAGATTTTTTTTATTTACTTTAAAATTTAAGTATTTATCATAACTAATATTTTTTCACATGCGAAGCACAAGCAACATTAACCGTACCATCAATTTACCCGCAGAACTAAAGTTTATATTTCGAGGATGAATTTAATACTCTAAGATGGAATGAATCCGTTGCGATTTTAAAGACGTAAATTCCCGCTTTGTGTATCATTTGCTATGACAATAAACAAGAGTCAAGTACAGAGGTTATCGCATGTTGGTGTGTTTCTTCCACGACATGTATTCTCACATGGACAATTATATGTTGCATTATCTCGTGTGAAGTCTGAGAGTCGGCTAAAGATATTGATATATGATGACAATAGGGGAGTTGGTAAATGTACAAAAAATATAGTCTTTAAGGAGGTTTTTCAAAAAATTTAATATACCAAATCTTGAGTTTGGAGTGATTATCTATTGTTTACAAGAGCCAATGTTGACATGTATTTTTACCGTTGATTTTATTAAATCTTAATTATTATTATTGTGCTTCTTCATAGAGACATGTAAATATCTCTAAATATTAATTAACTAATTTAAATGATTCTATTTTATTAATCACCCACCCGTTCACTTCTTGCACGAGTTTCACACTAGTTCAATCCAAAGCAAATTCAAGTGCAATAGCACTGATTCTGAAACGTCTACGGAGACTCGGAGAGTGGAGATAAGCGTGAACCTTAAACTAGGCTGGTCTGTCAATACAGAGTTGGTGGAATTCAAAATGTATTCATTTGTTAACAAATTATTATTGGTTAAAAATTTTGAATTTCTTTGACGAAATAAAGATTTTGAATTTCCCTCCCAAATAAAAAGAAAAATTTGAGGGCAGGCTGTGCATATTTTTGTCATATTATAAGTCAGTTTGATTTGATTGCAGCTGGTTGGATGTTTGTTACGATGTTACTGTCCAATACCACCTGGCATCCATGCCGAAAATGAAAAGCGTTACAAACAAGCAGCGACCGCGATTAATGCCGGAAACCAATCCACTCCTAAAGACTGGCCTAACAAAATACAAAAAGCACCGTTCATTCCAGCACACTACACCACAAGTTTGAGTAGGACTGACTATACCGTAACATTTCCCATGCTAATATAAATATATAATAATGGTCACCAGCTGTATGTTATGTTATGTAGCCGTAAATATTCAAAAAAATATTGCTCCTTGTTGTTCTCCTTTACCGCCTAAGGAAGTGGACCCCATCAGGACCGGATATTCAACAAGGCAATTAAGGCCATCGCCTAGAGCCCCCAAATTTATAAGGCCCCCATTTTTTTTATTAGTAGTATTATTGATATAAATTATTTTTAAAAATTAATAATATTTGAGATAGGGCCCAATATTTTATAAGGCCCATAACTTACATTTTTTATATTTCTTTTTTTTATCATTTAAACTACTTTAAAGTCCACAGCCAATTTATTAGTTTTTTCAAATGAAAAGTTATTCAACACTCAACAGTGAGTTTCCCTGTATCGGTAGTATTGTTGAGCCTATGGTCTTTTTTTTTGTCAAAAGATCACGGACTCAACAGTGCCCTTTTACCTTACCAAGTCTACCGGATAGAAATTTGCAGATCGGGTTCAAATAGATACGGGAAAGACTTTCTCCCTAAGTGGAATCGGTGGAATGCCCTGCTTCCGGCTAAGTATACAGAGTTGGGTCTACCGTTCATTCAACCGTTACCTCTATTCTATTCCGATCTTTCTTTTCTCCTTTGCTTCCTTGTCTCGTCTATTCTTCTCTGCCTTCAGCCTGTCTTTGAGCCCCGTCCTTCCTTTGGCTTGCCCTGAGGATTGACTCTCCAAAGTAGATTTGATCACTGCGAGTTCGGTTCAAGTTTTTCACTGAGCCTATGATCTATTGGCTATTTGTACAGTTATTGAAATGGATATAGAGCCCAAGTTTAATGAAAAACGTAAGATTCATATGAAAAAATATTTTGATGACATTGTTAGTGATGAAATAGTTCATTTTGCTGAAGATTTGTTTCACATTGATTATTTTTTGTAGGATTTAATCAGTATACATTGTCAGCGTAAAAAATTTTTACACAAACATCCAATGATGTGTTGCACATCATTTAATGAATATGGCACCTCATATGTTATTAAATTCAATAAATGATGTGGCAAAACATCATTGGATGTATGTGTAAAACTTCTTTACACTGACAGTGTACATATATTAAACTATTCTGTGTATATTAAATCAGTCTATTCCTTCTATTGAGAGCCGATTTGAACAATTTTTAGAATATGAAAACATGTTTGGTTTTTTATTTGATTCAAATAAATTTAAAAGTTCAGGGGAAGATGAATTGAAAAAACATTGTATCAATCTTGAAAAGGTTTTGAGTTTTGAGGACCATTCTGATATTGATGGTCTTGATTACTTTTTCAGAATTTAAGTTATTGAAAGAAATTCTAACAAATGAAATTAACACACCATTAAAAAGATTGAACTATATAAAAAGATTAGGTTCTTTTTAAATACAAACATTGCTTATAGAATAATATTATTAACATTACCTTTAACCGTCGCAACTGCTGAAAGAAGCTTTTCAAAATTAAAATTGATTAAATCATATTTAAGATCAACTATACTACAAGATAGATTAAATGTGTTAGCTATATTATTTATTGAGAGTGAAATGTTAGAATTACTTAATTATAAAACTTTAATAAATAATTTTACAACTCAAAAAGCTAAAAAAATAACATAAAAATTATTGATCTATATTAACATAGCCCCTATCTTAATTTTTACCTAAACTCCCGTCCACTCCATTCCCTAGAACTTGACTTATATCTAAGTCTAAGATATCTTGCATATATTTGTTATAAGTCCCACTCTCAGATCTGAAAAGATGCGAACTTTGTAAGAAGCAGCACATGTGAGCACTGTATGGTCAATCATTTTTACCATTTACTAGTTACTGCTCACTACACTACTTTAGGGTAGTGTGAGTAAGATCCTCAAATAAATAGCCCAACCCCCAACCCAACCCAACCCCACCCTCACCCCTCTCTACACAAGATATTAGTAGAGAAAAGGCGCTTTTGATTTGAAAGAGTGTTTTGATTTTGATGGCATCGATGTTCCGTTGGGTGATGTTGAAGTTGTCGTCGCGATCATCATCGTTGATTCGGTGGTCGGGGATGATGAGCGTGTCCATTGTGGACGAGTTGTTGTGGGGGGTGGTGACGGCATTCGAGTCCGTGGCTCTCGTGTCCATGCTCTGCTTCTTCTTCTTATTCTGCGGTTGTACCGTCTAATTCAGAAGATCGACAGAGGAGGACAAGGATCTAGTGGCTGCCTCTTGCTGCTCCCAAATAGTATTTCTTTTCTTCTTTATTTCTCTGACTTGTTGCTCCATTAGTGGGGGATTTAATTTGTTTCTTAAATGTCTGTATATCTTTTGTAATGGAAATTTTGCCTAATGCTATTAGAAAGTTAAAAATTTTGCGACTATTATGAGCTGTTCTTGAAATTCAAATCCCAGGCTTTCTTGGTTTTTTCAACGCTGTGAAGAAAAGGAGTGAAAAGAAAACGGTGTTTGAACCGAACTTGTCCTGAGTCCCGACCCTAAAAAATCCAGATGTTTAAGTACTTTGCTTGCTTGATGTGAGCGTTTTGGCCATTACTTGGTTATGGCGTGGACAAGACAACATCGATACGATCAATGTTTGCATCGATTCAATCTAATTGCATATCTAGTTTAGATTTTACACCGTGGAGAACAATTCCACATGATTGATTTTCAATTTCTTCAACTGTTTCATTAAACTTGTATTTAACCATTGATTCTGGCATGTGTCTTTGATTTAGAAATTCATCAAATTCAAATTTAAATTTCTCAACTCATTTTTTTTTTCTAAAATGTGTATTTGATTTAATATTAAAATTTATTAAACTCTTTAACCAAAAAAAATTATTAAACTCAAATTTAAATTTTATAACATAACTATTTTAACGTAAACGTTGAAAATGTGAATTTACTTAAACAAGTTTTAAATTAAACATGTTCTAAGTTTGAGTGGACCATGTAAAAGAGTGTATATGTATATATGTACATCACCACAGTGCTCCCCCAATTTGGAGCACTGTTGCTTCTATTTTTTTCTACTCCTATTTATTTTTTTGTTTCTTTTTTATTTTTTAAATAGTTTTTTTAATTTATTAATATATTTATTTTTTATTTTAAAAAATAATAATATAGATCTAAAAATACAATAAATGCGTATTTTTTAAAGGGTTGGCATAAGTTTTTTATCATCATTATTCTATTTTGATGTTATTAACCAATGTACTACTTCATTCACCATTTATGTGCACACAATTAACCGCACAAAATCAATTAATCAAATATCTCACTCTGTTAACCATCAATGTAGTGTTAAAAAAACCCATCAATGTATACACCATTAACCTCATTTAAAAATATGTTCACCGTTTTTGGACACATAATTAACCTCGTGTTAACAGGAGTTACAATTAACCAAAATCCTATTCTGTTAACCACAGATGGAAACACCATTAACCTCGTTTTTTTAAATAGTTTTTATTTTAATTTATTAACCAAATATACTACTGCATTCACCGTTTCTGTGCACACAATTAACCTCACAAATTCAACTAATCAAATATCTCATTCTGTTAACCACCAATGTATACACCATTAACCTCATTTACAAATATATTTATTATTTACCGTTTCTGGCCACATAATTAATCTCGTGTTAACAGAAGTTGCAATTAACCAAAAATTCTATTCTGTTAACCACAAACGGATACACCATTAACCTAGTTTTCTTTATACGTTCACCGTTTTGGGATACATAATTAACCTCGTGTTAATTAACATAAATTTTATGTGATCATTTAATTGTATTTCTTGATCAATATTTTTATTTGATAAGACAAATAAATAAAAAAATAATAATAAAATAAAAATATAAAACTAATTTTTTAAAAAATAAAAAAAAATAAAAAAGGGGTTAAAAAAGGGGGCAAAAAAATAGGGTTATAAAGGGGGGGGGGGGCGAAAAAAAGGGTGCGGGATATTTGCGGCACATACTGTTTGATGTACGTCCAGCATTATTCCATGTAGAAGGCACATAAATTGGATTGAATTTGGATTCTCAGTCGTCGACTGCCAGGCAGTCACAAAATCCGAGTCGTTCGATTAAGATCGGACGACCTAAAAATCAAGATGTGATTTAGGTATCTCGATCTGCAGGCCATCAGATTTTGTGATTGCCTGCACTCGACGACTGAGAATCCAAATCCAAGTTGGATTTGGGTGGACTTGGATTTGGTGGACTCAGCTAACTCAATATTTAAGAAATTTTTTAATAAAAAATTTGCAGGACAAATCCTTCTCTAAAATAACCGCCATTATTTTATAGATAAGGAATGTCATAAGATTTGATCCGAAAACCTCATACTAAACTACTTAAACGGCTAAATCCTAACCATTAGATCGACTATAGTGGGTTAACCGCCAATATTTTAATGATTTCATTTGTAAAAAAAATATGTTGGGAAAGACATACCATATTTTCACTACATTCACATGAATTTCATAAATTCTAAAAAACCGTTTCTAAAATAAATAATTTTAAAAGCTTCAAAAACTAAATTAATTTTTTATTTTATTTTAAATTATCACCATATTACTCTCTTAAAATATCATTTCTTGTAAAATGTATTCTATCTGGTCTTTTTTATAAGGCACACTTAACTCAATTACATATACCAATAACAATGGTTAAAATTAGTTAATTTTAGGAGTTTTAAAAGGTAATTTAACTTTCTACTTTTACCCTTATTTAATAACTCCACTATCATTTGATAGTTGGAAAGACATTAAAGTTAATAAGAGAAACAGGGAAAATGGTAATAAATACTTCATTGAAATTGTAAAGTGCCTTATAAAAAAGCATCACAAAAACTTGTAAGAAATACCTTATAAAAAGGATAGTAGGGAGTACCATTTTGTAGTATTAAAATAGTTTCTTTTTGGTAATTAAATAGTTTCTTTATATTATTGCTATGTTTTTTATAAACACATATTTATATTTATCTATATATATATATATATATATATATATATATATATATCTGTCTATATTGTATAATTCACTTGAGTTTTACATTAAATATTTCTGTAATAATTATTATAATACCTATTGAATTATTTTTTTAAATGCATAGTTTAACTTACATAAAAATTGTAATGATAAATGAGTAGTTTCACCTCTTTGTATTCCATAATGTATATGTAATAATTATTATAATACACATAGAGTTATTCTTTTAAATGCAAAGTTTAACTCACATGAAAATTATAATGATAAATGTGTAGTTTCACCTTTTTGTATTCCATTAAGCGCTTTCAACAATTTCTTTATCTCTTAATAATGTATACCTCTATCAATTATTCTTCTGCATTTTTTGCCTTTACATATAAATATTCTTTTTTATAATTTTAAAATTAAGAACTACAAGATATATTAATATATTTAATTTAAAATAATTAAGTCATTTTTTGATTTAAATATTAAATTATTTAATATTAATTGAGAAAGAAAGATTGTAATATATATATATATATTGATATATATTGATATTATAAAATTCACTTGAGTTTTTCATTAAATATATATGTAATAATTATCATAATATCTTGAATATCAATATTAAATGCCATTTTAACAGTTTAAATATCTTTAAAAAAGGTTTATATTTTTTTGGTAAATGAAGTAAAGAAAACAAAAAGGAAAAAAAAAACAGCAGAGATTACAATCTGAAAAAAGCTATTCCTAGGACATCAGCGCTAAGAAAAGGTTGCAGAGCATTTGTGGGATCTTGAATGATACCGAAGGTCTCACTCTGGTCATGACCATATTTAACCAAATAATCAGGACATTGGTTTCCTTCCCGCAGTGTGTGGACTATAATCACATTCCAATAATTGGAGATGAGTTGGCGAATCTCCTTGATCATTCCAGCATGGTGATGGAAGTTAGAGACATCACCCAAAATGAGAGAAACAACTAGCTGAGAATCGGACATACACTTAACATCTGTAAAATGTAAATCCCAACTGAGCTTTAAACCATGCCAAATTGCTGCAAGCTCTGCACCCAAAATGTCACCCCCTCCAAGATTTCCACATAAGCCTTTAATCCAATCTCCCTCAGTAGTTCTAATTAAACCTCCAAAAAATATATGATAGATAAAAATATAATATGAATATAAAATAATATATACAAGTATTTTATAATTACGTTAATATTAATAATAATTATTATTATTATTTAATTAGTGTTTTTATGTGGGTTTCAATTTTTGTTTAAAGGATTTTTGTAACCTAGGATAAAAAATAACTTTTCTTAGTTTTCATGCTTTGCATATGTCAAAGTCCCAACTAAATATTTGAAAAATTTAAATTGTGATTGGCTATGATCATCTTCATTTGGTTTCTGAGTTTTGTTTTTTTTATTTTTATGGTTGACAATGAAAAATGAAAGATTGAAAATGTCGCAGAATTTATCTAATTGATAACTTATCCATGCATGTGTTGCAACAACTTAGTTGTTTTGCAAAATTTTACTTGATAGGAAAATTAAAATTTGGTTTGGTTCTAGGTAAAACTACTAACAAAGTTTTTAAATGGTTGGTGAACTGAACAATGCTTGTAACCCATAGAATTTTAGTTATATTCAATTTTACTGCCAAATGTGATCATATATAAGTTGACAATAAATTTTTTGGTGTTTAGAAAGAAATATTATAGTTTGATCTATTTGAATTTGAACCTTAAGATAAAATAATGAACTTTACGTCTGAAAGAAATTCTAATAACCTTAAAGTTTTGTCCTGTTCGAGAGGCGTTCTTGGAGCATTAGAAAGAATACTCTAAAATGTCATTTATTTTTTTACATCATGTACTAGAGGCGTTCCATAAGCAATAGAAAAAATCTCATTAAAAGGTCATTCCAAAAGCATTAGAGATAACAAATCATATATTATATTGTATGGATTTGTTAATATAGATCAGATAACAAATCAAATAAAATAAAATCTCTTCAAATAAATAAAAGAGATATAAAGGTCTATAAGACTACAAGAGTGTGTCACGAATAAAAGATGTAATAATTTAATTTAACACTCTTTGATAAATGAGAATGAAGAATATTAATTATAAGTGGATCTTTTTGGAGAAAAAATTCTTTCTGTATGAAAGGGACTAGAGAAAGTTTCAAAAATTGTCAATTTCATGGACATGTGCAAAAAATTTAAATATGGTTTCATTAAAAGTATAAACATATATCATAAATATTCTCTAAGAGGTTTCATATTTTAAAAAAAAACCACTAGGGTCGGCCTAGTGGTTGGGGGTTTGGGTAGTTTAACATGAGGTTCTAGGTTCAAACCTCATTGCTTTCCTTGAACACCGAAAAAAATATTTTAAAAACACTAAATGATCTCCTCCTTAGTGTCTAATAATCTCTTACTATTTCTATGAGTAAAAGTTAAGTGACAAAGAAATGATAATCATAAAATGTTGGGGACATATATATATATATAAAGAAAAATTAAATCTTAGTGGGGGCAATTGCCCCACAATGGCCTAAATAGATCAGTCCCTGGCTGTCGCAATATAATTACAGATTATCCCTGCATTCTTCAATGACCTAATCTTGATTTCCGTTAAAGAATAATTTTTATTGGTTGATGTCACATTCGCATTTTTTTTCGTATAAAAAGCTTTCATTGTTGCAAATAGATTTGCAAATGAGTCGAGCCAACCGGGCACTTGAAGCTCAGGCTTGGCTGTGATAAAAACCGGTGGCTCAAGCTTGACTCATTTATTTAAACGAGCCAAACTTAAAGTTTGGACTTGGTTTGTTAAAGAAAAAGTGAGCTTGAGCTTAGCTTGTTTAGCTCATTTATAACTTCATTGTTTTTGCTTTTATGAAAATTTTCATTAGATCATTTTTTAAGTTTTAAATTAGTATTTAATAAATATTTTACTATTAAATGATAATATAAAATCAAAATATATTCTTAATGTATGATATACATAGTTAAAAATTGTAAAATATTATATTTTTCGAAATTCAATACATAACTTCTTGACTAATATAAAAAATATTTTAATACTTATATTTAAATTTATAGAGTAATTATTTTACTTTATTATTTTATTATTTATTTTAAAAATAAATTTATAACTGTATTTTTTTCTATTTTTTTATTATTCTTACTTTACTTTAAATATTTATGTTATTTAATTATTATATATATAACAAGCGAGCTATTTACGAGCTCTTAATGTCAAGCTTCTAAGGCTTGAGCTTGGCTCATTTAAATAATCGAGCACAATCTTAAGCTTGTTTGTTTAATTAAACAAACGAGCTTGATCGAGCATTTAACGAGTCGAGCTCAAATAATTCACGAATAACTCAGCTCATTTACAGCCCTAGTTGCAAATAACATAGCTCATTAAAATAATTTTAAAAGTTCCTATAATTTTTAACTTTTTTTATAAATATAATTTAAAATAGGATTTAATAGATATACACTGATAATATACAAAGTTTACATGTTGGGGTGGAAAGGAGGAAAATGGGAAGTTGCTTGAGTTGGTTGGGATATATTGTACAAATGAAAAAAATAAAAAATAAATAGAGAAAATAATCATTCACGTTAATATGTAATTTTTAAATTTCATATACTATGGATTCTATTTATTAAAAAAAAAAATTGTATGTCATTTTTTTTGTCAAATTATTATTGTATGTCTAATACGATAAAAATGCCTTGTGCACGGGTACACAATTAGTTACTAATTAAAATAGAGTTTTAAAATGAGGAGATTAATTTTTTATAGAAAAATCTTTACTCCTAATAGTAGTTTCCTATAAAATCTTTACTCTTAATACTAATTTTTAATAGGATATATTTTAAAAAACATTGACAACTAAAAGCATTTTTGGGGACTTAAAATATATAAAAATATTTATGAGGGTTCAAATTTAGACCTATCTTTTTTTTCTATAATTTATATGACCATGAATTTAAATTATTTTTGGAAATATTAAATAATGTCCTAATTAAAATATTGCGTTGAGTTTTAGATATTGCGTCGCTCCAATATTTTTTTTTTTAGTTTTAGATATTGGATTGACAGAAAAAAAGGCAAGGCCCAACAAAACAGCCCAACAACGGTTTTCGCTTTGCACAGTATACTCCCAAGTGAAGTCCAAACACCGGCTTGGAGCGACGGTTGAATGAAGGCAATATGGCGATGGTATGGTTGCAGTTGCAGAGAATCTTCACAATCACCAAAGGAGGGATCTCTACATTCCCTCATTCTTTTAGATCCTTCTCCAAAACACCGCCCTACGTTGGTAACATTTCATCTCCTCCCCTTTCAACTTCTTAATCATTAACCAATGCATTTTCAATTTCATTCTCATTTTGATGGTTCCGGTTGTTTGTAGTCAAGGTTGGAATACCAGAGTTTCTAAATGGAATAGGGAACGGAGTTGAATCCCACGTTGCTAAGCTTGAATCAGAAATTGGTGATTTCCAGAAGCTTCTTGTCACTCGCACCCTCAAACTCAAGAAGCTTGGTATTCCTTGCAAACATGTAATCCTCATTTCTCTACTCAATTTCTCTGCTATGCATTCTTATCTATAATTGAATTGATTAATCATTTATTAGAGCATAAGAGTCTGTTATCGGTTAATAGAGTTAGTTATTTCTATTAGTAGTGTTGTTACATTCTGTTAGCAGTTTCTCTCTAGTTTAGCTCTCTGCTGCTGTATATAAACCCTTTCATACTTGTATTCAAAATACTAATAATAAGAAAAATGGCTTTCCGTTTTTGCGCCTTCAATGTTTCTCTTAAAATAAAAAAGAGAGAAACATTGAAGCCGCTAAAGCGGAAAGCCATTTTTCTTATTATTAAGAGAATGAATCAGTATTTTGAATACAAGTATGAAAGGGTTTATATACAACAGCAGAGAGCTAAACTAAAAAGAAACTGCTAACAGAATATAACAACACTATTAACAGAAATAACTAACTCTATTAACAGATAACAGACTCTTATGCTCTAATACATTTTCTATACGGTATGCATCCCTTTCAACCCCTCTGTGTAAAATTTGAGGTGTAGGAATTAAAATATCTTTTGGATACAGCTGCTTGTGCCTGGTGCAAGTGCATCTATGAATAAAATGCCAGTCCTAGCGGGCCTGAAGAAACTGTTGGATCAACTTGTTAACTGTTGTTAGCTTAAAGTAACTGTGTTGAATTGTTTCCTGTTTTCTTAATTAATTCAGCTGGCTAAGTTGTGTTATTACTTTGAAGTCAATAAGTAACCGACATTGTTACTTTAAAGTCTGATATATGTGAAATTTGTAAAAATTGAGGGCTTTGATGGTAAGATTACCAAAGGCCTTCTTAAAGTCTTTAGGACTCAGTGCTTTGCTTTGCCTGTGTCCTTGTCTTACAAAATAAGTTGTTAGTGACCTAATAAAATCATTCGAGAGTCTTCATTTAACAACTTAAGCTCTCAGTTTTTTTTTAAACGCGTTGGTTCTTAGAAATTGCATATTTGAAAAATTTCTAGTACTTTTGATTTTTGAACCTGCAGATTTTTCTGTCCCAGTAAAATAACCCCCCCTCTCTAAATGCCTACTGCCTTTTCTGTATAACCTTCCTTGATGTGTCATCAAGCCATTGGACTGGCTCTAACTTGCTACGAGAAAAGGGTGCACATGTACACATAGTATAAGTGATTTAGTTTTCTACATCTGTCTGTGTGGACTAAATGTACTGTCATCTTCATCCAGGCATATACACCTGTGTTTGACAGTTGACACATACATAGGTATATAATTATATTACTGGCATCTAAGATTTCTACAGGCGAGCGATTCCCATCTCTTACAATAGGGTCAGGCTTTATGAGCTTAAATTACCGATTTTTTATTATATATTATATTTTTTTTTAAATGCTAAACATGGGGTACCTTAGATGCCAGTTTACCTCGCATCTTACAGTTGTCTATCGCAAGATACATGTGCACCAGATAAATTGTAGGTCTGTTGACTCAGTATTGGAAGTTAAATGTCTCCTTGTCATGGTATTAGCAGTCACTTATTGTGAGACAGTTCTGGTTTTTTTTATCTTGGGTCTTGTAGATTAGGAGTACAATGACCTTTGCACTTTTGGTAGGATTGTGAGTTTTGCAATGTTACATTGATTCTAAGATAACATTAATTTGGTTTCTTTGGCCACAAGAAATACATTTGGCTAGTCCTCTTGCAAACTTTCTTACAACTAGTTTCTGCTTTGCAGAGGAAGTTAATATTGAAATACGCTCACAAGTACAGGCTGGGATTGTGGAGGCCACGTGCTGAGCCCGTCAAAGCCTGACCTGATTAGTTTCTAAGTAGTAAGTAGCCTTTCTCTGTAAGACAATATTGCAAGTGTTTAGCTGCGGCAGAATGGCAATGCTTTACTTTGCATGAAAAGGTCAAGTCTGCAATGCTTCATTCAGTTCATGATAGATTAAGTCCAAAATGCTCTTGCAGCCTCTTGTATCCCTTACTAATTGTCCCATGATTGATCAGACACTCTTTGTTGTGCATGATTTGTCTGGACTTTATGTAATGTATGGCCGTCTAGCACGTTCCTTAACTAGGAATTATTTTGGGGTTATACCTAGAATTAATGTATGATTTGCATTCCTTATCTTTTTCTCTGTGAGGGGGAGGGGAAAGGTTTGCATTGCACGTGTCCCGTGGCAATCAAATTCGTTTCCCCGTTCTTACGAGGCAACGCAGTATGTAACTATGTAAGGCTAGGCTTTGTCTGCATACTGCCTTAAGTTTTTCTCAGCTTTCTAGCCTCTATTGATTGATGGGCTAATATTTCTAACTCAGTTGAGGCTGTAGGTCCTTTGCTTATGCGCCGAGAAAGTAGCCTTTGCTTCCCTTGTCTTTAGGCCTGTACTATTCCCACCCCGTTTTTGCTATTCCCATCCCCTATGTTTTTTAAAATTTCTTCCCTAACTACCCTCACCCCTTCCCCTTCCCCTTCCCCCTCCTCACCCTCACCTGCATCCACAGCCACCACTATCCCACCCACCTCCTCACCCTCACCTGCACCCACAGCCACCACTACTCCACCCACCGTAACCCCCTCCCCTTTCCCTCTTCTCCAATCCAACCCCCATGTGTTTGGAAGTCATTTTTTCACAAAATATTATTCGGAAGCCATTTTTTTAGTCTGGCTTCCAGACCGAGTATCCAAAACCTATATTTTTTTTTCCAAAAATATTAGCTTCCGGATATATGTGCCCATCCGGAAGCCACTTTTTTAACAAAAAAAGGCTTTCGGACACACGTGTTTAGAAGTCAAACTAAAAAATTGGTTTCTAGAGGCGTGAGATGGGAGAAGAGGGAGAGGGGGAGGGGGTTGCGGTCATAAAGTGGATGGGGGTGGTGGTGAAGGGGAAGGGGAAAGGGTGGGATTAGTTAGGGAAATGTTGTTAAAAGAACAGAAGGGTGTGGAAATAGCAAAGGTCCTGTCTTTATTTGGTGAAGGCCCATCATTGTATGACGAGTATTAGAGGTTCGTGGATTTGGATCCAAAATGTTATTGGAGTGATCTTCATGAGTCTCACTTGGATAGATCAGCTTGAATTTTCAAACTAACACCGTTGTTTTTTTATCAGCAATAGGAATCCAAAACCGAAATTTAGACCTATCCTTTTTTCTTAAAAAAAAAAAAAAGGCAGTTCTATACTTATGCAAGTTAATGATTGTTGATTTCATGCATATGTGAGAATGTTTACCGAATCTCATTGGTTCTAAAAAGTTGAAATGTAACTTAAAACGCTGTAACCTATAACCTTCATTCGAATTTTACTTTACTCTTATCACTTGAGCTAAGTTGCTTCCTGGTGTCTATCGATTATTTTTATGGGAAGGAGTTTGATATGCTTAATCTTTTAAGATTTTTGGAAATATCATGGTATAAAATTGCAGAAAGACCCGGTGAAGAAATTGGGACTGGAATAGCAGGGCACCAAATTCAAACTTCGTTTACCTATGGATTTATGTTTTTTTCTGTCCTAGATAGGGAATGCAGGTTAACTCTCGCGTATACGTGAGTATACTCTAGTCATAGAGGATGTTTTGTATTGGAGAATCCAAACTTGAGTTGACCTATTTCAACGCCAAACCAAACATACACAGAGTATGCTTGTATGAGAGGAGTTAATCCCGATGATATAATCGCAACGAATAGTTATATTAGATTTAAGTAAAATAATTCATTATCTATGAGTCAGTTTGGATGAAACTTCTGTAGAAGTACTTTTAGGTGAAAAAATTTATGGAGAAGTTAAATGGGAGAGCTTTTGGGTAGGTGGGCTACAAAGATTAATTTCAACTTATGAAGAAGTTAAATTCATTTGACCTTTTTGATTCATTCTATTTTTATCTCCGGGAGGTTCTTTTGTAGAAGTGTATCCAAACTGGGCCTATATGTATAACTGTGCGATAAATATTACTTTCCCTTACCTAATGCACTTTGTATGGAATTTGCACACCCTTAATTAATTTTTTATAATGTGAAATTAACTAATTCAATTATTGAATCATGTGATATAATATTGATGATTATATATGTCTTTTTTATTTACAATATATCAAATTTTAAATAAAATTGGACATTCATAAGAATATAATTTAAAATTAATTATCGATTAATTTTTAAATTATATGAATATTTGGAGATTTATTTTACTTGATGAAAAAATTTAATTTAATGGCTAGATCAATGGATTCTATCATGGCTTAAAAGTTGTTATATGTTATATATAAGTTAAAAGTGTGAGTATTTGAAGTGTTAATTTTTTTTTATAAACCAAATGTATTCTCCATGTGAGTCCATCCTGTTCGAGGGGGGACATTCACATCATGAAGATGCTAGTTCTTCTGGTAGAGAATTTTTTCATCTACATGACTCAAATTTGAGACTTACTTGAACCAATTTCCATTGGTAAGAAGTGTTAATTTTGATCATATAATTATACATAGATGACTGAGATTATTATCATAATTATTATTTGATCTTTTATATTCATTGCTTACATGTCTATTAACACAGATAGAAGGGAGATAAATAAATACTATTAAATAGATAGTAGATGTTGATAAGAATAGAGGAGGAGGATACCTAGGCCCCTACACAGTGGCAGTAGTGACAAATAGAAAAGGAATCAGGAAGGATACATGGACAGGGGGTGGCGGGTCAGCCAAGGCGCATAAATGGTACCCTCTGCATCTGCATCTGCTTCTGCTTTGAGAGTGAGTTTTTGTCCATCCTCCAAAGAGGCCACGTGTGGTAAGTGACACTTAGGGCCCAGTCCCCAAAATAGCTGTTGTTGTATCTGTACCACAACCCCTTTGTTTGTTTCCCTATTCTTTTTCTTTTGCCTTTTTCTCAACCACCATCAACACCAAGAAACTAACAGCCAGCACCCAACCAACAAGCTTCGTTTTTTTTTTAATAATAATTATTTAATTTTTTGTAATTATATTTATATTAAAACTTCAAACAAAATTACATTAACAACTGCTTATATTATCATGCAAAATCGTATGAATATAAAAACTGGATATTGATATTTTATTTTCATCATAAAAAAGAGACACACACACGACTCCTTTTCATACTTATATAACAACGCATAGATAGTGAATTTTTAGTATTTATTTTAAATAGTCAAATCTATAAATAGGTTGTGTTGTGTGCGCCACGACGGTATCACGACACGATGTTCATTGAATGAATAAATGTGTGAGGCTGGTTTGTTTGACACACATTTTGTCGCATGCTGGGTCTGGGCCCAACCCAATGTGACCACTCTTCGTTTAAGGGGGTTGTCGTTGGACCCTGACAACTCAAAAGTAATTCTCATATTGTCGTTTACTGGTTGCACTATTCTCTTACTCTTCTCCCCATCTAATCAAATTAAAGCCTGGGTTTAACTGCTAACTTATTGCTAAACCAAACAAACAAGTCTTATCAGGTTGCAGCTTGGTCTTTATTTAATCTCGACCTGCCCCTTGACCGTTTATTTTTTTAAAAAAAATTAATTTCAAAAAGAAATTTTAAGACTATCAATTACGTGGATAAATTAATAAGGGATTGTTTCAATTTCAGTCTAACCAATTATCTCGAGTTTGAGCATTGAATATGTTGCTATATTTAATACTTGTGGTTTGACACAAGAAAAAGGAAATTTTAGTGATGATAAATGCATAATTTAAAAGTGCATAATTGGGATTTATCATGGGCACACTCTTTTCCACCCAACAGTATAGTTAATTGCAGTAAAAATATGTTGTAACCCAGACCTGCTTAATCAGGAGTTTGAATCCTAAAGTTCCCATGTTGATGTTGTTTCGTTAACTACTTTTGAATAAAGCTTTTTGTATTGTGTTTATCAACATTTAGGTACAACAACGATATGGATAGTTTATCTTCACCGCCTCCTAAAACGAAGATTTTCCCTTTTAATAAATCTAATTTCAAGATATCTAAATTGAACTAGCAGACACATAGATACGTTCAATTATTAGGGCGTTGAATTGAAAGGGTGATTGTTGTTTTTTTTTTTTCTTACTCTTTGTTTTGGCCAATTGCTTTGATTTTGATAAAGACCAAAAGGGAAGAAAAGGCAAGAGAAATAAAAAAAAATAAAAAAAACTAGAATATTGCTTCTTTGGTTGGCTCATGATCAAGGAATATGCGAACTCTTTTATTAACTTTGATCCAACTGTGACATGTCATTTGGCGGCACATGGATCCAGTTATACAATTACAGATTCAGGTACCTCATCTGAATTTCTGAACAGAAAGCGACACCCCACAAAACAGGGCATTTCTGCATACCACGCGTTGTAATTTTATCCTAAAAAATAAAAAACTATTCTGAGAAGAGAGATAGAATTTCCTCAAATTTGGAGGTATAATATTTGTGTGTACTATACACACGCTCAATAATTTGTTTTAGGAATCAAATTAAATAATATTATGATAGACAACAACTAGAAGAAGACATTTCAATTTCAAAGGTTTCGATTAAAAGGTGTAAAATGACTTTGTTTATACCATGGTAAATTTTCTTGTATAGCTAAGGGTCTGTTTGGTTTGAATTTTTATTTCCTGTTTCCATTTTCTGTTTCCTGTTTTCTGAAATTTTACAAAGGAAAATCTGAAAATGCTGGAAACAAAAATTTGCTGTTTTCAACATTTCCAGTTTTTCCTTTGTAAAATTTCAGAAAACAAGAAACAGAATGAAAACAGAAAACATTTTCTCAAACCAAACATGCCCTAACTTTCCAGAGTACTTTTATTGTCCACTATTCGTTGGTCAAAACTTCAATATTGACTCAGATAAGAACAAGATATAGGTAAAAACACACATGCCAAAATATAAAAAATCTCTAAAATAAATAAGAGGATAGTCGTCACTGGATGATCCTCTTTAATTAGACAAGAAAAACAACATGGGTCAATAACCGAATTATGATGCTTTGGGCTCCTCCTAAGCATATGATTACATCTCACCTGCTTGGATAAACATAATGTGCACCAAAAGTGAACTACTTGAAACACAATTCAAGATTTTGGAACCGTGACAACAATGATGACATTAATTTTTTTTCCTAAAAAATAAAACCCAAAAAAGTAGATTCATGAAAGAAGCTATGGTCCATTTACCTTTGTTGAACGAGTTAACCCATCAAAGGGGCATAAAGTAAACTCAATTTTCAAAGGCATTGATGGAACAAGCTCGATTTTACTTCGTACAGACTAGCTAGGAGTAGCTAACTATGTTACTAAATGGACCACACTATTCTACTTGGATGTTGAAAAGAGGGTGCATTCCTATTCAAAAGAACAAGTTTTCTCATCCAACAAACTCATCTTGTACCTAGTTTTCTAGTCTTATACCATCTATGGAAATTCAAGGACGCATGTCATGAACAAAAAGAATTTTGAAACTGTCATGTATAGAGTATCGGTGTATCATGACATTTTAATGTTAAGCAGGCAGAGAATTAATTTCAACAATTAAGATATTGTGTTACTTGATGAAATGATATAGTTATTATTAAGAACATATTATGGATATAAAAGAATTTTAGTATTTTCCCTTGGGGAAGATTCTATAAATTTGATAATCGTGGTCGTGGTTTGAAGTAGACTGTTTGCCCTCTATATTTTGAGTGAGCTATTTATGCTTTCGTCAGGGGAAAGTAAGAAAAAGAAGATGAAGATGAACAAAAAAAGAGGGAAAATATATAAAAAGAAATAAGAAGAAAATAACAAAGAAAAGAAAAGAAAAAGAGAGAGACGGCTTCTTAAATGGAGGCACATGGATGCATGTGAAATGTGGTGACTAATGGAAATGAAAAAGAATAAAAGAAAGCCCACAAAATAATGTGATGATTTCGTGGAAGCCAACATACGCATTATACGTGGTGTGTGGTCCCTTTAAATTGAACCATCTATACACTGAAGAAGTAAGTAACGTTATTACATCATATGCATAAAATCAACATCTTAATTTTTTTTAAAAAAAGTATACCTCAATACATAATTTTATATTAATTATATTTTGTTTCTTATAATTATTTACATGGCTGCAGCGAGAGGCAATCCTATCTATTGAATAGAGACGGATAAAAACATTAGTAACATTTCTTTTTACTACATCATTTTTATTAGATACTTATTAAAAATATGAGCTCATAATTTGTAATAGAGTTCATAAGAAAAATATAGGCTAAATATGTTTTTAATAATTAAAATATAATCAAGATTTAATTTTAATTTTTATAATTTAAATGAATGGATTTAATTTCTAAAAAAATGAAAATATTTATTTTTAGTTTTTATCAATAAAAAATCATAACAAATTTAAAATAAAATTTATATAAAAAAATTATAATAAAAATCAAATTGATATATTTTAAATTTTTGAATGATTAAAATCATCAATTTTATATTTTATGGATTAAAAATATATTTAATATAAAAATATATTATGAAGAAATACACTCCATGGAGATGTCACGATCTGGAACTTGACAGTTGTATTGCCAAGGTTCCACACGTGTCAGCCTTTAATTAGGAAAAAGGTATCCCTTAAAAGTCGCTTATTGAGCCACAGCCACTAGGGGTGAGGTAGGTCCCAACTCTAGAGTCTTTTATCTGACCCTCAAGTGTCTGTTTCAAGAACAACAATAATCTGAATGCAAATATGCAATACAACAAAAAAAACCCTTCTCGGCTTCTCTTCTCCTTCTCAAAATAGCATGTGAAGTGAAACCCTCTTCTCTTCACTCACATGCAAACCAAATGTTCATTTGGTGCACTTCATATTGTAGGTCCTCCCACCCACATGATATCTTAAGGCCTGTTTGGATTTTTTAAACTTGCCTCTCCTTCCCTGACTTTTTTAATATATACATATACATGGGGTTCTTTAATTAATTTAATTTCCTTTCTTTCTTGATTTCTTCTAGTCTCACAAATGTACAAAACTTCCATAGGATCTTCTCATCCTCAGCTTTATCATTATTAATCTACAAATCCAATTTAGATTACTTGTACAGATTTTTAAATTAATTTAAATTATGTGAGACATATATTTTTTTATTCATTTATATAACTTTTTTTTAATTGTAAGGAAAAATTGATGGATAATGAACTCTCCCTTAAGGGGTTAACGAGACATGCTTAGTGGGAAGAAATCTTGATGTTGGGGCAGAAATGGTTTAGGCAGTGGATGCCAACTACCATAGTTAATTAATGACGTTTTATGAATTGGATCTGCACTAGCTAGTTTAAGCAAAGGTGGTGTTAACGACAACGATATATATTCCTGATATAACCAAATTTGGAGAAGCAAATGACAGTGGAATAAAAAATATATATAGGATTTAATTTATATAAACAGGTAGTTATGCTATGTGCCAAAAGATAAGCACACCTTCATCATCTTATTTATTAATTAGTTAGTTAATTGCAATTGTAAATGCAATGAAGTACAGCCCAAAGACCAATTTTACATAAATAATTCGGGTCTATGAAAAATTACCTCAGAGGGAATGTAATCTGGTCAGACCGTACACCACTGCTTCTGTATCTCTGTTGATGAAAGATCATTGCTAGCCGAAAGTATATGCACAATACAGTGACACTCCATACTTGGAGTGTAATGAGTGTAGAAGAAAGAAAGAAAAGGTGAAAATTATAATAAATAATTTGATAGGAAAAAAATGAGTGTGGAGTGAGACGTAAATAAAGATTGGAAAGCATATATGGAATCGACTTATATGACTCATTGTTAGAATAAGAGACAATTCATGGAATGAGATTTGTTGCAGATACCATTTTGGTATATATATTTACGAAATTAGTAAATCTGGGACGTCCGATCATGATCGGATGGTTCATGTATCGAAATTTTTTTTAAGTATGATCCAATCAACTAGATTGTCTGATCTTAATCAGACGATCCGGATTTGCTAAATGTGTGAATATACTAAAATAGTGACTGCAGTAAATTTGGGTCCTCATTCATGTGTCCTCCACCAAACAACTTAAGATTTTGAGATAGTTGGTCTGTGACATGGTATCAGAGTCTCTATGACCAAGGGGTCAAAAGTTCGATCCTTGTTGTCCCAATTATTCCAATAAATCTATGTTTTCAAAATTAGACAGGTCCGACTAGGAACCGATAAAATCGGTGCCAAAAATCGATTCTATGTTTTCAAAATCAGACCAAATTTATCGGTCCAACCGGTCTGGTGTCAGGTCCAAAACACCAAAAAAAATCGACTGGTTTCATAAACAGTGAGATCGATCAAGAATAGGCGAAAACTGGTTAAACTAGCCAACCAGTTTTTTAATTTTTGATTTTTTTAGTTTTTTTATTTTTTATTTAATCTAAAATGTTTATGAAATAAATAAAGATAAATTATTAAGAATTACAGATAAATATTTATCATTTAGTAAATTATTATTATTTATCTTGTAAATCGTATAATAAGGTCCTTTATATTAATAATTGATAATCTTATGCATTTTGATTTTCTTTGAGATATTATGTCATTTTATTGCTTAAAAATATTTTATAATATTAAAAAATAAATATCTAATTATTCAATCACAATTGTGGTTGAGCCGGTGAACTGTGAACTAGTGCCTACACTGATTCAATCACTTGTCTAATTTTAAAAATGTTACAATAAATAACGGTTTAATTTCAGCAAAAGATATGTAGACATGTACATTGTTCACACTTCAAGACCATTTGGCTCTTTGTGTGATGGGGTGTGTTAGAATAAAACCATTAATGTGCTCTGTACCCAACAACTTAAGCTTTTGGAATAGCTTGTTCATGACACCAACTACAAGGTCTCTTAAGATTAAGACATGCACCCTCTATCCAACCATGTATATATGGTTAAGATTTTGGATGGTCATGGTCATTAGGTGGACATGTACATTGTTCACGCTTCAAGGCCATTTGACGCGTGATGAGACGTGTTAGAATAAGACCAGTAATTCATGTGCTCTCTACCAAAAAAATTAAGCTTTTTGAATAGTTGATTCATGTTAGAATAAGACCATCCAATCATGTATATATGATTAAGATTATTTGATAGTCACATGATCATTTAAAAAAGTTGTGTGATTTTATGATGATCATTTATCGTAAGATCTAATAGTCCCGATTTAATCTTTGAATATATATATATATATGTGTGTGTGTGTGTGTGTGTGTGTGATCGTAGGTTTAAGTTTTCATGTGATACATACAATGCTTGTTTGATTTATTTACAGTTGAGTAAAATTAATTTTAGAATTAATTGTTGAAAGATAGCTGGTGTATGTTTTACGAAACACATTAAACGAAAATGATTTAATTATATGAATTGATTCTACACTGTGCATATAACTGGTAAACAACACACACAATCCATGTGTATATATAATACATTTTGTTTGATCAACTCATGAAATGTAAAGATTATGGATTTTTTTAAAGTTTTGTATCTTAGCGTGCACCTTCATTTTATTTTAAAGTGGATCAAACAATATGTATTTATTTTTTGTCACACATGTGGGAAGTTTTTTTTTTTAGAGGAAAAATCATTTAAATGTGTATTTTTAAAAGTAAAGTCATTAGTAATTTATTACCATTACGAGTATTGGTAATATTGGAGCATCATAATGAAATGTATATGGGAATGACAAAGTGGAAATCGAAAAAAGGAGAACGGTAGGGGTGGGAACAGGCCAGAGCAGAGCCTGGCCTGACACCTAATCTTCATGCCTGAGTCTAGGTCTATTACCCGTTACAGGCTTTTTTTAAAGCCTCGGTTTGACTTGTATAAAAGCCTAGCATGGCCTGAAATCCTGTTTAAAAGCCTGATTTTATAACAATCCTCAACCCAGCTATGAATTCATTAGACTTCTTATAAAAGATACAAGCCATGAAATTGATACAACTACATAAACAGTGTAGAACAGAACCCTCAATTTGTATTATTAATATAAAAAATAAAGAATTCATAACAGTCAGACACAATATTGAATTTGATAGCAAAATAGTGAGTTAGTGAAGTATCAAGTATGAGAGATACCTCAAGGGCTTGAAGACACAACCACTGCTTCTTGTCAATGTGTTCAAATAAGGCTTCAGTAACAGCGTTGAATAAGCCATGGACGAAACCCTAAACCCACCGTAAACCAACCATTACCAAGCATGTCAGCCAAAAGCCTAAAACCAAAACCAGCAACCACAGAGAAATAGGAACGAGAACTCACCTTGCCATGCGGCTGCGAATGCGATGCGCCGGAGGTTACGAACAGAGAACAACGAACAGAGAACGGCTGCGACTGCGGATGTGATGCGCCGGAGGCTGCGGAAAACAGAGAACAGATGCGGTTGCGAATGCAATGCGCTGCAGGTTGCGAACAGAGAACGCTTGCTTGCGGCTGTGCCAAGAACAGAGAACGCTTACAGAAGTAAGAAAGTGAAACTGTGAAATTGACCTAGGGTTTTTCACTGTTTCAGTTTTAATAAAATTATTCCATTTGTTAGTTATTTTTATTTTCTATTTGCTAATTTAATTTTTATTCAAAAGATTGTTATTTTTTAATTACTCTTATTAAATTTTAAGATTTTATTATGTTATTTAATAATTATTTTATTAAATTATATATTATATATATTAAAAGGCCAGCCTGTCAGGCCTAACAGGCCTTTTCATATGCCTGAGGCCTGACCTTTTTAACCAAATAGGCTTTTTAAAAAGCATTAGCCTGACCTTTTTAATAATCGAGCCAGGCTAGGCCAGGCCACAGGCCCCTGACAGGCCGGCTGGCCTATTCCCACCCCTAGAGAACGAGAAGCAATAGGAAGTAATAGGGATGTCAACGGGACGGTGCCGGGTAGTGACTACCCGTATAAATACCCACTAAAATTAACTGGTACCCATGCGGGGTAACGGATATCCGTGGGTATTCACGGGTATCCATTAATGTTTAAGAATTTAAATTTTATAAAAAGAAAGAAGAGAAATGTTATATAATATATTATAGTGTCATACTATATATATAATAATTATTATATAATACCATTACGTGTTAATATATTAAGAATATAATAAAAAAATATAAAATAAATTATATCTTATCATAAAATGATAAAAAATTCTAATATTCAAATATATTTAATAGAAAAATATGTTTTAATGAATATGCGAGTACCCGCGGGACGGGTAATATAATATTCGTCCTCACTCATTATATAAATATGCGGGTACCCATTACGGATATATCCACGGGTGCGGGATTTTTTTGACATCCCTAGAGAGTAATAGGCTAATCCCTTACAAATTTGGATCTTGCTGCTTCAAATTTTAAACAGGGCTCTACTTATTTCAAATCGTTTTCTTTTTTAAAAAAGGGAAGATAAACATAGAGGGTAAGAAAATGATTAAAGAAGTGTAAGCGCTGCAAATAAAAATTAAGCTCATCCATGACTCTCACGAGATGATTTTTTTTTGTTGTATTAATTTTGGCCTTAGTCACCGTCAAGAACTCACTAAAAATATGTTTAGTAGAGATTAAACTCATAATTCTTTCTATCTACAATCTCAATCTACATTGTCAATTGAGCCACATGTCTAAAAATCTCACGAGATGATACTAGTAACAAGCCTATCCACACTTATTTTTAAAATATTGGAGTTTGCATTTACCTACTCATTAAGCCTAATTCAAAGTTGGGCCTATAAATGCTTGATCATTTTGGTAGCACGACTCTTTATTTTATGCTTTTCACTTTGCAAGCATAAACACAAATTTCAATTGGTACGCAGAACGGTAATTGCAATAATTTCTTCAGTTTGCAACTTCTAAACGATACAAATCCCGAGAAAGTATGTAGTATTATCAGAATATCCGTGACAAAAAGGTGAACAACTGAACATTCATAATTTCACTAGTTCAAACTCAAGCATAAATGGGCGAAAATAACAAATGTTTATCTTTGATTCACCGTGGTAAATTTACATTTTTAATACTAGAAAATTGCGTTGAAAAATTAAAATTTGAGTTTGATAAGTTTTAACATCAAACCAAACACATTAAATAATTAAGTTAAAAAATTAAAATTTGAGTTTGATAAGTTTTAACGCTAAACCAAACACATTAAATAATTAAATTAAAAAATTAAAATTTGAGTTTGATAAGTTTTAACGCCAAACTAAACACATCAAATAATTAAGGTGGAGGAAGAGTAAATCGGCTCATTGTTAAAAATTTTGAAAATATTTCCTTTTCATTTTTCTATTAGTATTTTCCAAAATGCGGAACCATTAAAACGCAAAAAAAAAACCTTGGCTTTAACGTACAGTTGTCGTTTTCTTCCAAATTTTAGAGGGAAACTATGCCGTTTGTAGAGAAACTCTTGCATACTTCATATAACTGAAAAACAATTGTGTAAAAAATAAACGAACCTAAACAAACACGACGAGTCCTTCTAGTTATTACAAAATCACTATTTTATGGAAGCATTCAAAAAAGTCTAACGGAAACTTCATTAATGAAGAACGATTCATTTAACTACTGAAAATAATAAATATTTATCACGAGTTATTTATTATTTTAGAGTGGTTAAGAAAAGAATCCAAGTAGGTAGCACGTTCACATTCAATTAAATATAGAATGGTTAGAGAATAAAAAAGAAAAATTAAAGGAAGAAAAGGTGGCGACAGTGGAAAATAAAGAAAAGGGAGGAATAAGCAAATGGCATGTACAGTGTACACAATAAAACACATGAATCTCAAGAGAAGACCAATAAAAACGATATAATTAAAAAGAGAAAATAAAAAAATTAAGTAACACCTGGCGCAATTTAGCCTAGGCTGTAAACAACGCGACTGGGTCAACTCAACACGTGACCAGCGAGTCCAGCCGGCGCGCCACCGGCGAGTAGTTCGGCGAGAGTCGTCATGGCTCGCACCTGCATCTCCAAGGCGGAGATATAGTCGGTGGCTTCTTCCAGAAGGTTCGGGAACGAAAGCTTCCGGCAACCAGGAACCAACCGGCTGAGAACGCGCGCTTTCTTCTGCACCGCCGGTAACCGCCGCCTCCTCTCGCCGCTGATTCCCGGTCGTCGCTTCAATCCGGCAGCGGTGCCGGCCTTTTTCACTTTCTTGTGCTGCTGCCTCTGGAGCTTCTTCCACCGGCCGAGAATCGCGCGGCTCCACCGCGTTCTTCCCTTGGCGGTGGCGGCGAGGACTCGGTCGGCGGTCTCCCGGACTTGACCGGCGACTCTAGGCTTAGTCGCCGCCGGGGAAGGAATCCGGCGGAGAGCTTCGACGAGCTTGCGGGAGTAGATCTGCTGCTCGGTGTCGGATCTCCACGGCATGAGATTGAGGGAATTTTGATCGCCGGCGTCGTGGTCTCCGATTTTCCGGCGCTTATTGTGATTGGATTCTTGCAACGTGTCTGAATTACTGGAACCTATGTTTGGTTCGAATGATTCCATAGATAGAAGGATTCAGATGATTGTGTTGATTGGTGATTGATCAGAATTTGAGAATTTGAATGAACGATGAAAGAAGGAGAAGATGGTGAAAGGGTTACGAATTGAGGGAATGAAAAAGAAGAATAGAAAGAGTATAAAAGGAGTTTCGAGTCACGGGGAACCACGCGTCCTTCACTTACTTCACATTTATTGCCCTTACCCTTTGCCTTTCTTTTTCTCAATTATTATATAATATATAATACACTACTTTTTATTTTTAATTAAAATAAAATTTTCTATTTTTTAATAACCAGTGTAACAATTTTATTCCCCATTCAACAATTCACAGCTTCTTCATTGAGATTGTGAACCATTTTTTTATGCTTGGGAAGCAAAGATTGTGAAACATTTTATCCTTCCTGTGTTCATCCTTGGATATAATTTTTCAAGTATATGTTTTTTTTTTATTATTTGTAAAAAAAAGGTTAATTTGAGGGGTAGCAAAAATAAGCATAAAATAATTTTTTCATTCCCATAAAATATCTAAGTTTTGATTGTTGTTTATAGAAATGTATTTTAATAAAATATTTAAGCAATTATTTTAATTTTGGTGTTAATTCTATTATTAATAGTGAATGTGATAAACGGCCATCACCAAGAACAATCTTATGTGTAATATGATGACTATAATAATATTAGTTTCTTTGAATACATTTAGAAAATGTATATAAAAATGAGAAAATTTGTTTAATTTAAATTGGATATGAAATTTGGCTCAATACATCATTTAAAGGAAACTAACACTAGTAACATGTTAAGGTGCACATAAAATTGTTGATTGTGTATAGCGTTTACCATATTCACAGTTAATAATAAAAATATTAACAACAAGGACTATAAAAAACAATTTAAACATTTTATATGGATGAAATTAAAAAATCAGGACAAAAATTAAAATTCTGATAATTTATGGGGACAAAAAATTATTTTATCCCAAAAATAAATTGTGGTGAGGGTGGGTTGGAAGTTGCCTTTGAAGTTTAGTCCATAGGACCATAATTAAGGAAGGTTTAACATGGGAGAGTTTGACTAATAAACCGAAATGAAAGATTAACAAACAACGATGTACTTTAAATATGATAATTAAATAGAAAAGATAAAGACCTCACACGGCACCTCCCATGAGGAAAGTTTAGGTTATTTGATTGGACAAAGTGGCCTAGTGGACAACTTGCTAATTATTTTTATCTTATTCTCCTGCACTCCTAACTAATTCCTTATTTCTCATCTTTTATACATATATTTTTTTTCTCCAATGTCTTTTATTCTAAACATTTACATGATTTCAATATGTATTAATTTTTTAATATAATCTTACTATTTAATATTGATAAAAACAGAAATGATACAATTTTTTTCTATAATGAAATAAATTTTTAATATGAGAATATCCATTCTCTTAAGAACAATTGTTAGTCACGGGAGGCATAAACTATTTCTAATTCGTTGAAGAACAAAAGAGTCCACTTTCAAACACATGCTCATCCAATTAATCACTATTATTTTGTACTAATACGGATAAGATTTCCCATGTTGCATCAATCATCTTAACTTGCTTGCAAAGATAGAACCTAAGGATAGATGAGAGAGAAAAGGAGAGAAAGAAATTAAGCAAATAAGAAAAGATTTAAAGCATCATTAGGTTAACCGAAGTGTCTAACTTCATTTGTTGCAACATAATAGACTATTTGGATACACCTATGTAGTGGTTGGTATGTTATTTTTTGAGCTCTACGTCACCTTGCAGGTAAAACTTCTTTTTTTTTAACTCGTACCCACAAAGCAAAAAGAACATTTTCAATGTGTCTCAATTCAATTACATGGAGTGTAAAATTTTAAACCCTTGTGAGAGTACAAACAAACAAGAGGGGGGTGTTCAAAGTAATACAATCCAACAGTGTCTAAAGGCAAAGGCATTGTCGTCTCTGATCCAACGGTCAAGATTAAGGGTCAGAGTAGTCATCAACTGGTCACGCTAAATGATAAAGTTTCTTTCTTTCTTCATTCTCTCTCTTTTTGGCAGTGCATGAATGACAGGCCTAATGAATACATGACAAATGGGTGGCATGTGATAAAAGCCATACAATCCGTTTTTTATGATAATGTTAAATTTTCACTGTGTTCCTTAAAGCCTTTACCTATGCAAAGGATTGGATATTTGAATGTTTCTACACCATGTTTTTCTCTTTTTTTTTTAATTAAAAAAAACATATGAGTAATGTTCAATTTTCATTAAAATCACGTTTTAAAATATAAATTTATAATCTAATGTTACTGAAAATAACTTCTTTCCGGATCCATGTTTTTAAATGTAGATTTGGACATCGGTGTAAATCAAAGACACCATATAATTATAATTATAACTTAAAAAAGGTTCCCCCTTATTTGGGGCATTGGGTTTGTGAAATGGGTAGATAAACTGATAGATCAAGTACATGTTTTAATTTCTGAAAATCCAAAGAAAAAATAAGGAAAAAAAGGGAAACACTTTATTCTTTAATTGGAAGGCATTGATGAATGGAAATGGCCTATTGGACAGAGAAATGGTGTTGGCTTGTGTTGATTGGTTCCTGAAATGGGGCCAAACTTGTTTGTTTTTATTCCTGGCAATGATTAGAGGGTGATGCACCCAAATGGAAGCCAAGATAGAAAAATAAAAGGAAGGCATGTGGTTGTTTTCATAGCACTTTCTATCACCTGGCCCTCTATTTTATTTAAAAATGAAAGGAGTGCCTTTGCCTTTTGGACTCAATTCAATTCCTCTGGCCAGGTTTCATCCACATTGCCTACCCTCATTGTCTCTGTGGAGAAAGAATATTATATATACTATACTACTGTACATGGCACTACATTATTGGTGTACACTCCATTTTGGCCATATATAATCTTAGAAGAGCATGCTAATTACTAAATTATCGCCAATAAATACGAATAAAAAAAATTAAAGTTGTGGCATTTAAGAATGCAAAATTGGGAGGAAATTAAAAAAGAGAAAGAAATCTGAGAAAAAATCTGATAAGCCTCGTATCCGAATGACAGCCAAAAAAACTTTGCCTCCTTGAAAGAGCAGGCTTTGCTGTCTACACTCTCCAGTCTCCAAGAGCCAACTGAATAAATATATTACATTTATTTAATAATATGGAATTGGTCCAGTGACATGATTTTCGTCTTCACCCAAGAATTAATTAAAGAAGCAATTTAAACTATCTATTTCATTGTGATAAGACTATGATATGAATAGTTGAATAATTAAGCATGTGAGTGTGAGATGACTGAGACCCTTTCAAGTTTCATCTATGTGAGAATTTTCTTCTCTGGAGTGGATATACTATAACAGAGTAGTTAATTAATTAAGCATCTTATATGTTCCAATATGGAACACATGGTCAGTAGTGAAGCTAATTGATTGCTTATATATTATAGTATTCATTGTTTTTCTGTACATGCCTTTTGCATTTTTAAAGTTATCTTGGTCAGAAATTATCTTTAATTTACTCGGTCAAAACAATCAGGATTGATTTACCTTTCTCATAGATTTGCTCCGAATCTTTTATTTTCCTGTGGGTTTACCACGAGAGGATCGAGTTGAATCTTCAAAATCTTGGTATTAATCCATGTGATTGAGAAGTTATGACTCATATATACTTAGTGATCATACTTTATGCAGCTTCCTAGTTAATAATCAATCAATTTCAATTCTTTAATAGGTACAACCAATAATTCTATCCAGTCCCCCCCTCTTAACCATTATTAATCTCTGAAAGAAGCCAATTTGAATTATACTTCCTCCTTTCAAACCTTATTATAAATTCATCTCACGTTGGACTCAAAACTACTCTTGACAAAATTCCCACTAAACTAAAAAATAAAGAGTTTTAAATGTGATTAAGTTATTAATCCCGATTTCTGAGCGATATTATCCGTGATTGAATGAGGGATAGACTATGTTTAGTAAACTAGTTGGTGGATTAGTTATTACTTGATAATTAAATTTTTAACTTATCAGTTAACTTATTAAATTTGAAGTTTTTGGTGAAAATCAGAGTAATAAACTAGTTAATAAATATAAAATAATATAAAAAAATTAAAGACAAATAAGCTGGAATTACATTGAAACACGAGGGATAAAAATGGAAGAAAAAAGAAATAATTTACAAATTAAAGTAACTTATATCTATAAGTTAGAAACTCAAAAAATAAATTAGAAATTTGTGTTTTATCAAACACTTTTAATCTTTCATGTTGTTTAAATTTATTTATAAACTAGTCAAATAAAAAAATTAACTTATTAATCTTACCAAATACACTGATAGCATCCCTAGTTTTAAGAAGGATAATTGTAATTAACAAAAAAATTGCTAAGAGTGCATTTACTAATCAAGAAATTAAAATACAAAAAGTTATTTATTCTTCTTGAGACTTATACAAGTATAATACAAAGATTGGTTAAATTAATCATGTGACCCGCATAAGACAAGCAACATTCATTAGTGATGCTGCTGTGCATCCCGACATGGTTTCTAACATTAAATAAACATAAACCGTGTTAATCAGTTTCTTAATTTTTATGTACATGTATCTTTTCACCTTATGAATGGGTTGACCTGGACAAGCAAATCAATAGCTGAGTCACTATTGTCGAAATTGAAATGCGAACCTTGCAAATAACATAATCATGGCAACAAAGTTACTAGTATATAAGCTGCATGCGATCAATTATTGTTCACATAACAGAACACAAAATTAAAGTATTCTTCATCTAATTATCAGGATTATTAGTTCAATGACCAAATTAAAAGCTTTCCCACATGATCTGCTTTGACCTTTTGGGTAGATTTCTTCCAGAGTTAGCCACTCTTGAACTCAGTTGTGATGTTGCAACTTGTTGTTCTGTCACGATATTGATAATCATAGATACCATTTTGCAATTATTTCAAAAAGGTTTAAAAATAAATTAAGTGCCTAAAAATAATGCAAATACATTGCTTGGCGGTGAATTACGGACACAGTGGATAGATATTTTGGAATATAAATTTTTAAATACGCAGGTACGACAATGTTACAAAGTTATTTAAGAAAATGAAAAAATAAATGTTTATTCATACTATTGCAAACGGTTTTATTGTATTCATAGTAAATATTCTTGTTTGTTTAAAAATAAATGCATGATACAGAGTATTTATTTTACAAAAGTATTATTTATTGTTAAGTTTAATTTACAATTGAATGGTGTTAGGTGTGTAAAACAAATGGAAAGTTATGAAGGGGGACATTGTAGATTTGTCCTCATGGTTTTCCATTTCCATCACTATGGATGATGATTAAGGCTTAGAATAAAACCAACTGACCTGATAGTTTGCACCAAATTAAATTGAAATTACTAGAGAATTAGGCAGGAGTTTAATTTGGGATTTGGTGGAACTAACGCGTTTTCTCTCTGTCTTATCTTAAATATAATGAATAAGATTGTTTCTACACACTATTAAAATTCCTTTTGGGGGTAATCTATTTTTCTGCGTTCTAGGAACGAATAAAACATAGGAATGTACAATTATTGGCCACCCTACTATCAATATATTAATCCATCCTTTGCTTATCCACAAAACAACCATCACAATAAAATAAAGAATGATTAATTCTGTGTGATTACACAGTGACGATGTCAGCTTAATATCAGCGTGAATGCCAAAAGAGCAGACAAAACCCTGACAATAGGAAATTCTGACGGATTATATCAGAAGAAAAGTTCAGGACCCTTAACTATTTGAATTGAATTGAATATTATATAGTGGCAATTAAAAAACATGAGCAAAACATAGAAAGGGGTACCAGTACCACAACCACAAGTCCAACAACTCAAGCTACTGGTACTTGCCTCAAGTTTCGGGATTCACAAAATGTGTAAAGGAACGTAAGCTTTGGTGGAGTCAGGGACTCCTGTTTTAAAGCGACCTAACAAATCACAATATCTCTATCATAGTTTGGTTAATTAGTTGAATCTTTTAATTATTTAATATAGTTAATTACTCTTGCTGCTCTCAACAATATGAATTGGTAGGTGCAAACAACCTATAATATATTTGGTAAGCTATTTCAACTATGAAAGTTGAAATTAGTATCTGAAATTATTTCAGCTGTGTTTGATAAGGTAGCTTTTTTGGTAGTTAATAGTTTTTCTTGAAAAGGTGCTTGATGTAGTTTTTTTAAAAAAACTCCAAGTTTATTCCCTCAATCACTCTCATTTATCATTATTTAATAATTAATAATGTCCTTATATGTCATTTTATCATTTTCAGCTAGTTTTACCAAACACATTCAATCAAATCAGCTAGCTTTCAGCTTTCAGTCAGCTTTAAGCTTTTCAGCTAGTTTTACCAAACACGATCCTTGTATTTCTGGAAATGTTAAGAGTGTGTTGGTAAAACTAAGCTAAAAACTGTAAAGTTAGCTGAAAACTAAAAGTTAGCTTAAAGTTGGAAAACTAGATGATTTAATTAAAGGTGTTTGATAAAACTAACTAAATTTGGTAAAATGACATACAAAACATTATTAATTATTAACGGGAAAAGAGTATATAAGCACCCTTAACTTTTACCTTTGGCAAATAGGTACCATGGACTTTTATTTTGTCCTAATTAGTCCTTAAACTTTCATTATTGTTGCAATATGCCATTTCATTAGCATGAAGTTAAAATATTAACAAATATAATCTCAACCCTTCAAAATTGTGTTCAAAATATTAAAATTATATAAAATAAAATTTCAAAAATTAACAAATAGGAAAACAAACTCTAAATTAAAAGTAAACAAGGTCATATCTCGCTTTTAAATTTTAAATATGCTTGAAATTTGACATAATTGAAGAATAAAAATGTAAATTTTACTCCTTTATGTATTTTTAATAATTGAAACACAAAATCTTGAAAGTTTTAGATTAATTGGTTATGGTAATTATTTAACTTGGTATTAATGAATGGACCTACTGTAATAATGATAAGAGTTTAAAGGTTAAATGAGACAAATTAAAAGTTCATAGTGCCTATTTGCAAAAGGGCAAAAGTTAAAGGTGGTTTTATACTCTTTTTCCATTATTAAAAAATGATAAGTGATAGTGGTTGAGAAATAAATTTATAATAAATTTTTAGTTTTTCTAAAAAATAGGGGCTTTTTAAAAATAGCCACCTCAAATAGTTTTTTTACCAGTAGATATATGAAAAAACTACCTTACCAAACATTGATGGAATGATTTCAGTTACTAATTACAACTTTTATGCTGAAATATCTTACTTAACACACTCTAAATCTACACATAGTGAATTTGTGCTCGTTGGGTTTGTCCTCCCACCACCAAGGAGCTCAACGAGGTAGGTGTAGCCATCGAAATTAAAAATAATACTCACCAAAAAAATCAGAAGGGGCAAAAACTGACTAGCTCGCTACGGGCTAGGTGCCCTTTTCCATATTAGGGGAACCAATTTTAGCATTTTGGGTCCATAGAAACCCTCCTGGTCCAATGATTATTTTGGGCCGCGTTTTATGGTGGCATTACAGAAGAGAGAGCTTAACTTATGATGGATTTTCGACCAAAAAATAAAACTTATGATGGATTTTTCGACCCAAATAAAAACTTATAATGGATTTTTTACCAAAAAAAGGAAGAATTTTTGTATCCTTGTTAGGAATTTTTTTAGTACTGTTATAAAAGCTATTACTTCTCACTGTTATTTTGACATCTAATGTATGATTACCTTTTTTTTCTTTTTCATTTTAATTTTTGTAAATTAAAATAAATTTCTCACCACAAATAATGTGGGGGAGATTACTGTGTGTTTATAGTTGACAAACAATTAAAAAACTTGTTTAACAACCAGTTTTTTAAAACAATTTTGAAAACTGTGATTAATCTTTAGTTTTTAAAAGCTGAAATTCAAAAACTACTTTGAGATAGAAATTGTTTTTTAGTTTTCTGTTTTTGGTTTGGAAATACTATAAATAAATTATTTTTTTTGGGTTTATTTATAAAAAACAGTTCTTAGAAAGTGTTTTGTAAAACAATTTTTAAAATACTTAAAAATAAAATTGAATCAAACACAAGTCTTCCGTATTACAAGAGCACAGAAAATTTACTTCATTACACTTAGGACGATGAAATTGAAGAGGGCAAAATATATGTCGATTTTGCAGCTCTTACGGTAGAAAAGTATATTAATCCATTCACACCCTTAGCATGAAATTAGTTCATAAATTATCTAAATTATGAAGGAATGTCAATTATCTTCTTTTCTAACTAAATAATTTTAAATACACTTCATAAATCTTATGATTTTATCATAATATGTTTAGGGTTCATAAAGGATAATCTATTAAATCTAAAGCATAAGTTAAAATATGGATACCCCAATTATTTAAATGGTGTCATTTTACCACATTATCAAAGTTCCTTAGATGTTATCACTAGTTTTTTGGTTTTTTTTTTTTTATATTTCAATTTTAATGTTTCATTGTGCAATTGAACACACATCAACAATAATTTCTCTTCAAATTATTTTATTTCTTACAATATTAAGAGTCTGTTTAGGAGGAACTTCTACAGAAGTACTTCTAGGTGGAAAAAATAACATGAATCAAAGTGGTGAAATGCAATTTAACTTCTCCATAAGTTAAAATTAATCTTTGTAGACCACCTACTCCCAAAGCTCTCCCATTTAACTTCTCTAAAAGTAACTAATTTTAACTTATGGAGAAGTTAAATGCATTTGATTTCTTTGATTTATGCTATTTTTTTCACCTAGAAGTACTTCTGCAGAAGTTCCACCCAAACAGGCTAACTCTTGATTTATTATCTTCTTATTATCCCAATTGATCAATGTCTCCTCTTCCTTAACTACTCTTTTATACTATTCTTATTCTAAATCCAAGTCCTTCAGAGCTTATTTATGTCAAAATTAAAATCAATTACTTATAAGCTAAAGCAATTTCAATTGGTAGTGATAACTTTAAAAAAACTTTAGTACCTATTGTCCAACCTTTAGAGTTTTCTCAATCTCTACATTAAAGATTATATATGATATGATTTTCTATGTTATTTCTCGATTTCTCTCTTTATTTTGTAGTTGTCAATGCTAACAGTCGACATAACTAAATTCACATCTTTAAAGTTTATTCTTTTTAATTTATTTAGATATTTTGATTCCATATGATAATTGTTGCAACTTGCATGAAAGTATAAATAAAAATGTATTTGATTAAATTACAACTTAATTATAGCATATACAAAATATGATTCTGTTAGTAATTTTAGATTCCTTAGTGAAAGTTTATTTGTTAGAAATAAAATAAGTATAAAATAAAAAAATATCTTAATTTATTTATACTGTTTGTTCTTCATATTGTATTTATTAAACATCATTATAATATTCCATTATCACACTACCATTCCATTCATCATTATCATTTCACAATTAGAAAACTATCAACACACATGTAGCACAAAATACTGATTTTTTACACAGTTCTTTCATAAATTCTTTCATAGTTATATATTATACAATTAAGTATTCTTCAAAAACTACTTATAAAGTATTTTTATTTAGGCTTCTAGTTACACAATAAAACAACTATTTCTTTCCAAATATAAGATAGTTAGTTATGACAAGGGAGGATTATGGTTTCTGAAAGAATAATGAACATTTATTACAAAATTAGTAGAATCTACATACAAACAGGTTGGGAAACTCTGCTCATTTCTCACATGGAAACCCAACCGGACATTTATACTGCTAGATCATAAGATAGATACAGTGCTACTGCTACCAATTAACCAAGGACTCTGGACCAGAAGTAGTGAATCAATCCACCATGATGACATTCAACTAGTTGAACAGCATAATCAATCTTTAGAATGAAATTTATATGTAATATGTTACCTGACTCTTATCAGTTATATCACCATATTGGTTGGCCACTTCCATTATTGTTCAAGTAGTGAATGATATCCTTTTTAATAGTTCCTAACAGTTTAAAACAAAGTCAATTAATTTACCTTCTATTGACACATCTATTAAACACCTTACCAAAATTCCTTGCATGAACACATTCCATTTTGAAATGATGATAACGCACACGGTCTCTCATAATAATATCAGACCATAAACTTGAGAAACAAGCTTGAAAGCAGAATGGCAATCCTCACATCACCCTTAGATTCTTCACAATTCGCAGAGTTGTCCCTGCTTCTGTACGAAGAAGTCCAAAAGCAAGTGCAATTTTTTCACTATGTAGTCTAAGAGCAGTTTCCTTTTCTTTCCTCTTCAATATCAAAGGTTATAGTAGATGTATTTGGTGAATACCCTTCCATCCTTAGCTTCTCCATTACCCTTCTAACATAGCATATATTTCTTTCATTTGTGGGTGTGAACCATCTCCCATTTTGAATTCATGAATTGTGCCATCCATATCCATCATACTACTCCCAGGAATAGTCTTGATTCCTCTTTCTTTCATCAACATTCTAACTCTAGTAACATCATCCCATCTTCCTGCTTTTGCATAGATGTTTGATAGTAATGCATAACGACCACTGTTTTGAGGCTCCATATCAAGCAAAATCCACCCCACTCTTTCACCTATCTCAACATTTCTGTGTATCCTACAAGCATTCAAAGTGCTCCCAAACTGCTGCATTAGGCTTTACTGGCATAGTCTCTATAAACTTCTCTGCCTCTTCTATAAGTCCAGCTCTTCCTAGGAGATCAACTACACACCCAAAATGCTCCATCTCAGGCTCAATCCCATATTCCCTCTTCATTGAATTCAATAAGCTAGACCCTTTTCAACCATTCCAGCATGTGCACATGCATTTAGCACACCCACAAAAGTAATACCATTTGGTTCAGCTTCTCCTCATGCATCTTTGTGAATAGCTCAATTGCATCTTCTGCTCTGCCATGGATAGAAAGCCCTCCTATCATAGCATTCCAAGTTGAGACCTTTTCACTTTTATCTTCTCAAACACTTCCATGCCATGTCAAGACGCCCACATTTAACATACATATCAACCAAGCAGTCCCTAACACTGCATCCACCTGAAATGAATTCCTTTCCACATATGAATGAATCCATCTACCTTGATCAAGTGACCCCCAATTGGCACCAAGCAGTTAGCAAACTTGGTAATAAGTACTTACTTGGCCTTATTTTTTCTCTCTGCATTAAGTGAAAAACTTCCAAGGCTTCTTTGAAATACCCTTCTTTGATTATAACCATCAATAATAGCACTCCAAGATATTTCATCCCTCTCTTCCATATCATTGAACAAACTCCTTGCATCCTCAACCTTCCCACACCTAGCCAACCCACTTATCATTGTATTCCAGGAGCCAACATTCTTATCTTCCATAATCCCAAACAACTCAGTAGCAGCTTCCACTTCTCCACACTTCAAGTATCCATCAATCATGGCATTCCAACAAATGACATCAGTTTCACCACTCTCATCAAGCATTTTCCTTGCCTCACTGACAAGTCCAAATGAAGCATACATTTGAATTCCAGCACTCTTAATGTGAACATCCCCACTAAAGCCCGTTTTTCACTACAAGTGCATGAAACTGAACCCCTTCTTTCACAGAACCTGTAATGGCACAAGCCTTGAGTAAAGTAGGATAAGTGAACTTATTAGGCCTAGAATTCAAGAGCACCATCTTATGGTAACATGATATAGCCTTATCAGGCTCCCATTCTCTAAGCTCCCTTTAAGAAATATATTGCATACAAAAACATTGGGCATTGGGATGTAATCAAAGACTTTGATTGCCAAACCAAAGTTGTTGAAATGAGGGTTTGCATAACACTTGACTAAGGTGCCAGATACATAATGGTCTTGAAAATGACCAGTTTTCAATATGATAGCATGAGCCTGCCTCAGATGTTGGAGGGAATTAAAACATTTGTTGTTCAGGATGTCTAGGACTGTTTTCTGTGTGAGTTTTGATGTGGGAGCGAGCTCTCTTGAGAGCTCCCCTGGTTTGAGACCAGAGGGAAAATTTGTGGCTGTGGTGCTCATCTTCTCAATGTTATCCAGTTTCTGGCAAAAGCTAAATGTAATATATAAAAATTTAAGGATAGAGGATATAAAAAATAAATAAATAGTGCTGGAACTATGTGGAAACTGGAAAGTATCAAACTTTAAGTATAATAATAACGGAAAGTATCAAACTTTAAGTATAATAATAACCTATCACGTGAATATTTTTTTTTGTCAATGCTTGATACAAAAATTCTAAAACATTTTTTTTATTTCTTGACAACAATTCTCTATAAAATGCCAACGATTTGTTTTTTTCTTTAAAAAAAACCTTACATTAATTAGGTAATATTTACCATTCTTAAAGGTTATGTAGCTCCAGCCATATTACAAGTGTGTGTGTTTTTGTGCAAGTTTCATTGCTCTAATTCTTATCCGAAATGACCTCAACACCCACTAGTTGTTCTTTATGTCCTAACAGAAAGGTAGTATTCACCATTCACTATTCACAGGAACCATTCCAACAAGGGTTTGAGTTACAATACAAGCCTTTAATATATACATATACACTTCACTAGTGAAAGAGGCATGGAAGCATGCTATCCAACTAGTCCAACCACATTGCTGCTATTTCAAAAACCATATTATATATATAGCAGCTAGGTTTGTATCAAAAAAGGGAAAACTGCTGGATGCATAGTCATTGCCTCAAAAGAGCAAAAAGACCAACCCATATGTCATTACTCTTGTTCCCCAGTTGGAAAATCTAGTGAACAACAAGCATCCCAGTCCATCAGGAGTAAAGGATCCTTTTCAGTCATTTTAAGAGCTAAGTTGACTGCTGCTTTATTCACAAGGGAATTATCTGCCTCAGGTTGTGAAGTTACATAGTAGTCACCACCACACACACTTGGCCCCTTCTTTTCCATGCTCTGCTGTTTATTGCTAGTAATCATTGCTTTCTTAAATTTTTCCTTGTTCTTCTTGCTTTCCTCCACATATGGCTACATCAAAAGTAATCTATGCATCAGAATTTTTTCAAGAACAGATATTATGTTAACTTCTATGTACCTGTTTCTCAATCTCAGACATCTTCTTCCATGCATCAACAGCCATTCTTAGGGTTTTTGGGCCATTTGAGGCCTTATTACAAGTTCTCAATCGAGCACATTCCTGCTTGAGGAATATATGATATGCATTCCTTCCTCCTGGAGCACCTGGCCGTTTCTTTGTTTCTTGGTTTCTTGGTTTCTTTGTCACTTGAGGAAGAATCACTGGTTGTTCTACAAAACAGACCCTGCTTTAAGTTGGAATCCAAAGTATTGCATTAAGAATTCACATGAGCCACCTTTAAACTCAACCAAGAGACCACTGAGTTATCTTAAAAAACTGATGTCTATTGTCTAAGGACTTGTAAAGTTATGCAGTTAAGTACATAAAAAAAGTACTAAACCTTTCATTTGGCAAGAGCAGTCCTCACACATCTTGTCACCTTCTGACCAAATTCACCATCCATTAATTGAGAAAAACTAGCCATTGAATCATGCTTCCTCTTAAGTGGACCTTTAAAAATAGGTGAGGGTGTGGAGAAAAGAAAAGAGTCCCTTAATTAAACAGTACATATTCAGCATAAAACCAAAAAAAAATGTAACAAAAATATCATACAATGAAGCTGCTAGAATGTCTCCTGTTATGCTCAAGCAGTTAATGAAACTTAAAATCATATATAAAGAAACTTCACAGAAACATCCCCATATATGTCAGACATATGTATGTTTGAAGTACCAGACTGAACTAAATTTCTACTTAAAATAACCACAAATTGGTCTCTTAGATTAACCTTTGCTGGTGCTAGCTGCAGGTTGCTTTTGAGGACACCTGTAGAAGTACAATTTCTCAAATTCATAAAGAAGGTGTGCATAGAGCTTTTCAACTTGAGCAGATAACTTTGCATTATTGCCTTCCAATTTTAGGGCAGAGACCACTTCAACCCATTTCTTTTCTCGGCCAACCTGGAAACATTTGAAGAGAATAATCCATAGCATCATGATATTAAATTTGAACATCTGAGACAAAATCATGTAATGATATATGCAAACTATTTTAGCCTCTCTTGATGAAAATAAATTATAGATCCACAACTAATTTGAATGAATAAACTTGATATGCACATTAGCACAAAGAAGCTACACATAACACATTATATAAACATTTAAGACAAATTAACATAAAAATATAACCAAAGCACGCAGTATACCTGGTGATATCCTCCTCTTCTGGTCACCTCCAAGTAAAACAAGTGCAAGTCCAACAATGTTTCTCGGACATTGAAACTGCCAAAGTAGCATTGGAATAGAGCATTATTCATACCCAGTTTCAAATAAGGTGATATATAGTTATATATGATTCTACCTCCTATGACTAAAATCATTAAAATGCAGAAAATGCATTTGAATCTATTAATGGTAATTAATAATTATATTAAATTATTATAAGAATGAGTATCTAACTAAAAATGGTTTTGTTTGTTAAACAATGGTGTGTTGAACTCAACAAGAGATGAGAAAACAATAGACTTAAAAAAGAAAAGAAAGAAGAGGACTTAAAACAGGAAAAACATTGAATAAATTATATAAGTCGTTTGAGACAAATTAGAAAATGAAATGAAATTAATGAGGAAGGTGGTTGTTTGTTCACGTGGACTGTCATGGGAAGTCAGAAGTTCAGAAAAGGAAAGTCTGTTTTTTTTCCCTCTAAAATCCAATTGCAAGCATTCTGTTTAAATTTCAGACCCATTTTTCTTCTGTATACCAAACGTGGAAAAAGGAACAGATAAGAATGCACATTCGAAATGAATAGAAGCCCACAAAGTATTTCACTGTGGATGAGGAGCCAAACCGGCTAAACAGGAAGCACCAACAGAAAAAGAGTCGACTTTCTTTAAATTGCATGCAATTTGTGGGTGAGCAATTTGTAGGATATATAAATGGGAAGCACGTTAAGGATAAAAAGAAGAGCCTGTTGTGTTGTATCAACTATCAAGGCAAGGAAACTCACATTAGACTGAGTCCAGAGGAGTCCAACAACTCAGTGAGTTTGGAGTAGAAACTCTCCGAGTCATTGGGAGAATAGAGCTTTCCGGAAGCAGTGAAAGACGAAGAAGCAGCTGCATTGGTGGCAGGTCCAACAAGGCTTTGAAAGCCCCTAACTTTAGTGTGTGATGGTGATGGAAGCATCGTCTTCTTCTTATCCTCCATGTTAACTTCAAACCAACCTTATTTGCATTTGCTTTGCAGTTTCTTGTTGTGTTGGGTTGTGGACTTTGTGGTATGGGCATGGAGACACCTCTGCGACAGCTACACATTCCTCCTCACTACGTGGCATTGTTCTGTTTTTACTTTACCTTCCTATTAATTAATGAAGGAAAAACACAAAAAAAATACTAAAATAATAAAAGCAATTTACTAGTATATATAATTAAAATTAAATTTATAATAAGTAATATATTAAAATTCTAAAAATAGAAATTAGAATAGTTTTAAATAATTATTTAATTTTAAATTATAATAATAGATTATATTTTATTATTGGAATCTAATTTACATTGTTATTTAATAATAAGATATAATTAAAGTAATTAAAATTATAATAATAAAAATAAAAATTAATATTAAAAGTAAGGAGTCGAATAGAGAAAGATAAGATAATATTTTGAATATTACTAATTTTTAAATTTAGAATTAACATTTATTAGCAGTTAAAATTCAATTATGAAGAGAGAAAAGATTTGTATTAAGTATTAACAGGGATAATTTCAATCTAGTGTGTGGAATTTACCATTCAATGATAAAAGAGATAATGTTAAAAATCATTGAGGGGCATTAGGTGAGCGAGTGTCCCACCCTCCAATTTGAGATCTCAAAATTATAACATAAAGAATCGATTATATTTTGAATTAAAATTTATTTTGATAAAAATTATTTAACCTTATAATGTACGTTTGAGAATAATTTATTTTAAAAAATAACCATTTCAACAATTTTTTATTTTAATTGTTATATGTGTTTTGCTTTTTATGAGGTGACATAATTTTAATTAGTTATATTTTTTGTTATTTTAAACATATTTTAAAATAAAGATTTTTTAAAAAGTAATTGTTTTTTTGAATATAATTATATATTTAAATAAATAAATAAATAATTATACTCACAATTTTCACATGAACATAATAGAGTATAATCAAGTAAAGTGTCGTGTTTATTTATATATATACTAAATAACAAAAACTTAGTTATTTCTAATAAATTAATATGACTCACTAAATAATTATTAACTTATTTTTTTTAAAAAAAGTCAATAACAAATAAAATATTTTTTAGGAGCTTAAAATTTAATATTTTTTTAATATATAAAATGGGGTCTTTAAGTTGGGTGAGCTCTGTGATTCTTTAATCTAAATTAGTGATATAAAGAATTTTTTTCTTAGACGTGATTTTGAATCAACTATAAGTAACACACACACATATATATATATATATATATAAAAGTGATATTAATGTGAAATTGACTTTATTAATGATGTATAATAAGACATGTCCTATTCCACAATAGACATTATCCATTTGAAGAATTTATTATAGAAAAAATTGAATCAAGCTTTATCCATGAATTAAAATTTAATTTTCAACTTAACTTTTTTTAAAATTAAATAAAAAAATTGAATTATAAAAACTAATTTTAACTTATAAAAAAGTTAGATTCATTTTAGTTTCTTAATTCATTTCATTTTTTACTCCTATAATTTCTTTAATTCTTTTTGACAAGCCATTCCAAATTAGAACATTGTCTTTTTGGCTCATGAAAATTCACTTACGTGTTTGTTATAGAAACAAACTTATATAATTTTATCTATGTTATTTGATTGATTGATTTTTATGTGTTTAAATATCAATTAAATTTTATTTATTTATTTTCACGGAGCGAGCTTTTACTTTATGATTTTCTTTTGAAACATTCATATTATTACTTCTTCACCCAAAAAAATCATATTATTAGATAGATATGATACATCCGATTTGATCTTTTTAATTGTTTGATTTTTTAATTAGAATTAGTTATCTGACTCATTGGCTTATTGCCAATTATATAACTTCTACAAATGGAACAATCTTCTCTAAATGCATCATACAATAAAATACTACCAGCTATTTATTTATATATCATAATTCATTCAATTAAAGACATAAAAAAAGTTTAAATTTATTATATGTATATTATTAAATACTATTAACTAATAATCCAAACACATTAATTTTTTTAATAGAAAAATCCTGGGCATTACACTGACTAGTACTAAAAATTGAACAATGACCACCACTTGATAGAAACCTACAGCTTCAATTTAATACGTCATTGATGGCCATATTATTAACCAAAGTCCAAATCACTTGAACCAAAAATCTGAGTTGTGTCCCCACTTTCCCCAATTGGCCCAATTGATCACACTCCTATTCCGTGACGCAGTTCCTTCATCCTAGTGGGCTATGTCTCTATATATGTTTTTCTGGGCTCATTTAAAACACAGGAAAAGATAGTGACTGGGCCTCTTCAATTCACCATTGCTACTTTGTGGAATCCCAGAACGCTACATGGCACAATTCGTAGCGACACATCATCAAGTCAAACCATTCATCGAATATCAAAGTCCAAACCAAACACGATAGAACTACACTGCCACGTGGCAGGACAAAAAGCCAACATTATAGTGTTCCATAATCACATAAAGCAAAGGATAGAAAAAATGGCCACACAAACAATCCTAGTTGCAATTGCACTCTCCGCCCACAGACACAATCACATTCTGGTGCTACCTTCGTACTGTTGAAGATAAGGTTTTTGCAGACACCAGAGATTCATATTCTTCTAATCTCATTCTCACGCCCAAGTATTTAAGACATTTTTATTTGGTGGGGGCACGGCACAGCGCATTGATTAGTTTGAAAAGTGCACGTTTTTTATTTGGGGATGAACGTTGATGCAAAAGGAGAAGTGAAAGGAAAAGGGGTTTCTTCTGCGTAGTGTTTTTGGGTCTCACTGCATGAGTTGGGCAAAACAAAGTTTGTTTTTTTCCTTCAAGTTTGGGAGCTTGAAGTTTTATCACAAGCAGTTGCAACTATGGCTATTGCTTCGACCACCCTCTCTCTCCATTTTGGCAAATTCTCCATTCTTCAAGCTTATGCATCGTCGCAGCAGCCTTCCTATCGAATACGCCATCGCTTCCCTTCTCGCCGACGGTTGAACAGCCTCAGTTACCCTTTTGCCTATCACAGGTAACGTTTTGTTAAATGAGTTTAATTAAGTAATTATTAGGTCAGGTTTTTGCAATTTCAAATTTGGACATTGAGTTGATGGTTTTTGGCTATCTATGTTGTTGGTTACAGATTTGCCTGTTTTAGTTCCAAATGTTCAATAACAAATACTGAGATACATTTGGATCATGTCACTACTAATGAGGATCAGTGTGAGGGAGGGTCTTCTGTGGTTGAACCTGAATGTCCAGTGCCAATTAAACTCAACTCTGATATTCTCGAGACTGAGTCTTTGAACCTACTCTCCGAAGCCACATTTGTAGATACTCTCTTGACCGCATTACCTGTAGGTTATTTTCCATAGTTTTGGGTGTTGTTATGCATTGCCTCACTGTTTCTCATCTTTCTATGGTTTGTTCTGCAGGTTTTGTCTGAAGAGGAGCAACATGCCCTTGCAGCTACTCCAGCCCACCCAGCTGGATTATATGGTCGGGTGTTTTTCAACCTTAACAACTCCATCCATTGCACGGTTATTTTTTACAATGTTGTCTTCTTAGTTCTGTTACTGAGTCTTGCATTGACTTCAATCAACTGGAGCTATTCTTTTGGGGTAAAAAGAACATATAGTAGCATACTAACATTACAACACTTTTATTCTAACAAATGTAATTCTCTCTATACAATTTAAAGCTGAGTCTTTTTTCTTTTTCACAATTGGGTCTTTTCTGTCGTGCCCCCTAGATTAAGCACTAGCTTGAACCAAAATTTCCAAATTTACTATTGTCATGTAAAGCATTAGAAGCCTGTCCATTGTATTGTGTGGAATCAATTGATATTGACATGGCTAGTCTTTGATTTTGTATCTATTTTAATGCTGAAAATTTATCCTATCTTAGGGTGGCTTGCTGGGTCCTTTTTTTTTAAAACTCAAAAGAGCTCTTGTTTGCCTGATGTCACAATCCCATAAATACAGTTTATAGCTTTTATATTCTTTAAATTGAGCTGAATCCAGATTGGCGATCTTCCTTTGTGTCATTTGCATAAAAAATTGTTTGATGGCAGTTGATATCTTGTTGAATGATCTTTCTCTGTTGTCTTTTGCCATCTACATTAATTGATCACTGTGAAATTGAATCATCTAAGCTTCTTTTAACATGAAGGTTATATATTTTCAGCTTTCTATACTAGTTGCATAGTTGCAAATTTTGTGGAGCAGCTTTGGAATTTTGCTTGGCCTTCTGCCATTGCCTTGATTCATCCAAGCCTTTTGCCAGTTGCTGTGATGGGTTTCTTCACCAAAGTGGCCATAATTGTTGGTGGTCCCTTGGTTGGCAAAGCTATGGACCATTTGCCCAGAGTTTCTACGTATAACTGCTTAAATATCATTCAGGCAAGTTGTTGATAAGCGATATAAAGTCAAGAAGGATATAGCTCTTTTATCCTAAAATGATCATTCTTTCTATTTTCAGGCGGCTGCTCAGTTGCTATCTGCAGCAATGATTATTCATGCCTATTCTGTGCCCCGTACTTCAGTGTCTACTCTGCTTCTGCGTCCATGGTTTGTCATATTGGTTTCTGTTGGGGCTATTGAGAGGCTATGTGGTGTAGCATTGGGGGTTGCAAATGAACGTGACTGGGTTGTGCTGGTATTGTCATTCAAAGCTTCCCTTGTTCGCTTGACATGTAATTTGTTATTTAAAATATTTTTGTTAAAATAAATCTTGTTCTGATCCTCAGTGTTTTATTTCCACAGCTAGCAGGAGTGAATAGGCCGATTGCACTTGCACAGGCGAATGCTGTTCTAAATCGAATTGATCTCCTGTGTGAGGTATTTTCTTGTTGTGTTTATATATATATATATATATATATATATATATATATATATATATTGCACCAAGTTAATTAGCTAGTGTTTATATATATATTGCACCAAGTTAATTAGCTAGCTATTATATTTCCCTGTAAAACAGAGGATACTTTGCGTTTTCCAGTTGAATGAAATGTTCAGAAACTGCCTTATTAAGTATCAATTATAGTGGCTATGTCATGTAAACTCACAAAATTTTCTTTTACAGATAGTTGGTGCATTGCTGTTTGGAGTCCTTCTTTCTAAATTTCATCCTGTAACCTGCTTGAAGTTTGCTTCTGGCTTAATGATGGGGTTACTGCCTGTTTCAGTAAGTTCTCTGTCTTTCTTCTTGTTCAACTACTTCCATAAATCAGAAGATGGATTGATTTTTGCTCTCCATTCTTAATTTGCAGATTGTTTTAACATGTTTAGCCGACAAGCTTTCCACTGGTGTTCTTGACCGGCCTAAAACATCACAAACCTGTTGCAGAACATTCAGTGAAGATTCTGCACCAGGTGTTGACAGTATAGGTACTATTTAAACGGATATGTCTTTAGAGTGTTGTCTTATTGTGTGGATATTTTAAATATGCTTACATCTATCTGCTGGAAAACCAGTGGTTAAAGGTCTGGAAGCCATCAAGCTCGGCTGGAAGGAGTATCTGGGCCAGCCAGTTCTTCCTGCTAGTCTTGCATGGGTGCTCCTCTACTTCAATATTGTTCTTACACCTGGAAGTTTGATGACAGCATATTTAACACAGCGTGGTATGTGAAACATTCCTCAATGTTACCTTTTTTTGGGGGCAACTTTTTCACTTCTAGCAGATCATTTATTGCATAAAGAATATAGTGGATAACATGATTCCTAGTTAAAACTGCTATCTGTCATAGTTGACAAAGAACTTTTTTTAATTTGCAAACCTTTCATGCTATTAGCTTGGACTAACAAAGTCTATGCCTCCTTTTTGTTAACTCTTTTCAATTATAACATTCATGGTCTGGCATGAATGGTGTTTTCCATTTTTTTTAATTGAGGTCTTCCTTCGTGTGAAGTTCTGATTGATTTTTAATATGTGATCATTAAAGCTGTAACAAACAGTCAAAAAGGCAGAAGGGAAAAGGGAGTAGATTTTGATTTAAGGTTTATTGTTGTAGTCTCCACTTTCCACTTCTGTTTGGCCCCCGTAATCATTCTATTCCATATTTAAACCAATAGTCAATGTCATCCTGTAATTTCTTTTATCTTTCCTTTTTCTTGTTTCATCAGGGGTTAGGGATTACTGTTTTTGGTTCTTGTGCTAAATCCAGGTTTTGTTTTTCCCAATTGTTCTACAGGCTTACATCCATCTATCATTGGAGGATTCAGCGGAATGTGTGCTTTTATGGGTGTTGCAGCAACATTTGTGTCCTCAACTCTGGTCAAGCAATTTGGCATTTTAAAGGTTTCTTCTTTAGTTTTTATTTTATTATTTTTAAATTTTCCACCTGGGGAAACATAATAAGAACTTATATGTGAGATTATTGAAAAGAATTCTCTCTTTACCAGGCTGGGGCAGTTGGGTTGGTGTGTCAAGCTTTGCTTCTCAGCATGGCCGTTGCTGTATATTGGAGTGGATCGATATCTCATCAGAGCCCTCTTCTTATTTTCTTGTCTCTGATTGTAAGTCAATTTTTTTTTTGTAACTGATAATTGACGTCAAAACTTATAAATTAGATTGGCCTAAATCGTTGGCAAGTGGGGTAGATCGGATAGGGATTCAAGTTCAGCTTATACTGAATTAGTGACCTAAATTGTGATATGGAATGTTTAAGGTAGTCAGTTTTAAGGGATACTTTATAAATACTGGTTTGATCCTTTAAATTCTTATTTTCAAATTCAATATGCATTTGCTTAGCAAAGAAAACTTGTATTCAAAAATTTTGTGAACCTTCATTGTTTTACTAAAGAAAGGATATGTCTCTGCTGAAAAAAAAGTTGGAATAAGTCTTTTATAATGTTTGTTAAATTAGCAAAAGCTTTGTAGAGAGAAGAAAGACTCTGGGATGTCCCAAATTGCTTTATTTATTCACTAGTTATCATACCTGTGCTATACACAAGTTTTTTAAATAAAATATTTATAATTGTAAATTCTTTATTTAATATATGTTGAACTTAAAAGTTTTTATTTAATGCATAAATCAGCATTTCCTTTTATTGATATAATTTAAATTTTAAAATGAATAATTTGAATGTGATATGTAGAAACTAAGGGGTGATTAGTTTGAGTTAAAGATTTAATTTGAATTCAGTATGTAGATATTAAGAGCCTACATTTGCTAGAGCCTAGAGATTGATTCCACAACAGCAACTATAAATGTTGTGCCATGCCAAGGCTCCCCTTTTTATTTTGAATGTATATATTAAAGGATTAAAGGATAATTAGTCTGAATTTGAATTCATTATACTAATAGTAGGAGATAAACAACCATTTGAATTAAAAAATGAGGATTATAACTTAATAATAAATAATAAAAGTGGCCACATGAGGCTTGTTAGAAAGCCACACAGTTAAATGTAGGAGCTCCATTAGTGAATGAGTGTCTCACATTTAAGAGTAAAAACACTTGTTTAATATATAGGGATGGACTTTGGGAAATCATCAAACTTGGATTTTTTTTTTAATATGAAATTCGCTCATGCCAAATTTGTTCACACTAAATTTTTGTGCATAAACTACTGTGCTTGTGTGTGCAGATCTTGTCACGGTTAGGACACATGTCATATGATGTTGTAGGGGCACAGATTATTCAAACAGGGATCCCATCATCCAAAGCAAATCTCATTGGGACGACAGAGGTTGCTGTTGCAAGTTTGGCTGAGTCTGCAATGCTTGGTGTAGCAATAATTGCAAATGATCCTTCTCATTTTGGATGCCTGGCAATATTGTCTCTTCTATCAGTGATTGGTGCAGCATGGATGTTCTGTAGATGGTTGTTGAATCCGACAGATGAACAAAAAACCCTTTTTTCTTATGATCCTCAGTTTTGATATTTATGTAAGTATCCCTTGTATTAATTCTTCACTGTTTACTCACTTATTTTTCTACCTGACCTGCCTCTTATAACATGTAACAAAAATACCCTTTTTCATATGATCCTCAACTTTGATATTTATGCAAGTATCTGTTGTATTAAAAATGTACATGAACTGCTCTGACACTTGCCTGCTTGTTTTCTAATGGTAGGGGGTGGGGGACCTTCATCTTGTAATATATTTCCTTTCTTAGTCCAACATTTTACTCATGTAAACTGGTATAACTTGTTTGGTCTCCTGATAAGCATTCTGGCTGAATATGAGATTTTTGTTAGTGTCCTGTTGACAGATTACACTGTCCTGAAAAGATAGACAAAATTAATTCTTCAAAAAATTCAATAAATTGGTTGATGTATACAGCAATGGATCCAGTCTATGGATTATGATGGTGCTTTTATTCTCTTAGCAGTGGTCTTCTTAACAATAATATTTGATCTAACCAATAACTTGTGTTTGTGCAGTTGTTGCCTTGTAAAGACTGTTGGATGTGGACAAGAACCAAAACATATTGGAAATAATTAACATAGTGAGTGGTATGGTACTAGTAGTCCACTTAATACAGGAGCCTGAGGCATTTTCTTGTCACATGGTCAATGATGTTCATTGTATGGTCAAAGAGATGGCTTTGCCTGTAACTCCAACAAATTGAATGACTAGGTGCATAGGTCATGTACAAATACAAACGTTTTTGTAAAGCATTTATTGATTTTTAAATTCTTTTCTGGGGCTTAGAGATGTGAACAGACTTGTAGTGGTGATAGGGATTAATAATTCCTATTTCCTAGGATAATGTACATTTCTATTTGGATTTGGCCAGGGTTTCACTTTGTGGGGGAATTGAGTAAAAAGTAAAAAAGTAAAAAAAAAAAAGTTATCACCTTTGATTAAAAAATATCAATGGTTGAGATTATATTACATGTATGATAAATTATTAGATTATAAAGTTTGATTTTAATTGCTAATTTTTTATTTAATGGTTATAACTTTTTTCTTTTAAATTTTTTACTTCAGTTAAACATCACTCATATTATCCATTTTTATATATTAAATTATTGAAAGTGGCTTAATTGTATATTTTAATATATCTTTTAAGAATAGTGCATGTCATTTAAATTTTCTTCTTAGCATTTATTGTTTGTTTAAAGTTCAATAAAAATATATTTATTTAATTATGCGTTTTTTTGTTTCAATTATCTTCTATTTTAATTATGTTTTAAGAATTTCTATTGAATTAAAAAAATATATATTGCACTTAAAGTAATAAAGTGAACTAGAGGAATGACCCACTAGGATCGGTCCAGTGGTTGGGGGTTTGAGTAGTTTAACATGAGGTTTAGGTTAAAACCTCGTTGTTTTCCTTGTACACCGGAAAAAAAAAAAAGTGAACTAGAGGAATGTTTGTATTAGGCAATTTTAACTTGTTTGGATGTCCTTTTAAGGTCTCAAAACTACGGTTAGATAAAATTCAAGAAATTTTATTCTAATCATGGTTTGAGACATTTTAAAGGAGATTAAAGATTTTCATGTGTATGGATTAAATTATTTTAAGGTAAAGGGGTTTTTATATTTTTACAGCTTACTAAAAGGAGTTTTGAAAAGAAAAAAAATGTAAACTGAGATGCACTTAGTGGAAGGTGCCATCATGGGTCATGGCATATATGATCCACCCTTTCCTATCACATACAGTGTTTTTTTTTTCCTTCCAAGCAAACACACTACAGTGTCTTCCTAATAGCCTAGATTCTCCAGGGAAGATATCTATTCATAAAAGTGTGACCTATATAGGCAACTCCATTTGGTTATATTTTCACTTTGACATTAGTTGTCTCAATCAGATTTTTTTTACTATATATTTCTGTGTCTTTCTTTTGCTTTCTTGGAAAGTTGATAGCTCATGCTTACAATTATTGAGAATGGAAAAGGTGCATTCCGGTGTTTCCTGTTCACTTTTCTTCTCGAAAATAAAGAAAATACATTACATACTGCAACATTCTAAGCTGTTTTTCTAGATTTAAAAAATATATATTTGCGTATACACACATCTGGAAGATCCTAGGGTTCAGAAAAACCGATGCGTTAAAGTTTAGAAATATCGTGAATAAAAATAAGAGTTTTTTGGTCTTAGCAACAAATATGACTTCTTTTGATGTTCAGCTCAAATGGGCTTTGTAGGTGATAGCCACAAGGCCCAAATGTGTTTAGGCTTCAGATAGGTGATAGGACTTAGGAGTATATAAAAACAAAGCAAGTATAGGCCTGTGTTATGCTGACGCCGTTACGTATCTACCTGGTAATTATTATTGGTATTTGATGAGTTGCCGTCAGGAACAAGAACGTGATATCAGTGAACGGCACGTATCCGTCACGCCGGGTCATTTTTCCAAGAGAATCGTGTAATAATAAAACAATTGTACTATGGTCAACATGCTGTGTTTGGACTCATGGACTCGAAAACATGCAATGCAACAAGCAAATTGATGGTCTGTCTGCTGAGAGGGAGAGGGGGGGATGGAAAAGAAGGGGAAATAAAAGAGAGAGAAGAGTGAGATGAATTATTGGTTGTTGAGAACGGGGAAAAGTGGAAGGGAATAGTATGAAGGAGAGAATATTACATTGAATTCATAATTCTTTTTAGTTCTTTCATTTTTTTCTTCCAAATTAAATGAGGAAAAGTATTTTGAAATAAGTGTTTTTTATCCTCATATTTTTCATCCCACGAAACAAACATAGGGTTGGTTTGTGTATAAATAAATAAGAGACTTAATATTCATATAACAATTCATACAATATTTTTTTTTTCTTTTTAACTCTTTCTGTCATATCACATATCACATCTCACACATTCATCTCTTCTATTTTTATATCTCTTACGCTCGGTTTGGTTGGGAAGAAATTGGGGTAGAGAGAGAAGAAACACAAATAAGAGAAATGTGTATATAAGTTTGATTGATCAGAAATTACCGAAAAGAGAATGAAAAAAGGTGGGACCAGTGATAGTCTATTTCTCCGTCAAAATGGCGAGAAATGGCAAAGAAACGTCATTTAGGAGAGAGAATGGGAAACAAAAATGATGACCCATATATGCCCCGTACTTTTTTATTATTGAAGCTCTATTTTTCCCAATTCTTCTTTTATTTCTTTTTATTCTTTAATTTATTTTTAAAAAACAAAGGGTTAGATAACTCAGATACCTGGGACTCGTCTCAAGCTTCTATTTATTTTATGTTGCATTAGATTTGGCTTTATGAAATTACATTAGTTATATTTTAACAATATATATTAATTATAAGTATTAATATTTTAATATTAGTCATATATAATAAAAATTTACTAATATAATTTTTATAATTAACTAATAAATTTAAAAAATAATATGATTTTTTTTTATTTTTATAAATATTTATTGTTTTAAAATTAGAAAAATATTTATTTTTATAAATTTAAATATTTAAATTTTTATAGATTTAACTAAAGAATATATTTAGGGGTATTTTGGTCTTTATATATTATAATCCAATTTCTCTCATTTCTATGTCTCTCCTACCAAACAAAAATACTATTTCTTTCCACTCTATTTCATCTCTATTTCTCTCTACCTTATTTCTCTCTACACTACCAAACACAGTGTTAGGGTTGTAAACAATTGTTGTACAAATATAATGTCCCAATAAATAATGATTCCATGATTTTAATTTTTTGGTACGAGAAAAAATATATTAAAGTGATTTGTTCAACTTATTTTAAAAAAAGTATAACTTCTTAAGATAGGTTCCTTTTAAACGTAATTATTTTTCTAGAGTGTGTGTTTGGTAAGATATCTCAAGCTCTAAGCTAAATAGAAGTTGAAATTGGTAGCTAACATTATTTAATCAATGTTTGGTAAAGTAATTTTTTTATGTACCTGTTAGATTTTTTTAGGGAGTAAACTAACACATTGGTCCCTGACTCTTTGGGGACCATGCAGTTTCGTCCCTGACTTTTCTAAAATAGCACTTTAGTCCATACTTTATTAAAAACATGCACTTTAGTCCTTATTTTATTAGAAGCATGCACTTTAGTCCTTCACTTTATTAAAAAATATGCAGTGCATGTTTTAATAAAGTCAGGGACTAAAGTGCTATTTTGAAAAAGAGAGGGACGAAATTACATGGTCCCCCAAGAGTCAAGGACCGATGTGCTAGTTTACTCTTTTTTTAGGAGTTGCTTGAGTTAGATAACTTTAAAAAACTTCTTTTTCAAATACCAGCGAACATTTTTTTTATAATTTTATATCTCTCAACACCTCTCATTCACCATTATTTATCATTTTAATAATATCTTTATCTTTCATTTTATAATATTCAACTAATTTTTTCAAACACTTTCAACAAAATCACTAACTTATTATTATTTCAGTTAATTTTTTAGTTAAATTTGTGAAAAACACACTCTTAAGCTGAATAAACATGGCATCTGAATATGTTTTGAAGTCTCGCAAATGCTAATATATGTAAGTAAAAATAAAATAAAAATGTTTAGTGTATATCATTGGTTTCAAATAACATTTTACTATCTGACAAAAAACATAGCACTTTACTAAATTTAGACTATAGTAGTATTTTCAACCTTTTTTTATAAACCATAAAATATAATTTAAAGGGAGTACAATGTGTACTCCAACCCAATACACGTTATCTCCTACAAACCATCAAGCCACCATACCAAATAAATAAACAGCATGTGAACAACCATTCATCACTCGTCTGATTCTCTTCTAGATGTGCTAAGGTGGTGGGTGATATGGTCGAAATACTTCTTTTTGAAAGGAGGGCTAGGTGTGATGAGGGCTCTTTGTATACTCGGTATAGTAGACTTTTATCTATTGATTCCGACAAAGATCACCCAAAAAATTATTAATTTTTTATAAATTCATTTGATCAAATTGTAGCATTTTTTCATACTAAACTAATAGTGTTTATGCTTATAATTTATTATTTTACTTTTTACTTTTACCCTTAATATGTTAATCAAATCCCAGTTTTACCCCCTATTTTTAAATATCTCCTAGATCATTTACAAATTAAACATACTCTATGACAAAAAAATAAACAATTGTATAAAATATGTTCTTTTACATCATTTTAAATTTATCAATTATTTTAATAGTTAACTAGTTTGATGCCTGTGCGATGCATGGAGGGCACTTGTAATGAAAATGTTAGATGGATAAGTCAGAAAGTTTAATGTTTTAAATAATTTAAAACATAATTTAGTTTGAATATGTATATAATTTGTAATAAATATGTGTATGAGAAGAAATTTTACATGGTAAAAGAGTTAATTTGAAAAGGGATAAAAAAACATATATTGGATGAAGTATCTTGCTTATGAAGATAAACTTTGTTTATTGAATAAATGAAGGTGAATGTAATCCCTATAAAAGAGAAGTTAAAGTTAAAATATAGTAGAAATTAATATAAAGCACATGATTGTGAAAAAAGAAATGAGAAAGTTACTTACCTAAATTAAATTTTTAAAGATTTTTTTGAAAACCACATTAGATGTAATGTTCGTTGAATTTCTCTCTTCATCACAAATAAGAATTTAAGTCCATTACGTGATGTTACTCTTAAGAGTGCAACACACAACTGGCCGTGAGGAAAAATTGGTCTTAAGATAGGTTGACGATCTTGAAAGAAACTTGGTTATTTCATGTTTTCCAATAACATAGGATCACTTGAATCATTTAGTAAAAAATCTTCTGGAATTTCAATATGGCTCTCGTCATTAACTTCTTGCCCGTTCCTTCCATCACCATTGCTCAACACCCAGTCAGAAAATGTTTTCAATTCTTTTACATGGAAATTTGAACCGACAGTTGTAATCTCATGTTTTTTTTCAATATTAACACCTAGCAACAATTCCAAAGATGTGAAGAGTTCATAGTAGCACGAACTATATCTTGTATGGTCCCTTTAGGGTATGTTTGCGTTGTTTGGAAGGAAATGAGAGAAGAGAAGAGATTATTGAAAGTCCTTCCCCCCCTTTGTGATTGGGTGTTTGAGTATTTTACAAAGTCTTCTCCTCCTCGATCTTCTCCCCCTCCCTTCCCCCTCTAACCCATATATATTTTCTAAAATCACAAACAGGCCCTTAGGGATCACAAGTAGGATATGGCTAATATCACCACAAAAAATAATAGCTTTTTATCCAAAATGAAGGTTGGCACTATTTGTGCAAGTGAATCGAAGTATGTATCTGGAAGTCCAATAAAAAATTTAAAAACAATATTGCTTATGAGTCATGGTAACGTCATGACATATAATATGTTTGGTTTTTACTATTAGCTAGTTTAGCCAAAGGAGTTTCTTATTTTATATTGCCAGTGGAGTTCTCCTCAACATTTATAGGGATAGAAAATCTGGAATGTGTCATCCTTCTCTCAGGAATTAACAACGTTCCACTTGATGCAACAGTTAGCACAATTTACATTCTTTAGTCTTAAGCATGCTTAAATTTAAAAATATCTTTAAGAATTGTTGAAATTATCTTTTTGAGAACAATAATACTACTTTGTAAATCTTTTATAAAAGTGATTTTTTTCCCATCCTTGTAGATTATAGATTAATAAGAAGATCACATAAAGAAGAAAAATAGAAACTAAAGATTTGTATCTATATATGAAGAGTAAATATGCTTCCACAAGACAAAAAGTAAACCTTAAAAGAATAACAAATGAAGACCAAGATGCTGTTTGGAAGAGCTTATTTGAGCTTATCTTATGACATAAGCACTTATGTAACTGTTTGGGTAAACTTATGAAAAGAGCTTATGATATGTTCATAAGCTGTTTTCAGCTTATTTCAATAAGCTCCTGAGAATAGCTTATACAATAGCTTATAGAGAATTTAATTATATTGCACCCTCTTCAATTTTCTTGTATTTTTTTATGAGCTTATTCATTAAGTGCTTATTAAATAAGAGCTTATATCATAAGCACTTAAATAAGCTGTATTTCCAAACGGGACCCAAGTATTAAATAGTTTTTTTTTCAAGTTTTGGAAATAATTATTTTAATAAAATAACCACTGAAATTATTAAAATATGGATTTGTAACTGTCTATAAGAACTATTAAATGGTAGTTTTTCTATAGGATTTATAGCTTCTAGAATTTAATTCCTATAACATGTTATAAACTTTTTTTTAATATTGAGATTGTTAAAATGGACTTTAATATTGAAATTTGATATTTTGATATAATAACATGTTTCCCTTCATAATATGTTTTTTTATTGTATTTAATGCATTAATTTAAATTTTAAAAGAAGTGGAGAATGTGTAACACATATATAAAAGGTGATAATTGACATCATTATTTAGTTTCGTAACTCCTAATATAACTTTGATTTTTTTTGTGTACAGTAACAATAATATTAATGTGTACGATAATAATAAATGGTAATTTTAATGATTGTAAAAACATTATGTAAATAATATAATATGATTTTATTGATTGAGATATATAAGTTTAGTGTATCAAAGTTAGAAAGTCCAATAAACACATTACATATTTAATAATTATTGTATTTAATGCAATAATTAAAATTTTAAAATAAATGGAGAATGTGTAACACATATATAAAAGGTGATAATTTACATCAGTATTTAGTTTCGTAACTCGTAATATAACTTTATTTTTTTGTGTACAGTAATAATAATATTAATGTGTACGGTAATAATAAATGGAAAATTTAATGATTGTAAAACATAATGTAAATAATATAATATAATTTTATTGATTGAGACATATAAGTTTAGAGTGTTAAAGTTTGATAATTCAATTTTTTTCCGGACAATACTCAATCAACATTTTTTTTAAAGACATAATTATAAAATGAAATTTTTTAAAATTATTTAATTATGTATTAAATTTCATATTATATTTTTAATTTTTTATAAACTTTTAAAAATATATAAATTATTAATATTAGATTGAATATTGATATTTGATATTTTGATATAATAATTATAATTAAATAATTACTATAATTATTATAATAAAAGTTGTGCTTTTTTAAAATTAATTTATTATAATAAAAGTCTGCAAACTTAATATTTATCTGAGTAAAGTGAGTTATGTTTCAAAATATTTATTTAAAATTAATTCAATATTTTAAACAATGTTAATATATATTAAATATATAATTATTAAAAGAATATAGCATTCTTTATATGATATTATTAAAATTGTAATATAATTCTGGATTAAAAGAGAATGTTTTGTCAATATATATATATAATAAAAGTTTTCTAGTTTAATTTGTCAGAAACAGATCCAAACACAGCCTTAAAATTTTGAAATCCATTGAAAACGCTCTTGTGTTTGTCGCGTCGCGTGTATTCTACGTTACTCTCTAACTTTCTTCCCCTCTATCATGTTGTGGAATTTGCTTGTTTCCGGTTATCTCTTTAGTCTGTTCATATCAAAGTTTAAAAACTTACCCTTTGTTTGGTTGAGAAATGGAGAAGAGAGAAATATAGAACAAAGAGATAAGGAAAAGAGAAATAGTAGAGAAATAAAGTAGAAATAGAGATTGTTTGATATTAGAGAAATAAGAGGGAGATAGAAGAGAAATTAATTATGATAGTTGTTTGATTGTGGAGAAATAAGAGAAAGAGAAATGTGTAAAAAAATAAAAGACTAAACTACCCTTGAAACAAAAAATAACATTAAATAATTCATTTCAACTAGGGTTAAAATTGAATTTTCACACCCAAACCCCCTTACTCTCTCCCATTTCTCCTCTTTCATTGACGCTTTGTTTAGTTCAGAGAGAAATGGAGAAGAGAGAGATAAGGAAGAGAGAAATAGTAGAGAAATAGAGTAGAAATAGAGATTGCTTGGTATTAGAGAAATATGAGAGAGATAGAAGAGAAATTAATTATGATTGTTGTTTGGTTGAGGAGAAATAAGAGAGAGAGAAATGTGTAAAAAAGTAAAAAGACTAAACTACCCTTAAAACAAAAAATAATATTAAATAATTCATTTCAACTAGGGGTAAAATTGAATTTTCACACCCAAACCCCCTTACTCTCTCCCATTTCTCCTCTTTTATTGAGAGATTATAATTTTACCGGGCCCCACCATTTTTTGTAATCTCTCCCCCTCCTTTAACCCATCCAAACCCGGTGGTGCAGGGGAGTTTGTGACATCTCTCTCTTCCCCTTTTCTTTCTTCTCACAATTGGTGATAACAAACACATCGTTAATTTTAAATACTTTTGATTAAATTAAGATTAAGGTTAATCTATTTAAATTTATATTTTGATGCTAAAAATAAATTTATAAAAGAACTTAATACAGGTTTTTTAGTTCAACATATTTTAATCTGTTACTTTTAATCAAAAGCATTTAAAAAAACAAAATGTCATTTTTTCTCAAAATTGCATTTCTTTCCCTTTCAACACGTGTTGCGAACGTAATTCCAAACAAAAATCCCAACAGTAAAGAGTTCCTTCCAGTGTCGTTGCCCTCCTCCTCCTACACTGATTAAAGGAAGTAATTAAACCTTGGTAGAAGTTTTCGATCGCCTATGATGGTCTTTCATTGAGTAATTTATTGTTCTTTTCTATTGAGTGATTAGAGCAAGTTTGCTTGAAATCTAGTATTCATTATAAAGTACGTATATTGCTGTACTAATCCTCTAATATATTAAATATAATAAAATTATTTTAAATATTTTTTATTGATATTTTAAAATAAAACTTATATTTTATATAATTTATACTTTTATGCTTTCTTGCAATACATGAGATATTTGTTAGAAATGAATTCCTTTTTGAATTAATTTCACTTTTCATCTAATTAATTTAAATAATATATGTGATTCTGGTCCCTAATTTTTTGAGTAAATCAAATCTCTTTATTTTTAAAATTAAGTAAATTTGATCCACATTGTTAACTTTTTTCTACCTAAAACTTTATAAATTTATTTTCAAAATATATAGGAATTTGTGTGATGAATTTAATATATGAAATAATTGTTAAAATTAGAAATTCAGTGAAAATTTATTAAAAATTAAAAAAAATTGTATACAGTGAAAATGAATTTTAAAGGGGTAAATTAGAGTTTTTAATTTAGGGTAAAATGTGATATTTTAGTTGGTGAATTTTGAGTAATTTTTTTTTTAAAATAAGTTAATTTGTGAATATTAAGTAAAAAATTGGAAATTTTGAAAATTCTAAACGTAAAAAAATAATAAAAGAACTTAATGGTAATAATTGAAAAAAGTTGAGTTTGTTAAAAAAATAACTAAAAACCCAAAATTATACTTATAGTAACAATAATAAGAAGATAAACTGATACTAAAGTACTAGTACTACAAATTAAGCCAAAATTTTCTTACAAGGTCATATTAAAAAAACAGTGTACAGTCGGGCATTTTAAGGTAAACAAACAGCATCCCATTTCCCAAAATTAAAAAGAATTTCCACGAAACAAAGCACCACACTTCCCCAAGGAACCTTGGAAAGAGACATTTCTAGATCTACATCCCACTCGAGACTTGGGTGAACACGAAACACAGAAAAACAATTTTAAGCCTTAACCTTCCATCAATCCCCACATCATATCACATATATTAATTACTCCAACCAGAAAGAGCCCTAAAATATAATCCCATGTTTGTTTTGGAAGAGCGCTTTCCCTGTCTAACCTAGAACTAGCTATTCTATCAATCATGTGTCAAAGGACCTCAAACCCAAAACACCTCCCTCATCATTTCCAACAACCCTTTGCCCCCACACTCCACCATTTTCATTTTGATAAAGTAAGAAACCTACATACATAGTAGTAGTAGTAAGTAATAAAAATAAATATATAAATTAAACTCATTCAAAAAGGAAGCTGATTTAAAATACTCTCTCTCTCTTCTCTTCAACAGTCACGTTCCATGATTTTACATCACTACTTAATGTTCTTCAAGCTTATCCAACCAAGCAGCGCACGAATGTTTCTACTTTCTAACATAACATTAGTGTCTCAGTATGTTTATATTATGAATATGAACACTTGTTTTATTAATTATGTCAATATTCAGAATTAGTAGAAAAGAAGGGGGAAGTGTCATTCTTAGTACATTTATTTATTATATTATATTATTACCGGTCACTAGAGTACCATACATTTAAGTGATGAAAAGAAATTTATATGGAGGGAGAGAAAATAAAAATAATGTTCTTTTCACAACAACCATCTGTTGCTGTTGGTTGCCAGTGATTTGGACTTGAAAGCGCCCATCTTTTCATGTCTATTGATATTGATAGTTGATACATCACTTGGCTTGTTGATGTACTCTTTTGACTCTCTCTTTCTCTACTACCCATTTTTTCATCGTTGTCAAGCACTGTGTTCAAGTATTAAACTTGCTCATCACATACACAGAAACAAAGAGAAAGAGAGAGAGAAACGCACATGGGGTCTTTGGTTGCTGAAACTGCCAAGAAGAAAGCAATGTGGTTGTGTCCAAAGGTTTTGGGTTTTCATCCTTCTGAAAGATGGGGGCACACTGCTTGCTTCTCCCAGGGGCTTATGTATGTCTTTGGGGTATGAATCAAATCCTTTTTATTCATTGAAAATATATAAAAGTTTTATTTTTTAGAAGTTTTTGAATATTTTGTGGAAGTTCTTGTTACTGGGTTGTCCTAGTTAGGAGCTCTGGCCTCATGGGGATGTGTACGTCTTCATCACTGAGAATTTTGATTCTTGTGATGTGCTCAATAATTTAAGAAGCTCCTAGTACTTCTTTCTGATCAGCTTCCCTGTTTTTCTAACTATCTTTGGTTAATGACCAAAACACTTTTTTCTCTGAATTTTAGTTTTTTCCTAATTTTTCTTACAACATATGTTTCTTCGAGGGACAATTAACTGAATTCATTTTTCTTTCTCTAATTAGTGGGACAATACGTTTTTGGTTGACGATCATTTCCCTGCTTTCTTAATATAGCAATATTCACATTTTCCTTCTTCTCTGTTTTGAAATTTATAATACATGCATTCAAAAGAAACAGTGCTTCCTTGGCTTAGTTTTGCTTAATTAGCTGTCTATTCACTCTCTTATCTTTTGATGAATTGTTTAATTATTGCAAAACTCTCATATTATCTTGTTAAGCTTAATTAACTTTAAAGAAAATAACTTCTTTTACTCTTAATAGAAATTCTTTGATAACAAGATGATGGCAGTAGTTGCATAGCTATTATGAAAAAGCATGAACATAATTCTCTTTTGAGTCATTTCCTTTCTTTAGTTGGATTGCTTGCAATTCTTTACATATGAGCAATTTGTGTTCTGAAATTTTATTGCCTTGAGAACTAGTTTGAAATTTTCCTTTTTGTTATGATTGTCATATGATCAGCTTTAAATTTGTTTTCAAATAACTAAATATCCTGTGTCTACACATTTCAGGGATGTTGTGGAGGATTGCATTTTAGCGATGTTCTGTGTTTGGACCTTGAGAAAATGGATTGGAGGAAGCTTGTTACCACAGGTGAAAAGCCAGGTCCAAGAGATAGCCATAGTGCTGTTCTTGTAGGTCATAAAATGATAGTGTTTGGTGGTACAAATGGGTTCAAGAAGGTAAATGATACTCATATACTGGATCTTGTAACCAAGGAGTGGGTTCGTCCTAAATATGAAGGGATTCCTCCTTCTCCAAGGGAAAGCCACACTGCCACTCTTGTTGGTGATGAAAGATTAGTGATTTTTGGTGGAAATGGAGAAGGTGAAGCAAATTATTTGAATGATTTGCATATTCTAGACCTTCGAACCATGAGATGGACTTCTCCTGAGGTCAAAGGTGATTTGCCTATCCCTAGGGACAGTCACACTACTCTTGCAATTGGGAACAAGCTTATTGTGTATGGTGGAGACAGTGGTGATCAGTATCATGGTGATGTTAATATGTTTGATATGGAAACAATGACTTGGTCAAGGGTATGATCTCCTCTCTGAAAGTTTGAAATATCAATGATCATGTTTTCAACTACATGGGACTTAATAATGGTTTTCTTGCATTTTAATGACAGTTGAAAATTCAAGGCTCTTCACCAGGAGTCAGGGCAGGTCATGCAGCAGTGAATATTGGAACCAAGGCAAGTTTTCTTTGTATTATATACATCAGCATTTAGCAGTGACACTTGGTCATTAATTGATACTATGGTACTATTTTGAACTTATCAACTAAGTAGATGAACTCTTCATGATTTACAGGTCTACATCATTGGAGGGGTTGGAGATAAACGTTATTGCAATGACATCTGGGTCTTTGATATCTGCACTTGTTTGTGGACTCAACTTGATATACATGGTCAAAAGCCACAGGGGAGGTTTTCTCACACAGCGGTTGTTGCAGACATGGCTATTGCCATATATGGCGGGTATGTTCCATCAAATTAACTAGTACTATTTTGTGTTTGGTTTCCATTCAAACCATTTTTGAAACGTGCATCCACGTTTCATCCGGGTAAACCAAACACGCTATTAATTAATGTGACAATGCCCATATTAGATTTTCATTCTGATAGCTTTGTTTTTGTCTTATAGCAGGTGTGGGGAAGATGAACGTCCTTTGAATGAATTGTTAGTTTTGCAGCTTGGAGCAGAGCATCCAAATGGGTGTTACAATATTCCCAAGTGCAAACTTTTTGGAACTTATTGGAATCAAGAAAAGAGGACCATCCCAGGAGGAGCAGATGCCAACTCGGTACAAAAGTTCATGCAGCATTATTGTTACAACAAGCACCTGCTTTTATAATAGCTGATTTCTTTTTCTGAAAAGAAGAACTAACAATTTGTTTTGAAGCAGAAAACTCCACGCATGGGGAATAACGTGGAAGTCTTAGGAAAATGGGCTCATGAAGTTGCATCAGAAAAAGTGCATCCTTATCACTTTGATTCAGGTGGGTTAAGAGTTACAGTAAGACTTAAGACTGTTTTAACATCACTTAAAAGGAGACTCAGGGATTTATTGACTGAAAATTGTAAATTTATATATGCAGGAACTTCACAACAGAAGAGGAGGAGAATTGCTGCTGCAAAGGTTTGGAATGTTGAATCAGAACAAGAAGAACATTCTCTTTCACTGTCCCAACATTCATCTCCATCTCAATCTGATCAAGAACAGATCACCACAGGTCAAAAGAGGAATGCTTCTGTCATGGATTCTCACCAGTATCATCGGCTCAAACTGATCAATAAAATTCCAAGCAATTGCCAACTTGACAATGTCTCAAGTAATAAGAGAGGTTTGAAGAATATCTCTCAAAGAAGTCCACAAGATCTTCATATCCTGGAATATCAACCAAAACAAGAACAGTATCTTCATGTTAATGAGGATATAAAAGGAACTCGAAACCAAGCTACAGAGCAGAAGCTTGTAGGGAGAGGACACACTCAACACATGGTGAATCCTTTGCTTTCAAATTTTACAATCAATTCTTTTGAAATTTCCTTCTTTTGTTCCTTATTCCTTCACTCACTCTGGATTTTGAATCCTAGATTGGTGCTGAAGTTCGTGGGAAAGTTGATGGAGCCTTTGATTCAGGTTTGCTAATGACTGCAGCTGTGAATGGAAAGATTTTCAGAGGAGTCTTGTTTGCACCAGTAAGCTTTTGAACTTTGTTTCCATAATCTGTCACATTTTGATTGTAGAGTAGCGCATCAAGTTCTCTAACCACATTATGTAACAAACAAAATGTATCAGGGAGCAGGAGTTGTTTCCACCAGTGTTGAGCCAAATTGTTCTTTATCATGTTTATTTCCCTCAACTCAACCATTTGTAAACTCAAATCATGTGACAGAGCCCTGCCATGGCTTAAGGCAACTGGTTCGACCATCTCCAGTCATGAGAGGCACTACTACTACCTCTTTACCTGAAGAGCACAAAATCAGGAGTGACCTTCAAGGGTTGGTTTTGACACTTGGAGGACCTGCAAGTGGCAACCATGCTTCATCCTAAGGTCAGGTCAATTATTGAGAGGAGGCTAATAAGGTTTTATGTAAATTTTAGAAATAAATCCTCTGTACTTCAATTGTTATGCATTTCTAGGATCAACCATAAGTCTATGTAATATTTGGTTTTCACTATTTAGGAATAAGTCCTGTTTTCATACCCTACAATGGCAACTTAGATCTTTTTTTCATTATGCATTAACAAGATAATTCCCTGCTAATGGTCCAAAGCTTGGAGAATTTCTCGAAATAATCAAATTGCCCTTGGGATGGGTGGATAACATGTGATTATTAAGAACAAAAATGATTCCTTCTCTGAATTTAAGCGAAAAATGAAATATTAATACAAATTGGTGAATAGGTTTTGTAATGAGTGACAAAATTGTTCAGTATAAACGACAAAATACAATCAGCCACCTGAGAATTTGACGCAAGCATAGTTTGAGACTTGATTATTTAACCATGTGGTACTGCAGGTTCGCACCTTTTTTTACTGCAACATGAATTGCAAGAACATTACAGTAACATCCACTTGCTACTCCATGACAGTTTGCTTATATTGCTATCTCGGAGAAAGAGATGTCCAATCATATTATCTTTTTCCCCTTTTTTTCTGAGAGATAAAATGTGAGTAATAAATGCATGATATATATAAGTAGCAGTATTTCTACTCAGTAACCTAATTTATTTCATTTGTTGGTACACAACAGCTTTCTGTTTCTTAGTATGATCTCACATTATGAATGAGTTGCAATTATGACGCAACTCTCTCTTTCTAGTCTCTAGAGAAGAAAAGTAAAATTGTAGGAAATGAGAGCGAGAACGTGGAAGGACTTTGGAATCTCTTGAGTTGTGAGCAGTGAGCCTCGTTTGAGTCCGGTATATAGCTCTTGAGTAACTTCGATTCCTCGAATTTTGTTTTGATCCAAGCTTAATTGATTCAAATACTGGTAGGTTCTCTCTTTCTTTGACATGGATGAATGAATTGAAGCGTACCGGTACAAAGTGGAGGCTTAAAACAGTTGAAAATAGTCACATGGTTGCTGTAGAGTACAGTAGTTAGAGTCAGATTAAAAAAGTGCGTCAAGTGTCAAGTGTCAACTTAAACAGTAAACGGCACGTAGTGGTGCAAGTGCAAGGGAGAAAGGTTAAAAACCATACATGCTCAAACATTGTATTGCACATGTGCCGGTTGATTGATTCTCTTTCCCTCTCTCAGAACAAATTTGTATTTTGTCACTGGTGATGATAGTAGTAATAGATCAGCAGGGCAGAAAAACAGTAGTGATGAAGTGATACAATAGAACTGAATAGGAGGAGGCACTAGTGGTATTTGGTGTAGTAGTAGAAATTCTGGTTCTATTGAAGCAGAGTCGTGGTACGAAGGATTTTAAGATAGGGAGGTGGGTCAGTGGGCCTCACAGTTACGAATTTACACAACAACAGAAAATTTTCCCCCGTGCATCCCGCGGGTTGCTGTCGTCGTGTCTTCTAATTAACCACATTCCTAATTTTTATTTATCAAGAGTTATTTTTACACTTTAATTTAATGCTTCTAATGTTGTCAAATCCTATAATTAGTCGGTTATAATATAATGTTAAATTCTACTACTAATCAGACGCAAAAATTGACAGGCGATATATCTTTTAATTAAAGAAAGAATGATTTGATTAACTGCACTGTAATTGCAAAAATACAATTACGCGTGCTGTTGTAAATTTGCAATGTAGTTGGAGCAGAGAAAAGAAATGGGCCCAGAGGATGCAATTGAGCCACACTGAGTCGCTGTCACCAGTCCGATCTGCCTGCTTGTGGATTGTTGCATTATAACGTATTACACGTGGAAACATTTCAAAGGATGATGTAAGATAAAAGCATTATATCACACTTTCTTTATACAATAAATTCTAAGAATTTTACTAACCCTTTCTTTTGATTAATGAGAAAAGTAGAGATAAGAGAAATAAGAAAAACAAAGATAGGGGAGAGAGGAAGGGATGTGAACTTGAAAAAAAAATAACATTGTTTGGTTTAGAATAAATACAAGACAAATGAGAAAAAAAAATTGTTTACATAGTTGTTTGATTACTTAGAAATAAGAAAGAAAAATATTTATTAATTTTTTCAATCACCCAAATGCTTTGTGTATAGTTATGACTTTCACTTTCAGATTGTTTTTTTCTTTATCTTTTTATTTCTTGAAAAACATTACATTGAGGGTAATAATTAATGTCATTATACTTAAATAATGGACACTCTACTAAACGGCAAAGATTGAAAAATTGGTAGGTCCTGCATGAAAAAACTCTTTCTCTATTCTTTGATGGATAAACCAAATGAATATGACCAAAACAACACTATGCTAATTCTCTTTGCCCAAACACGGTAGAAACAAAACAACATCAATGAACTCCCAAAATATTGATGCTCTACAAATAACACAAGATATTTACATCTCATTAATATCAATTTGTATTAACCAATATTTTTCCTTTTTAATATTGTGAAAGCCGGCCACAATTTGAATAAGGCACATATGTTTGTTGGATTTGGATCTTGTCGTGCCTTTCCAGCATCTTCAACAAAATTTAGCCATGAAATAGCTATGGAATCACTAGATAAATAATATTTATGGCTGATTTTTAGCTATTTTGTAGATAAAATTTATTAGAGAGACATGATGATATGAGAATCCTTACACGTGTTCTTTGCTTTTATAAGCACATGTTGCTTAAGCAAAAATATGTTTCAATACTTATACTCTCATTGTAGTGTGTCTTAACAAGAGAGAGACTTACGCAACCTGTTGCAGTTACTCTAAGATATGAGAAATGGCTAAGGGTGTGTTTGATTCAGTATTATTTTTTAGTTTTTAAAAACTATTTTCTATAAATGAAATGATTTTTTTACATCATTTCAAACACAAAAAGAAAAAAAACTAAAAAAAAAGTTTTCCAAAACATCAATCTAAAAGTAGTTTTATAATTTTAGTTTTTAAAAACTAAAATCCAGTCACACTATTTATAAAACTGTTTTAAAAAACCGTCTGTCAAACAGGTTTTTCAGTTTTTCGAAATAGAAGACAATTTTTAAAATATGTCAACAAACAGGCCTTAAATCCTCATTTTGACTTTGAAAAGATATGGGATTATTTATATTATTAGGGTTTAGGGGTTAGAGGTTAGGGTTTACGGAACAAAACCAAGTTCCATTATATTTTAACGGACTAAAACACAGTTAACCCATGTTTAGGGTTTAGATTTTAGGGTTTCTTGTGATTTTTTCTACATAAGAATAATCTATAGTAAGTTTTTAAAATTCACTAATTTTTATATAAAAATGTTGTTGTGATTTTTTTTTTACTTTGGTATAAAATATTTCATAGGAAATTTCCAGAAAATAATAGATTTTGAATGAAATTTCATATTCATTTTGAAATATGTAGAAAAAAACCCAAAGAAAAATCTACAAGAAATATTTTGTGTCATCACTTACCCGAACATAACTAATATTGAGGACTAAAATCATATGGTTTCAATCCAAAATCAAAGAAAAAATAAATAAGGGACCACAATTAAATTTCACTATATTTTCATGATAAAAAACATATTTAACCTTACTACTATTAGTTTTTGAAATTTGAGAATTACCTTTTTTATCATACTTAAAAGATAAAAAAATTATTCAATTAAATCATTTTTAAATTTAATCATTTTTAGGGTTAAATTGACGATTGAAAAATAACTAAAAGTTACTAATTGATTTTTTTTCATCTTTTAGAGACAAAGGTATAATTTTTTTTAGAGACTAATATGATGCATCCAAATATTTAAGAATCAAAATAGGGGTTTAGTTTAAGAGAAATAATTCTTTGACATTTTCTATTTTATATAATTTAATGTGAAGTAGAAAACGTGAGAATGATGGGATGTGATTAAAGAAATAGAAAAAATATGTTGTATTGAATGTCATACTATCTTTATCTTTATCTATATAAAAGAAGAGTAGTATGAGGTTTCTCTATAGATATATATTTTCCCATCAAAACTAGGGTCATAAAGTGTTTATTAATTATTTATTTTATTTACCAAGGTAATAAATATTAACTCATTCATAAAGAAGTGGGTAAATGAGTTTGATAACCTCTCTTTGTTTTCTACTATTGGGACTATGTTGATGTACCTCTTCAATTACCTTTACTATGTTTATGTGCCTCTTCAATTACCTTTGTACATTGATTTAAAAATTCTAACCTAAGGTGGACTTTTTTTTAGTATTGTTAGTGTTACCATTATAGTTATGTAAAAAAAATTTAGAATATTAATCTTTCATCATATTTTATCATAGATTAAGTTTTGATATGACATATGTTAACGTGTTTGCACTCTAATTATAACATGATGAGTAATAGCTTTGTAAGGTAAGATGAAAGGTTTTAAAAAATATAAAAGACAGAGAATATTTACATGACCATGAATTTTGTAATAAGTGATTGTAATAATTCAAAATTAATACTTTTAAATTTTCATTCTTAAATTTATGTTTACTTTATTATTTCATAAATCAAATGTCTTTTAAAATGTAGCACAAGAAAGATATTAGATTCTAACGAAATCAAAAGTAAAGAATTTATTTTTCAATTAATTAAATGATATATTTTTGTTAATATTTTAATTTTAATTATTACAATTTTATAAATTCTCTTAAGGCACTTACTGATAGATTTAAAAGAATATTCATTTTTCCACATTCATATCATTTTATATTATTAGTATTTAAATTATAAAATAAAAATATATCACAAGGGAATGAAAAGTTCACAAAAAAGTGTATAAATATGTAAATTATTATGATAAAAATTAAACTTTACTTGAATATTTTATATAAAATTGTATTGAATGTAAACTTTTTATTTATTATTAGTTAAATTAATATTTTATTATGTACATTATCATATAAATAAAGATATTCTTCAAACATTTATTGATTTAAATATATATTCAAATTTATAAAATATTACCATTCATTTATATTTTAATAACCAATCCCTATGAATATTATACAACACATGAAAACAATAATTTACATCATATTACGAGAATAAATTTTTACACCACGTATGGATTTAATTCGAATAATATTATTTATATAATTTTTAACCATATATATTATTATGTATATTATAAAATAAGTAAATATTTTTAAAAGTATTTATTTTTTAAAAAATTTATTAAAAGATTAAATTTTATTTTATTTTTTTTAACGTAATTTAAAATAATTTACATATTACATATATATATATATATCTATAATTACATAATTCGTGCATCGCACGAGATGGACACTAGTTCATATATATTTACCCGTCCACTTAGACAAAGCTCAATAAGATTTAGAAATATAATTATTTTTTATTTTCATGAAAAAATATTTTATTCTTTATTTAATTTCACATCATCTCTCTTTATTTATTTATCTCATTAAATGGTTGTAAGCGGTTAAGTGATACCTATATATTTATTGGGTCTAATAGTGGATCATTTATTATTAAATCAAAATTAGCACAATGATATAATACAAAAAAATGTAATTGTTGTTGTATTGAATTTATAAGTGGAAAAAATAAATAAAAATAAATTCTATATCTAAAAATTGACAAGGAAATAGGAACAAAAATAGTATGGGTTTAAAATAATAATTCTTTTTAAGAGTGTGATAAAAGTAAGCATATTAGCACAAAAGATATAGAAAAAAAAGAAGAAAAAAAGAGAGATAATATGCAAAATGTGATAAGTGTTGTGATAAGGAAAAAAACAAAAAAATTAAGAAAAAAAGAGGTGTTAAATATAATCAGAATTTATGGGTTTATGGTATGAATAATGAAACTTAAGATATAATATAATTACATGCTAATCATAAAATATTTACAAATAACCCAATTAACATAAAATACTTGAATTTGAATTGAAATTTTGTATTTAAACTGGGGAATAGCCAGAAAAGTCATTTTTTACTTTTTTTTATTATGATGAATAATTTTTAAACTTTTGATATATTAATTTTACCAGCTTAAAAAATATTAAAAGAACACAAAATTGATCATTTTAAAATATTGTATCTATATATGTATTAAATCATTAAAAAATTTAAAAGTATTGGATTATTTAATAATAATGGGGAGTGATGGGTGATTGATTGAATGTGTGAGTGACTGATTCATTGTGGGTTTTTTAAGATTGAGTGGGTGAATGAACATCATAAAAGAAAAGGAAGGGCCCCTAACAAAAACAAAGGCTAGGCCTGGGAGGGGGAAGGGAGTATTGGAGTATGATGCTTCAAATAACTCATGAATTGAAAGGAAAGGAAAACACAGTGGCAATCATGTTGACAAGACCACTGCACCTCCTTTATGCAGACTACAGGGATTGCTCCCGTCACCCACGACCCTACCTTGCTCAATGCTCACTGCCGTGAGGACAACTTCTCCTCTCAATTCTCATTTTCACCGTCGCTTCTGTCTGACTCTGAGTTGAGTGTTGAGTATTGAGTATTGAGTATTGACTACAACCAACGTGCTTCGCGTCGCGGGTAAATCCAACTTATTCACGGGCCTTAACCCACCAAACCCCTTTCTGTTAATTCACATGCTTGCAAGCCCAACTTGAATTTCTCAACTTAAATTTCTCATTATTTATTCTATCATATCTTTCATATTTTGCTTTGAAAAAAATAACGACACTAAAAAACGTGATTGAAAGACTATTTTCACCTTGTTTGAAAAAAAAAACGTTATATGCATAAAAATATTTTTTTATTATTAATTATAAAATTAATTTTATTTAACTATAAATCAAGTGGTACGAGTTTTTCAAATGAGTTTGGCATATAGCCAAATGATTTTGACTAGACATTTCCAACAATGTAGAATAAATTTCATATAATTTATTTAATAAAATGTGTATCACTTATTTTTAATTATTGATTTAATTAATTTTACACAATTATAAATCAAATTGGCACATAAAATAATTACTACCAATGTTTTTAAAATCGGACCGGTAACTGAACCGGTGGAGGCACTGGTTCACAGTTCAATGGTTTAACCGTGGTCGAACCGTGGTCGGACTGGTAATAATTAAATATATATTTTTAATATTATATAACATTTTAAGTAATAAAATAACATAAAATTATAAAGAAATCAATATATATTAGACTAAAAATTAATATAAAGGACTTTATTATATGTAGGAAAATGCTAACGAGTGCCCTAAGGGCACTTGTTAAGGATCCAAAAATAGAAATGTTTTATTGGAGTGTGTAGCATTGAATATTGTAAATGCAATCAATGCTATAATTTCCAACAAAAACCTTCTATATATAGATCCTTAACCAGTGCCCTTAGGGCACTCGTTAGCACGACCCTTATATGTATCATAAGATGAAAAATTAATAATAATTTGACTAAATAACAAATATTTATGTGTAATTCTTAAAACTTTATTCTTATTTATTCCAAAAATATTTTAGATTAATTAAAAGAAATACAAAGAAACAAGAAAAAAATAATTTTTTTAAGCTAACACCGGTTTTTAAGAGAATACAAAAAAAAAAATACAAAAAATAATTCTTTACATTCTGTGACACCGGTTTTTACCGGTTTTCACCGGTTCTTGACCGGTTCTTGGCTGGTTCGCACCGGTTTTGGAAGCAACCAGTTTTTAAGAGTGAATGGACCGGATACTGGACCGCCGACCCGATTTTAATTAGTATGATTACTACCTCCAATCCCAACAATGAGAAGGTTTCAAAGTCAAAATAGACTTTATTCAAAATTTGGGTTCAAGTTAACAATTTGTTTGTATTTAGATTAGATGAAAAAAAAGTGTGGATACAAAACGTGAATTTTTAATGCACTCTTTTTGTTTAGTTAAAAAAGAAAAAGACAAGAAATAATTTTTTTATTAAATGTAACTTTTTTTTCATTCCTCCTTTCATTATTTCTTTTATTTTTTCTTATTTCAAACAACATAACAAATCATTTCATTTTTCTCCTACTTTCCTTCCTTCCTTTTTTTTTTCTTTCACCTTCATTTCAAATAATTGGTATTAACCATATGTATCCTCGATTATATAGAATAATCATGTTTTAGTCACATTTAAAGCTTCTCACCTCCATAAAAGTGTGTCTAATGAAAAAACTAGAGTTATTAGAAGGTGCCTTAAAAAATCATGAATCATTAAGTTGATGCTTATGTCTAAAACATTTAATTTTATATAATATATTTAAAATCTCATAATAGAATATCACCTAAAAATATCTCATAATAGAATAGCCTCAATAAATATTTTCTATCTCACCTAACAGCACGTGTTAAACTTCTTCAATCAAATTTAAATAATCTAACCCTTCGAGAATAGAAATTCTAGTATAGATTCAACAAACCACCAAGTTAGGCATAATACTTTTTACTTTTGGGTTCTGCATTAGTTTCTTTAATAATAATGAGATTTTTTTTGTATTTACCACGTGTAATCCTCTATGAGAGGCGATCCTATTTGAATTAAAAATATCTACATTATGATGAGATTAGCTCTTTTAATGGAGTTTTTTTTTTTCATTTACAATAATCAAATTTGAAACATTATTTAAGAACAAAAATCAAGTATGTACACATAGATCAACCCCATTGACAATAAGATTTTTTTTCGTGACATTAATAACAAGATTTACATCAACGTGATGGCCATCATTCTTTTCTTTCTTCCTCTTAATAAAAGAGTGAGTTTGAGTGTCTTCTTGGAGTAACTCCATTGGAGAAAATTACTCAAGTTGCTTAGTTTTTATTTTAATAATTTTTAGGTGGGTCCCATGAATATACATAACTTATTTTTATATTTTGTAATTTAAACAACTCTTTACTTTAGTGAATGACTCTAGAAGAATTTTTAAATGACCCATAAACAACTTCACTTTCATTATATTAAATTTTATTTTAACTTGAAATGTCATTTGGTCTCGCAATTATTATAAGGTATGGTTACTTATTTAAACATCTCACTTTCATATCATCTCTCTTACAAAGGGTGAGATTCTTAATTGAATTCTTATTTTTAAGAATTTAATTAGCATTTTCCCTTTGAAGATGGTCTTATAGCCTTTTTCGAATGACTTAGGGCCCGTTTGGTTTACAGTTGAGTAGAATTGATTCTAGAAATGAATGGTTGAGATGGATGATGCACGTTTTACAAAGTACGTTGAACGGAAGTGATTTAAAATCAATTCTGCAGAATTGATTCTGGATGATTCAAAATTTAAATCAAACGGGCACTTAACCGCCAACTCAACGTGACCGTTTGATTATCATGAATGAAGCATGTTCAAAAGATTTAATAACTTGTAGTACATAAATTCATAAAATAATTAATTATATTTTTCTAGTAACACTAAGCCTCCGCTTGTTTTAGCGTTTAAAAATGCAAAATCATGATTTCACATAATTGATGTTAAATCACTTTCGTCTAAAGTGTTTTATAAAATGTGCATCACTCATCTTAACCATTAATTTCTAGAATTAATTCTACTCAACCGTAAATTAAATGATTACGACCACTAACTCTCAAATTTTGCCCTAGTAGTCAATTGTTATATCCGGACAGGTTTAGAACTTTGATTAAAATATCCCACTTCTTCCAACCCGGAAAGAAAAATATCGTAATTGTGATTTATAGAAAAAAACATCAGTACTATTCTTTGATTAATTTCATGCCCATTCATTTTACTGAATTATATTAGGGGGTAAGAAGGTGAAATGATTTTTACTCGCTACTCAAATTTACTTTAAAAAAATAAGGGTCAGCTTGTATATACTTTTGCAGAAGAACTTTTAGGTGAGAAAAAATAGTCTGAATAAAAAAAACAAATGAATTTAACTTCTCCATAAGTTGTAAGTAGTTATTTATGGATAAGTTAAATGGAAATCTTTTGGAGAATGTGAACTACAAAGACCAATTTCAACTTATGGAGAAGTTAAATTCATTTGTTTTATTTGATTCATTCTATTTTTTCTCACTTAAAAGTTTTATACAAGTTCATCCAAACATGGCCTAACTCTAGAAGTTCTCCCGGAGAGATAAGGTAGGCAAATGGTTGTAGCATGAAGCTTTAAAAGTAGCAAGAAGGAGTCAGCGTTAGGTAAGGGTGTTCACATCCAATCCAATCCAATGCAAACCGCATAAATCGAAAACCGAATCAAACCGAAATTCAAAAAACCGAAAATCGCAAAAACTGATTTTTTTTATTGGATTGGATTGGTTTTCGGATCCTATGTTGAAAACCAATCCAATCCAATCCAAACCGAACTTATATATACGTATATTATTAATTATAAAATAATCATATATTTATTATTGTATACGTATATATTTATACGAATATGTATTTTGTGATTTTATTATATAATATAATGTTAATAATTTTATAAATATATCAATTTAAGTTTTAAATTAGTTTTCATGCCTCATGTGTCCTTCTTTTCATATAATTTTATATTTATTTTAATAAATTTAATTCCAATAAAAAATGTTTTCTATTATTTCATAATTTTATCACTCTTATCTACTATTTATTGTCTCTTTAAAAAAGCAAAAACCAAACCAATCCAATCCAATCCAATCCAATTTAAATTGGATCGGATTTGAAAAAATATCAAAACCGATCGGATGGTAAAATGATAAAACCGCAATGGTCGGATCGGATTATTTTTTCCTCAAAACCGATCCAAACCGTACCGCGAACACCCCTGGCGTTAGGAGGGTAATTGGGTGTGGGGACTGTACTTTTCCACCTCACGCCTGAGGTCAAGTGGGGGTGGAAGGTCCAATTACTTGGGCGACGCTAAAGCAGCAAGAACACAGGCCGCTCCATTGCATTTTCTACCGATCCAGGTAAAACCACAGTGACTCAGGTTCTCTGCAGGGTTCCAAATATCTTATAGAATATGCTGGATTTCAGCTACACTCAACAGGCTCTAATTAGTAGCGGTGTTTTAATCCAATATAATCCAATGCAAACCGCAAAAAATGAAAATCGAAATCCAAAAAACCGCAAATCGAAAAAATTTGATTTTTTTATTGGATTGGATTCGTTTTCGGATCCTATATTGAAAATAAATTCAATCCAATCCAAACTGAATTTATATATACACATATTATTACTTATAAAATAATGGGTTAAATATGTTTTTAGTCCCAGAAAAATAGTCGAGATTTGGTTTTAGTCCCTGCAATTGAAAACAACTGATTTTGGTCCTTCAAAAATTGAAAATACACCAATTTAGTCCTTATTGTCTTAGTTTGCTACAAATTTTGCTACAGATTAGTTACAAATTTTTATCAATAAGGACTAAATTGGTGCATTTTTAATTTTTGGAGGACCAAAATCACCGATTTTAAATTGCAGGAACTAAAACCAAATCTCGACTATTTTTCAGGGACTAAAAACATATTTAACCATAAAATAATCATATATTTATACTTGCATACCTATATATTTATAAAAATACTTATACTAATATAATTTTTATGATTCTATTATCTAATATAATGTTAATATTTTTATAAATATATTAATATAAAACTAGTTTTAATTTAGTTTTCATGTCTAGTGTCATTCTTTTTATATAATTTTATATTAGTTTTAATAAATATAAATTCCAATAAAAAATGTTTATTATTACTTCATTATTTTATCAAATATTTATTGTCACTCTTAAAAAACCGAAAACCAATTCAATACAATCCAAATTAAATTGGATCGGATTTGAAATCGCAATGATCGATCAGATAATTTTTTTTTCCAAAACTAATCCAAACCAAATCTTAAACACCCTTATTAGTATTAGGTCCAAAGCGTCACTTTCTAGAATTACCCGTTCGATGCCAAAGTTCACCGCTGTTTGGAGGCCTTGCCTAATAGCTAAAGCTTCTATCTGCCCCTGGTATTTCCAAACTCAACCCTTCCTTTATCATTGCGCGCAATTAATGCTATTGCAGTGTTGCTCCTCTCTAATTGATATCAGAACAGGCCTTGAGCAAACGGCAAACAATATTTTAGCCCATTCAACATTTTTAATTTTTAATCATAATAAAAGTTTAGGCCTTTAGGCTAATGGGCTGGCCCAAACAAAAAACTCAGTTCGCGAAAGTTCTTTTCAGAGTCGCCATTACCCACCTCGTCTCTGGCCATAGTCTATTGTTTGTTCACTTCTCGTGGTTTCTCTCTGTCGTGTTAAGTGCACTTCACCAGCACAGTATGGTATAATCGATTCCTCGTGGTGCCATTTATTTGAGCACTTTTAGTAATTCTTTGTTCCTTAACCGAACGTTTTTAATCGGCGATTTTCTTTTTCTCATATTACCAGGATTTCCAGGGATTCTTAAACGACTTGCAGGATTGGGAACTTTCTAGAAAGGACAAAGCACAAAAAGTGAAGTCACAAAAGGAAAATGTTGGTAATTTTATCTTAACCTTAGCAACATGCAATCATCATCCAACTGCAACTTTGAGTAAACTTCAACTGACATTGTGACTCTTCAATTCAGTTTCTATATGTATCATAGGTTTTTTTTTTCCTTTTTATTTTTTTCTGGTGGAATATGAATGGAGCATCAACAGCCAGGATTTACTGTTTGACTAATTCCTCCATTTTCAAATGGTTGTATTTTACTATTTAGTGATACTGTTTTGTAATCTGTGGGGATTTTCATCTCTATATAAGGAGCTTAGTTTATATATTACAGACTTACAGTTTGTTTCTAACATACTTCAGTACAAAGGAAATCTGAACCATGTGTCTGTGAATTTACTGTTCGAAAGCAGTACACATTTATGAAAGGAATCAGTTTCTTTCTTAGGTTCTTGTCTGAATTTTCTTGCTTCCTTTGTATTTGAATGGTGTGTCCTGATGGTGAAAAGGACCCTCTTGTCCTTGCATATATTGGCATGCTATGTATGTATGTGCTTGCTTATGTATGGATGCATAATACAATTTGTTGTGTGATATTCTGACCGCAATTACAAAGGGTTCATCTTCTCGAAATACTGGATCAGTGGGTGCGGAGAAGGCATCAAGAGGAGATACTATTTCTTCAGGACAGTATGGTTTCTCAGGAAATAATGATCCTTTCAGTCGTGTGCGTAGTAGTTTTGTTCCTGAAGATGTTCCTGATGCTGCTTCCGAGAAAGATCTGGTAGCTCTCTCCCTCTGTTTTGGTATTGGGGTGACAGGGTGGGGGGAAGTTGATCTGTTAGGAGTTAGGATATTATGGATTGATTTTAGTGTTGCTGCCCTGTATGATGCTGATACCGTAATCCATCTGTGTTTTCCAGGGTAATGAGTTTTTCAAACAGAAGAAGTTTAAGGAAGCTATCGACTGCTATTCGAGGAGCATTGCCTTATCACCAACAGCTGTAGCATATGCAAATAGGGCAATGGCCTATATCAAGCTTAGAAGGCAAGCTTACATTTTTTGTCTTTAAAGAATTATGGCTTATTCATCAATCAAAATATTCACAAAATGATGAATTTTGTCAATAGTAGGATTTTAAATATAAGAAAATAATGTTTACATTCACTCTCAAATGTTAATTGGCCTATTATCACCTGACTGATGCTCTACAAGGGCACTTCTTTTGCTGAAGGTGATATGTTTCTTTCCTCACCTATTTGTGTCACTAGATTCCAAGAGGCTGAGGATGACTGTACAGAGGCCTTAAATCTTGATGATCGTTACATAAAAGCATACTCACGCCGAGCAACAGCTAGAAAAGAACTTGGGAAAATTAAAGAATCCATGGAAGGTGTGTTAATATGCAAGCCACATACTCGTCCATTATCCAAATATGAAAACATTCTGATATTTGAACTTGTTGACTATCTGATTTTCTTAAATTACAGATGCGGAGTTTGCCTTGAGGTTGGAACCTAACAATCAAGAAATCAAGAAACAGTATGCTGATGCTAAGTCTTTGTATGAGAAAGTAAGCACATCGAAAGTCCCACTATGTTATTATATAAACACTACAAAATGTCACAGATTTTAACTACTTGTTATTTTCCCATTTTTATAGCTATCTAGACAATGAACAGTGAAGTAAGGGATGCATTATATATGGTTGAATGGAAATTTTAGGTTCAATCCTCAGTATGCCAATATATTGTGGCACCTATAGTAAAGCAGATTTAATGGTAGTGGAGAGCTTAAACGATTAAGATGCAATACAAAATCAAATGGATTGATGCCTTTAAGGAAAATTCTAGGTTAAAAGGGCCTTAAATTTAGCAAAAGCAGAATGGAATAAAGATTATAATGTTAGTAAGACTTTAATGATGAAATGAGGGGATAAGATACTTGAGAGTAATGTTTTGGGTTTATAGAGTCAAAAATTGAAAATGATAAGACTGTAGAGGATGAATCTTATGGAAGTCTGCTGTTTGTAAGCAGATATTATGGCCTTTATGGGATAAACTTTTAGGATATTAGAATATATAATGCAATTAATAAAATGAGTATGGTAGATGTGTTAATTAATATGTACCACTATATTAAGTTTATGAAGAATAAAAAAGCAGGCTGGAAATAATAATCAATACCAAATAGAGACAGAACAGTGGGTGTGTGTTGCATAAAATAGAAAGATGGGATGGAATCACGGAAAAAGTTGCATCAACAAAAAAGGCCAGACCTGTATGAGCTATGACCAAATTCTGGAAGGAGCAGCAGACTCAATGCAGGTTAAGGGGTTGACAGAAAATGTGTTGGGGCTACCAGAAGACGTGTTTGGTGCTAAATAAGCAAGGGCTTTGCAACAAATGCATCAGTGGTGTGAAGAAACAGAGCAGTAACCCTATTTACATTCTGATGGGCGAAAACATATGAAAATTTTAAAGTCACCTTAATAATCTAACAGGTAATTGAACAAAAAGCGGGGATAAACAGGCATTTAATTGCATGTTAGCCGTAGTGGCTGCAATTTATCCACTATCTGCCCATGACATGATGCCACTTTGTGACTGGTGTTGTGCAATCAGACACTGTGCTACTAAAGTGTGCTATTAACCAGTCTGGTTTCATGACTGCTCCCCCCCCCCCTCTCTGCTGCAGTGGTTAATTTTTTTATAATGCCTGTTGTCCAGGGAATTCTTCAGAAAGCATCTGGAGCACTAAGAAGCAGTGTCCAGGGAGCTCAAAAATTGGGAAAGTCAGAGACAAAAGTTAATGGAGGCAGAATCCACTCCATTTCACATGATACTCAAACGTCAGGGCCATCTGAAGTTCATCATCACAATAAGGTACAAATAAGTGGAGCTTTTAACATCACTTTTCAACATAAATCACTATGTTCATTAATGAGATAGATTGAAGACTACCTTGTTAAGGTGTTTCTCATGTAAATATTGTCCATCATAAAGTTTCCTTATGTTGACAGGGTAATGAGCGGCAAATTCCTGCTAAAGAATCATTCTTAATGGAGGAGACTTTTAACAGGGATACAAAAGCCAGAAGCAGGACTCAAGGACAAGAAGGGGATGGTTCTAAGCAAGTTTCTAGTTCAAGCAACAGTTTGGAGCAGGTTGAGGTTTATCTTGAAATCTTTTCCTCTTGTTAAATAACGTAGTTTCAGTGCATATTTTGGTTCTGTTTAGAAGCAATATTTATTTTTCTCTTATGTTTAGAAGCATAAGGATATATTTTTTTGTTCCTCAAGTTTTTATTTAAGTTTGAAGTATACACATTATATTCATTTGGAGCTTTGTTGAAGTCACCATATGCATTTCTTTTTGCAGTTTTGGCGTTAGTCAACTAAAGTTGCCTATTGCCTATTCTTGTTCATATTCCTGTTTTACATGATTTTGTTGTCTCACATTTTTTGACAGAGAAATCACAGTACTAGAAAGCTAGAAATGAAAACATCAATTCAACAGCTTGCTTCTCGTGCAGCTTCTCGAGCCATGGCTGAAGCTGCTAAAAACATAACACCACCAACTACCGCTTATCAATTTGAGGCCTCTTGGAGAGGGTTTTCAGGTGATCTTGCTTTGCAGACTCGTCTATTAAAGGTATTCAACTTTGTTGTGCATTTGTGATTTGATTATATTTTCAATTTTAAGCATATTTGCCACTGGCTGGAACAGGAGATTCCTTTTATAAATTAATTTCTGGTGTTCAGTGCTCTGGTCCGCATTGCAATAATTATTTTTCTTCTGGCATGTTAGGCCATATCTCCCCATGAATTACCGAAAATATTCAAAAATGCCTTATCATCTACCCTGCTAATTGAGATCATCAAGTGTGTTGCATCCTTTTTCACGTAAGTATTTATATAAAAATCATTTATTGTTTTGTCTTTTGTATGAGCTTCAATCATGATAATGAATTTGCTCTTCTGACAGTGAAGAGATGGATCTGGCTATCAGTTATATGGAGAATTTGATCAAGGTACCGAGATTTGATATGATCATAATGTGCCTTCCATCAGCAGATAAGGATGGTATGTGTTTTTTCAGTAGTAAAATTGTAAGTGTTGTTGTTGCCACACATTTTGAATCTCTTGAAAGTTTAAAGGTTTCAGCAGATAAACATGTAGAGGTAGAAGAAAGGGATAAGAAAGAGGAATGATAAGCAGGAATAACGGTCTCCAATTTAAAGCATGTAATCTAATCTGTATAAGAATGTAATGCATTTTAATATTTTCTTTCTATTTGCAAAATTTAAATGTTTTGCCAGTTCTATCTTTTGGCCAAAAGGATTTTATTACTGAAATCCCTGAATTAAGAAGGAGCATAGCCTTGACTTTGTGTGGTCATATAGTGTCAAAAGTAAACTGGGTTTTGGTGGGGGGGTGCTTTGCTCATTCAGAACCCTATGTTACCCCAACCAACCAAACCAAACAAGGGATGGTGATACAAAATGTGTAATACCTTTCCAGAAGGAAAAAGAAAAGGTGAGGTGAAAGCAGCCATGCATTTGCTTTATACTTCATCCTTTCTAACCTGTGATTTCAAATCCTGCCAAGAAAATAAAGATAAAATAAATGGCAGAAAGTAAATTAGGGATTCTGGTAAATAAGGTAAATAAGTCGTTGAAGTTAGGATGACCCTTTACAAGACAATATAGGGTCTCAAGAATTAAATAAATACATTCTAACCCATCATCCTTGTATAGTACAAAATCGCCCCATTTAACATTAGACCCGCGAGACAGTTTTCTTTTTGATATCCTATATGTAGTAATGATCGTGCATGTTTATTTTTAAGGCTAAAGCCCATGAGAAGAGCTCAACCCATAAATTAGCCTACTGGATGACAGAGCCCCATGACTTGAATATAACATTGCGCTTCTGTTTTTACAAGATATAGGACATTGCATTTATCTTTTGGTACTTAGTGAAGTTTGTCATGTGAAGCTCAAATAAGCTTACTTTTTCTTTTACTACTATATATATATCTCCTTGTTGCTGAATTGCTTACAAACAAAATGAAAGGTTCCTTTATGGTTTGGTATTGCTATTTAGCACTAATGGTTAATATTACCAGAGTTGTCAACCTGATTGGATTGTGTTGGTTACATTTTATGCAGACTTACACAAGATCTGGGATGAAGTGTTCTGTAGTGAGGCAACTCCGATGGAGTATGCAGAGATTCTGGACAACCTCCGATCAAAATTCGGTGTTGGACAATGACATTCAGTTGTATGTTTTAATGCTTTTTTTGTTCGTGGACTGGAACTTAACTTGTAAATTATTGTGCTATTAAATTTTTTTATTATTGTTGACTCTCACGTTGATCCATCTTAAAGCGGTTGGCTTAAGATAGGGGGAAAAGAAAAACAACCCTTATGTGAAGTTGGCTGAGGCTGAGGGTCCAGTATGTTTTTTAATGCTTTTACCTTAGTGTGAATTAGAGCAATTTCGTCTCTGTTGCTTGGGCTCTCATTGATGAATTTAGAATCCGTTCATATAGTGGTGTCACCTAAGGTCAATTCACTTTCAGAAATGGGAGGGCTTTGATGCTTGTGTTTCACGGGATGTGCTGGATTTATTTTTTGGATAAAGGAATGTGCTGTGCTTGATAGATTTCTTTATAGAAATAGCTCTCGTGAGGGAAGGACGTTTTCAAACTATTGTCTAATAAGTGGGACCATTCGGCACTAGGCCCTGTTATTTTTTTTGTTACTATATTTTCTACATTTTCATTAAGATTATTTAGACTAGCTTTCTTGTTTGTTTGGTTATGATGGGGCCCAAAGTCTACATTCATTTCCAAAGGCCCACAACCATAAAGTTCTGAGTGATAGAATCCCACATGGCTGTCAGTCTGTCATCATTGCAATGATTAAGTGATCCTAACTAAAATGAATTTGGATAGAATGGATTTTAAATGAATAAATATTATAAAATTTAATTTGTATTTAGAAATAGTATTTTGGATATGTTTATAGTAAGATTTTATTTTGGTTAAAATAAAAACATTTTTGTAGTTAAAATTTGAATATGTTTGTGTTTAATGTTTAGAATAAATTTTGTTCAATGAAAGAGTGATAGTTTTTTTTACTTCTTTTAAAATTAATTTTACTCAGAATAATTGATTTTGAAAATAAGTAACATTTGTCAAATATGTAACAATATTGTGCAATCCAATTATTCTTGTGGTAGGATTTTTCTTTAAATAAACAGGTACTGTCTTGATGCATCGCGTGGTAGCGTCACTAACCTTTCAACCACTAAGAATGGATAAAAAATTAAATAAAAAATGTTAGTGAATTGGTTCAAATAATTTCAAAAATTATATGATCAGAAATATGGTTTGAATTGTTTTCTTTTAATTTTTTTAAAACAAATAATAATTTATATGTAAGGTTTATATATAAATGGTTATCGTATAATTTTTTATCGTTTTTTATTTTATGTCACATATAATATATTCTCGTATGTTAATTTAAAATTTTATTTTTATTTAATTTTATCATTAAAAGTATATAATTTTCACCTGTTTAATTATAAGTTAATCTCAATCAGACTAATCAACTGTGAATTGGCTTATCTTTAAAATATTTTTTTAATTCTTAAATATTCATGTCTGAGATAACTCTTTTCCATTAGGTAACTCAACGCGTGTTATATGCAATATTATGATCACTTGCTATACTCATGCACATTATCTTCAACTTTAATCATCTTAGTTTTTCTAAACTATAAGATACTTATCGTGGCGGTAATTATGTACTATGATTATTGATTGGTTCTAAAACATAAAGGAAACGGTTGATGTTAGAAAGGGCTGTGTACATAATTGTTATAGCACATAATTTAAAATGATATTTATTAAACTAAGTGTATTATAAAATCTCTCTTTGTAGAATCAGTAGTAATGGATATTAAATCATTATAAGCATTAGGCAGTAGGGCTTTGTACTTATGATCGATTGATTAAAGAATACGGAGTTTGAGTAGTAAGTAAGTCAATATTTGTATTTAGATTTAGTTTGTTTAGTGAATGAGTCAAAGTAGTTTACAAATAACAATTAATTTAATGTTCTGATGTAGATTATAGAAAATATTATTCGATTATGTCTCTATTCTTGTTTCTTTGGAAATTATTTAGCTTACGATTATGTCAAGAAGTCGAGATAGAAATAATCCTTTTAATTTGGATAATAATGTATAATTTTAATTCCTCAATTTTTTAATCAAATTAATTCCATCTATGTCCAAAAATCAATAAATTTAGTTATTTGTCATTTTTGTGTTCAGTGGACATATTCGAGAGATTGAATTGTATGACTCTAAAAAATTCAGAGATTGATTTACTTGTTTATTCATTTTAAGAATAAAAATTATAAGGAGCATTGACTGAACAAATTCTTGTTAGATATATCTCTTAAGTTTTTTAATTGGCATTTTAAAAGAAAATTTATCAACCGAGGCCGATTCAACTAGTACATGATTGTTTTACTTTAAGAATTTTTTTTATCTTTATTTATGTTATTTTAAAAATATAAATAACAATAACTATTGTTTAATAGTAATTTAATAAAAGACTTGTGCAAAGTGCAATAGGCCTAGGCATGTGCAATGTAAATAGTGTCTCGTGCTACGCTTGTAAGGCATCGCCGTTTTCCATATAAGTCAAACAATGCTCGGTTGCCTGCCTCATTATGGTCCTATAAAATAGACAATATTATAGTCATAGAGGCATAAATTCAACATCCAAGTAATCCTTTTGTTTGGCCCTTTTCCGCTACTAGGAGTATATTAATAATTATTTTATCAAGACAAAATATTGAAAACCAAATTGCCCGCTGAGTCCCAACATTTATAAGCTCCGACAGCATGTGCACTTATTACTTTTATATCCCCAAGGATCTAATCTATTGTCTGGCATCAGCATTTCTCATTTTCTAATTTTTAATTCTTGTAATGAAATGAATAATGAGGCACTTCAATTATAACCCTTATGTTAAACTCCATAATCATACCGCATTAATAATGAATTAATAACTTAATTGAGTCCAAACAAAGGCACGAACACACATTTGGTTCATCTTAATTTTGAAAAATAATTCATTACTATAATTATTTTTCAAAAGATTTATTACCGAGTTAGAAAAAGGAATTATATCTTGATCCAAACTTGAAATAATAAAATCTGCTCGGAGGGACAAGTAGAAAGCACTAGACATTCCGAGAATGGGGAACTAGCGGCGCCCCCATGGGAAGTTCAAAATAAAGTTTCAAACTTTCTTACTCAGAATTCACAATTACAGAAAAAATAGAAAAGGGGGTTTTTGTAATGTAACATCAGTTTCATAAGCGTGCACACACACACACAGAGGGAGTTTTTCTTTTGAATAACCGATCAAAAATTTCAGTTGTGTTGTGTTGTCTTCCAAGTTCTGACAACAGCAGGGTGGAGGTAGACTTTTACAGCAAAAGAAAAAGAAAAAGGAAAGTGGATTTGTGTTTACTCCTGACACCATCACGTGATCTAGCAGCACATACAGTACACCATAGTTTCCTATGTTCCAGTAACTTGTCTCAAACCCACGCGCCATTTTTGGTTTGGGTTCTTTCTTTTACTGCTCCACCAATTCTATTTACTGTCTACAGTGATTACAATTCACGCTTGCTCTTACTCTCTGTGAGGGTTCTCTCCCACTCCCAGATCTTCTTCCAAAAGGGCTAGGTACTCACTTATCTTTCCTCTTTCTGGGTAGCTTCCCTTCTTCTCTAGATGTACCAGAAACTTCGTGATTGTCACTCTTGGTTCTGGTTGTTATTATCCCTTAGGAAAAAAATTTCGATGCTGTTGATGATGTTTTAAAAGTTTCTTTCTTTATAGTCCGTGGTCGTTTTCTGCTTTATTTATTCTTTTCTGGGTTGAAGGTTTTCTCTTTTTTGTGATTTTCTTTTTTTCCATTTTGAGAACTGGACATGTTGGTGAACTTCTACGCATCTCCCATTTTGCATTTGAGCTGCTACTGACTCTGTCCTTTGGATCATGCTTTTCTTGTATTTTTCTTTGATTTTGTTGTCCTTCTGCTGGTTTTCAGATTTGTAGTTGAATATTTTAGCTTGGGTTAGTCTAATTTTGTCTGCATTTTTCTCTCATTTTCGGAATTGCAGGTAATGGGTATCATTTCCCGGAAGATCTTCCCCGCATGTGGGAATATGTGTGTTTGCTGTCCTGCTTTGAGGTCAAGATCACGCCAGCCAGTCAAGCGATACAGAAAACTGCTTGCTGATATCTTCCCCAAATCCCCGGTTGGTATCTTATCACACTTCTTTTTCCTTGAAAATTGAAATAGTAACCAACATTGTAGCTCTTTTAGCCAATGCTCTTTTTTTAACCAATATAATCTCTTAGAAAACATTTTTGTGGCGAATGTAGTAGAAATAGTGCCATTTTATTCCCACTGCAAGGAGAAAATGGTTTTCCTTTCGCTGAAGTTAAAAAATTGAAACTCATTGCTACTTCTGTGCTTTGGTATGACTTTATTGCTATTTTGTAACCCCCTCCCCCCAAAAAAAAACAATGTCCTGTCTTTTGCCAATTATTATGAGTATGGATTACTGTTTTCAGTTATCTCTTGTTTTCAAAGTAAAAAAAACTTGTATGATTCTAATAAATCAAGGATGCTTGTTGGTGAATCAATCAATTTACTTCATTATATGGCTCTTTTCACTTTACCGTTCATTTGTACATGAAGTAGAACCCTGGTATTCATGCCTTGTAATACTTCTCAGGATGAGCTTCCCAGTGAAAGGAAGATTGTAAAATTGTGTGAATATGCAGCAAAAAATCCTTTCCGGATTCCAAAGGTATTTATTCTTTTATTTCACTCATATGTTGGTAATTTTTGTTTCTTTTTTAAAAAAGAAGAAGAAGAAAATAAGATATGCTTGAATTAGCTGAGTCCATTGCAGAGGTTCACTATAGCTGCTCTTTCTGCTAGATAGCAAAATATCTTGAAGAAAGGTGCTACAAAGAACTCAGATCTGAGCACATCAAACTGGTCAAGATTATAACTGAAGCCTTCAACAAGCTGCTTTCCATTTGTAAGGTGCAGATGTAAGTTTCTCATGATTAATTTTAGTTTATGTTTCCATATTCAGTTGGTGATGTACTGGCATCAATTGTAATTGTAATATCAAACAATTGATGTGTTAATTTCTTTCATGATATTGATCTCCAGCATACAGTTTTATGTGATTCATCTTATAAGTTTTTCATGTTTGTACTGCATATTGTAGAACATATTTTGCCGTTGATGTGCTTAATGTAATTTCGGAGCTCTTGGGCTATTCTAAGGATGAGACCATTCAGACACTTGGTTGCCAATCCTTAACAAGGTTCATCTACTGTCAGGTGAAGAATACAATCCAAAAGCCTAAGATATTTTTGGGCTGTTTGTTTATTTGGCTTCTGCATGACTGTAAGTCTATTAGATCAATTTTTACTTGGATTTATGTACTTGGAAACAGGAAAAAGTTGACACAATGTCTTTGTATACGACCGTATTAGAGCTTATTAGTATACTTGTAATAATGTAGAGCAAGTGTAGTGATAATTATAGGTCCTGCCTTGGGTGTCACATTCAGTCTTTCTAATTAATAATTAATGGTGAATTAATCTGTTTCTCCTACTACTTTCTTCCGTCCTGTAAATTAGCTTGTATCTTTTTGTGACGCACTTTCATGCTATTGACACAATGAAAGAACAGGTAGATGCCACTTACACCCATAACATTGAAAAATTGGTGAGGAAAGTATGCTTGTTATCGCGGGAGCATGGTGAAACACATGAAAAGCACTGCTTGAGGGCATCAAGCTTGCAATGCCTTTCAGCAATGGTAAATTGTGCTTCGTTTGATTTACTTTGTGCTTTTGATGTTGTATGTTTCAGTTCTTTGAGGTTGATTACTTTCCAGTATTTATCATCATGTAAAATTTCATGGCTGTGGTGAATTTTTTTCTAGGAGTAAGTGCAATGTTTATTTGACAGCCTCTTCTCTTGGCAGGTTTGGTTCATGGCTGAATTTTCACACATTTTTGCTGATTTTGATGAGGTAAGCTATTGAGTTTCTCCCCACTGAAACCATTCTAGCCTTTTAATGAAGCTTCCTTACATCTGCAATTGTGAATGGATGGAAGAGATCTCAGACTTGATCATCATTGTTGTAATCAGTGTATTTCCAATATTGGGATGAAACTGTGATGAAATAATTTTTTTTTAATGGAAAATATTCATTGACATTAATCATCCCAAGGTTTCATGAAAGTCTTAATTTCATGTCTAATAACCCATATGTTGTGAAGGTTTGCAGTTTGCACTAACAGGAAATTAGCATCAAACACGACAATTTTTTAACTGCCATTATGCTGTGTTTTATTTGATCAATAGCTGTTTTCATATTTATGACGTGATTTCCTTTTCTTTATTTTAGTCATGTGTCATCTCTAATTTGTTGTTTCATTGAAAATGTAGATTGTTCATGCCACTTTAGATAACTATGAATGGAGTAGACAAAGTGAAGAGTCTGACATCAGGACAGAGGCACATCATAATTGGGTGGATGAGGTAGTCCGGTCTGAAGGCCGGGGTGGTTCAGTCGTTGGTAATGACAGCTTGATCATCCAGCCACGACCAGAAATAAAGGATCCTTCCCTATTAACTAGGTATTTATTATTCAAGAGCTAAATGTTATGCCCTTTATTAACTGTTTCAGCTGTGGCATTTGGTTTGTTACACAGTTTTTAATCACTGTTCCCTTCTATGATTTCTCCCTTATAATTACTATAGAGAAGAAATTGAAAAACCAGAAATATGGGCTCAGATATGCATTCAAAGAATGGTTGAATTAGCCAAGGAAAGCACAACTATGCGTCGTGTACTGGATCCAATGTTTGTGTATTTTGATTCAAGGCAACATTGGGCTCCTCAGAATGGGTTGGCAATGATGGTTTTATCCAGCATGGCCTACTTCATGGAGAACACGGGTATTTTTTTCTCCTACCACTTCTGGCTTGATGTATTATCATGTTCCATGTTTGACCTTTAAACCTGTGTGGAGTTTATGATTTTAAAACAGCTATGAACTATGAATAATGTTATAAGAGGTTTGTAAAACCTTCTATTTTTCCCCATAATGGTGTTTTCCTTTTTTTTACCTTTTCTACAGGGAATCAACGCTTAATTCTAGCTTCTGTGATACATCATCTGGACCACAAAAATGTCATGAATGATCCCCAACTGAAGTCCTGTGTAGTTCAAGTTGCCACATCTTTAGCTATGCAAGTTAGATCAGGGAGGGGAATTGCAGAGATTGGTTTCGTTGGTGACCTTTGTAGGCATCTTAGGAAAAGCCTTCAAGCCTCCGGTGAATTTGTTGGAGAGCAAGAATTGAACTTGAATATCTCACTTCAAAATTCCATTGAAAACTGCTTACTAGAAATTGCCAATGGGGTAGGTTTATCTAAAGCACCCCCCTCTCACAAAATCACAATTCACTGTTTATTCAGTCAATGCATTCCATTCAGCTACTGAACTACTGTTTTTTCTTTGTTGGCTGACTAGGTCATTGATGCCCAGCCACTATTTGACTTGATGGCAATAACCCTAGAAAATATTCCATCTGGTGTTGTTGGTAGAGCAACCATTGGATCAATGATAGTCCTTGCTCGTGCGATCACTTTAGCATCTGCCCGTTTACGTTCTCAGCAGGTAAGGGGAGATTGTTGTAATTTAACAATGTTTAAAGTGAAGGATCTGTACTGCAAAAGTGCAAATTGATAGTAACATTGTTACAAAATATCATGATATATACTAAAACATTTATATGTTGCTGAGGAAGAGGCACTGTCTTGAATATAACCTTGAACAAATGAACCTTTTAGCTATTTGCTTCTTTTGGAAAAATCAGAATGAACTATATACATCATTTTAGTGAATTTCCCTTTTGGATTGAATGTTTGAAGATTTTAGGAGGTTTATTGGTGCTATCTTGGAATACATCCATTGATCAATTCTTATGCTTCTATCTAGGGATTTCCTGAGTCTCTTCTTGTGCAACTTCTAAAAGTAATGTTGCATCCAGATGTAGAAGCTCGTGTTGGAGCACACCTTATATTTTCTGTACTTCTTTTTCCGAGTTCCTTCCACACACATGAAGCGTCCTCTCTGCGGTCCAGATATCTAGATCAACGCAATAAAAGGCATTCTCACACTGCATCTGCTTCAATTACAGCTTTACTTGAAAAGCTCCGCAGAGGCAGAGATGGTACCAAGGCAGAAAATCATGGGAATATTGTTCATGATGGCAAAGAAAAGGATGTTGTTGCAGAAGAATGGAAGCAAAGCTGTGGCTTAAAGAATTCCCCTAACTTTTACAAACTCAGCTCTATCATTGATAGGGCTACAGGATCACCGAGTTTGATTGACACAGTAAGTGGCTGAATCGATTTCCGTCAATAGGTTTTCTTAATTGTGATTATTCTAAGTAAATGGTTATTTATCATGTTTTGGTATTGAATTGGCTCTCAGGAACCATATGTTATGAAGCTTAGTGAAGATCAAATGGCCCAGCTGCTTTCTGCCTTTTGGATTCAAGCCAATCTTCCTGATAATTCACCTTCAAATATTGAAGCTATAGCTCATTCCTTCATATTAACACTAATTGTTTTACGCATAAAGGTAGTTTTTTTTACCACATTCACATTACTTGTCATGTCTTGATTATTGTTTGTATCCCAGTAGTTTCATCTTCACTGCTTTGTGCCTTTAGACAGACCTTTCATGCAAATTGAATGTTTGTAATTTTGTATGCTTGAGTTCCCACCCATTAAAAGTGAATCTTCAAAATAGAAACACAGCAGTTTAGTGAAATTAATGCTTACTGAATTAAGTATTTTTGTCAATAATTTTATCATAAACAATGAAACAAAAGAAATTTGTTGACCTCATCATCTTAAATTGTTCTGTCTTCATTCAACTTTAGTCTGGTTCCATTGTCTTAGTTATATTCACATTGACTAATGGCCCTACTTATAGATCATGGGTGCTTTTACACTCAGCAAATATTGGATTCTCATTTTCTTAGGAAACTTACTGTAATCTCAATCTTGATTTCAGTTTCTGTTTTACTTTTGTAATCATTATTCTGATTGTTAAAATCTTTCAAAATGCAATGCTGCAGAACCTGAAAGACAGAGATAACCTGTTGATCCGCTTCTTCCAGCTTCCTTTGTCTCTCTGGACTATGTTGTTGGACCCAAGTAATGGTATGACCTATATAGACTATCTTAATGTAAATTATTTAATTTCAAAGGAACTATAATTATTCTTTTTGAAAACAGAATGCAAAATTGATGTTCTTGTTCTTGCAGGAACATTGCCCCCAGCATGTCAGAGATCTATCTTTGTATTATCTGCTAGTATGTTGATATTTGCCTGTAAAATATATCAGATTCATGATCTGAGTGATGTCTTCACATCATTAGCAATATCTGAAGTGAGTGACTGATATTGCTACTCTCTAATATTAAAGAACTGTCTTTCGACTTTCAGATTTGATAATATGAAAGCCGTGTTTTATGTATAATCTATAGAATATATGTTAACTGCCTGCTACCATATAATCAGGTTGATCCATTCTTGGGTATAAGTGACGATCATCAAGTATATGCTAAGAGCCATGTGGATGTAAGAGAGTATGGCAGTGCTGCTGATAATCAGTTGGCCATGTCAACATTATCTGATATACGGAACAAAATTTGTAAATATCACCAGAACATAAAGGATGTTTTGGTTCATAACTTAGCTAACATCACTGAGGTATTACATTTTATTCAGGGACCATATTTTTTTCATATCTTGCCACTCTCTCATTTCCTGGTTTCCTGTTTTTGTTTCTTAAGCTCCATGCAGATAACCTGGCTATGCTACTGTCAGAGACATTCAAGCCTGATGAAGAATTTGTGTTTGGCCCACAGTCAATTCTTGATCAGAATCAAATGATTTTACATTCCCATGAATCACTGTCGATTGATGGGGTATGCTATCTCTGTTAGCGTAATAATGTTTGTTATTTTTAAGTGGGTAACTGGTACTAGTAGATTAGTTTCCTGTATTATGAAGATGTTATTTTGAAGTGTGCATATGAGAACAGTTCAAAATGTTTGCAGAAATATTATAATTTGTCAGCTCACATAATCACTGGCCGTGGCTTAATATAATGAGTCTACTATGCCTCCTCTCCTAGCTAGCATAAAAAAAGTGCTTTTTGGTTGAAAGCATCTGGCTACCTGTTTGGATGTTTTAATCAGTTTTTTTTTGTTTTTCAGGATTTTCCCTCAAATTCAGTAGGTGAAGATGATACAATCAGTGAAGCTTCTGTGTCTGACCTCTCTCGATTTACTCCAAAGATGCCGGTATCCCCTTCTGTGCCTCATGTTATCAGCATTGGACAACTTATGGAATCGGTACAGACTATCTCTCTATCAATTGCTTGCATTGCATGTGTAATACATATCATTGTTACTGATGATCATTTCATTTCATTTCATCCACTGGTTTTAGGCACTAGAGGTAGCCAGTCAAGTGGCAGGAACAGCTGTGTCTACTACACCCCTTCCATACAACACCATGGCTAGCCAGTGTGAATCCCTTGGGACATTTGCAAGGAAGAAGCTCTCAAATTGGCTGGCCTCTGAGAATCATCAGAGTCAAGCAGCTGATAAGTCATTTCTGGCAATTGTTGATAATATAAATATGAACTCAGCAATTGAAAAGGTAGCAAATGGTGGAGGGTATTCCCAAGTAGCTGCATTGCCAATGCCAAGGGACCCCATGAAGCTGCCTCCTGCTAGCCCCTTCGACAATTTCCTTAGGGCTGCTGGGTCAGGCTGTTAACAATTACAAGTATCATTGTGTTTACATCTTCAATCTATCTTATGTTAATTAATGTTAAATAGTCTTCCATTCCAGACATGAATTTCTAGGAATAGTAGCTTGACAATATCATTGTAATCCTTATGAAGAGTAAGACTAGTTAATTTAATTTATGTGGGTACTTGATGCATATTAATTATTAATTGTAGATCAAATTCTTAACTGAACTGAACTGTTCACTTTATGGAATTCAGAACTGTATAGGTGGGGCAATTACTTACTGTTTTGGAGTCAATTGGATTGACAACTCACTAGCCTTCCACCAGCTTCTGCTCTGCTCTTAACTGTTCGAGTAGTTGCACCAATTGCACAAGTCTAAATCTACCACATTTGCATAAAATAAATGGCCATTTTTTTAATGTTTTCTTTCTAATATTAGGGCTGTGTGAGGGACAGGCTGGGATGTCTTTTCTTTCTCCCTTACCCTCCGCCAATTTCTGAATTTACAACCTGTTTACAAACTCTCGAAGAAACTCAACCATGTATTAGGTGTGTATTTGATTTAACATTGAAATTGAGCAAACTTAAGTTTGAATTACTCAACGTAATTATTTCTAGTGTTGAAATTGTGAGTTAACCACATTTTAACACTAAGCTAAATATGTTCTAGTTTAACACGAGGTTCTAGGTTCAAATCATATTTACTAGTTCGAGTACTGAAAATTGTTTCTTAATTAAGATAAGGTTAAAATAGGATGGGGCTAGTTGACTCCACTTTCAAGTTAAATAAAATCATTAAATTAAATGATTATATTGCAATGATTGAACACATAATCTCATTTAATAACCCTCCTTGTTTGCCACTATTTCAGACAAATTCTTCAGTCAACGATGGCAGTACTTGTGTGACTTGAGTGAGATAAGTCAATTTTATGGGTTGGGTCTTGGTCATTCAATAACTATGGTGGTAATCATTTCGGAAGGTTCAGAAATCATATTTTATTGAGTTTATGTTTGGATAATTAATGATAAGTGGAATAGAATGAAATATAATGTGATGGAATGGAATGGATTATAAAAATAAAATTATTATAATTTATTTGAATATTTTTATTTCCTCTTTCCTTTCTCCTACCAGCATTAAAGTTTTGAACTCAGATCATGGTGGGATTATGTTTCAAACCAAATATCCCGGTATTTATTTAAACATTATATGAAATGAAATGGAATGAAATTATAAGACAAAAAACAAGTTATCTCATACCTTTAAATTGGGAGAGAGAAAATAATTCATTTATTCCTTACCTTCAAATAGAGAGGGGAAAAGGAGATTTTGGATAAAATACAATGAAATGAATTTCTATGTTTTATTTCACTTCACAATCCTAACAATGAAGTTAGATGTTTTTTTATTATACTTAATTTTATCTTTTTCTATCAAACTGAATATAGCTTAGATATCTCACTTCAAACACACTATAACTTAAATCCTAAACCATAAGCACACCGGGTTTAGAGTTTTGTTAAGAATTTAATTTTGATGTAAATGTTATAAAAAAAGAATTTAATTGATATACACTATCAGAGTAAAGAAATTTTACACAAACGTTCAATGGTGTGCCGCTACATCATTTAATGAATATAACACCTCATATGTTATTAAATTCAATAAATGATGTGACAACACATCATTACATGTCTGTGTACATTTTTTTTACATATATATATATATATATATATTAAAGTCTATAAAAAATACATTATTGACTAATATATCATTTAATGAAATTTGACAATTCATATGTTACTAAATTCATTAAAAGTCATATTTCATGTCATAATGTAAATTCATTTACAATATAATTCTGTATATAATTAAATTATTTTTGTTAATGTTGGATAAGGAGATAAGCAGGAGAACTAACAAATTCCAAAATAATATGAAAGTGCATACCATACCAACAAAGAAAAATTGTGAGAATATATTGATGGCCATAAAGCCAAAAAATCCAAAAAAAAGGGAAGAACTTTATGGTGGAGGGGACCTACCAGTAGACCACATTAACGAGGGATGCCAACACAAAACAAATTATTGAAAAGTTGTCAGGTCCATCTCCATGAATGGAGGTTCTAAAAACTGTTCCTCCAATATGACTTGTCTCAGTTCCAAAGCTTCACTTGTGCTGTGTTATGTGTGGCTTCCTATAATGTCTTTTGTGTTTGCAGCGCTGGCAATTAAGAGTACAGTTGGGGTTATATTGGAAAAAATGTGATATTTTAAATAGTTATATTATAATTTTTTTATTTAAATATTGTAAAATTTTCTCAATTATTTTTTTTAAGTATTTAATTTCAATGGTTAAAATTAATTTTATATATACTACGCACATTTTTATGTGAAAACTATTTGACTCCACATCTTAAATTTATCTTTCTGAGTTCTGACGGAGTCACGACTTGATAAACATCTAACATGATTTTGTCTGGAGGTAGCCTAATATTTTGAGTAGAAATTAAAGCTCGACACAAAACTATCAATTTATTTCCTCAAAAATTGGACTACATTCATTTTAGTTCCTCAAAGAAGGAAATTGTCAATTTATTCTCTAAACATACTTTCCATTTTTCAATTTAGTATCTCTATTACAATCCGTCAGTTAACCTTAATGGAGACGTTGACGTGATACGTTAAGTGCCACATGTACATAATGACATGTGAATAAAACTATTTATTTTAGTCTCTCATCAATAAAATAGTTCATTTTAATCCCTCGTCATTAAATTACTTCATTTTAGTCGCTCCTGGTACATTTATCTTTAAAAACATATTCCTCCCAAATTCAAATATAAAAAACCCTAACCCCCCAAATATGATATTTTTATAATTAATAAAAGCGTGAGTAATAGGTATCAATATGATTATAGTTACTTAAGTATACGACGGGTAAGAGTATGTGTATTAGAATTGTTACCCCGGCGGGCATGAGTCCCGGAACAAGTAGTATAATACTCTACCGAGTAATATTATTCATACAACAAATTTATACAACAACTCATACAACATATTTTTCTCTCTATCTCTCTCCATTATATCACTTATCACATCTCACACTTTTTTATTTTATCTCTATCTCTCTCCATGTTGTATATACAACATGTTGTATAAAAAACATTTCTCTACTCTACCTAAATCCTATCTATTGATATGATGATAAAATATAGAGAAAGAAGATGTGTTGTAGGAGTTGTATATTTTTTTTTAGGCTTAAATACATTTTTAGTTCCTATACTTTTATAAATGGGTGATTTTGGTTCCCCTTGTTTTAATTGCTCAATTTTGGTCCCTATACTTTTGTAAATGGGTGATTTTGGTCCCCCTAGTTTTAATTGCTCAATTATAGTCTCTCTTCTTTAAAAATTGAACAAATTTAATCCTACCGTTAGCCTCCCATTAAATATTTAGCAGAGTTTGCTGACATGGATTTAATTTTGTGACGTGTAAATTATCACATGACAAAGATTATTATTTAAGTTTATCTCTTAATTTTTTTAAACGAAAAATCAGAGCTTGCCGATTTCAATTTGCTTTCGATTTCATTTTAAATTTCATTTCATGCCCGAATGAGATTTCAGTTCACTTGGTTAATGGCTTGAAGTAGACCTACAATTGTTTTAGTTTTGGGACTTGTATTTGCTTTATTGTTTTTGAGGAAATTGGAGTGTAGTAGTGAGATTTTATTTTTTAATTTTATTTTTTATTGTATTAAATTATGCAAAATCTGATTTTATTTTCTGATTTTTCGTTTAAAAAATTAAGAGATAAAATTAAATAATAATCTTTGTCACGTGATAGTTTACACGTCACAAAATTAAATCTATGTCAGCAAACTCTGCTAAATATTTAACGGGAGGCTAACGTTAGGATTAGATTTGTTTAATATTTTAAAAAGAGTGACCAAGATGTAGCAATTAAAACTATGGGAACTAAAATCACTCATTTACAAAAGTATAGGGACCCAAATTGAACAATTAAAACTAGAGGGACCAAAATCACTCGTTTATGAAAGTATCGGTACAAAAATGTATTTAAACTTTTTTTTTATGAATTGATTTTCTCTTATAACACACCTACACCTAAGCTCCGGACTGATTGGGCCCAATCCAGTACGAAGTACCTTTTGAAAGGATGGAGTTGCGGTGGAAAATGGCCAGAAGCCAGAAATATCGATACTTGCATTGCACTACCATATCACAATTATCACCCAAAAAGTGGGGAACTAGCTTTGTGTCTCTTTGTTGTTAGCTTTAATTTTATTAAGCACCTCTTTAGAATCTTTGTACAATACATCAGCATCTTTTATATTGTCATATTCCCAAACATAATGAGTGCTGTGCTCGTGTCTAAGCTTTTCCGAAAATATCTTTCTTCTAAAACACATAAATTAACTTAGGAATCACTTCCTTCAGTTCTCGAGTTCAAAAACATTTACACCTTTTATGCAAAAATGCCTGATAATGGTAAAATCAAATCAAACACAACTTGTCAAAAGGATGAGTATCCTTTTCAGTCAAAGATTTGCCCTGGTTACCTAGGCTAGCTTTTAGCCCTTTACACAAGATATCACTAATTAACAATTATATATGCCAAATGCGCTACCTACTCAAAACCCATATGAATAACGAGGGAAAGATTCTTGGATTTTCTTATTCCGTTCGCACATAAGCGAAAAATTAGAGGAAAAAGCATTGAAGTAAAAAGAAAATAAAAAATAATTTAATTGATATACACTAAAATAACCTTATATAAATATTTTTTTTAATCAAGTACATTTCTCGGTCAATAGTTAGAGACTAATCTCTTTTAAGACATAAAGATCATCGAAGTGAATTCCACCTCTTCTAACAAAATGTTTTCCATACACACAATGTTAAGGGAACACAACTATCTGCTAGTGTGTCAGACTTTGTTGGTTATACCTTATATAAACATCTAATTAATGATGTATTGTTGAATCATTTAATGAATATGATATCTCATATGATATTAAACTCAATAAATGTTGTAATAATATATCATTTAATGTTTGCATTAAATTTTGTTATATATACCGACAATAATGTATATCATTTAAACTCAACAAAAAGATAATTTTTTATTATTTGAATTAAGGAAAAGAATAGAAAAGTAAGACTACTTTTGGTAAATCTAACTGAAAATCTATTGAATGTTTGGTAAAAGTAAAACTAGCTGAAAATAGTAAAATGACATATAAGGACATCATTAATTATTAAATAATAATAAGTGGGGTGGTTGAGGGATAAACATGTAATTAACTTTCCGCTAATAACTGAAAATTAAAGCTTTTTAAAAAAAAACTACCTCAATTATCTTTTTAAGAAAAACTAGTAGCTACTAGAAAGAACTACCTTATCAAACAAAAATAAAATAGTTTTAACTACTAATTTTAACTTTCAATTAGCTAAAATGACTTACCAAACACATTCTAAACGTAAATTAATAAAAGTCGTCTTTTCCTTTTACCCATTGTCTTCAATCTCAAATAATGTGACAAATTTTAAAATAATTTAGTTTATTTTATAAACATGAAGCCTATTCTTATCAATATTACGGTGAGTTGAAAGCGTTGTCTTAAATGAACTAAGCGGGATAGAGTTAGCCTAAATGGATTGTAATCAAAGTTTGGAGAAGAGAAATGAAAATTGTACAACAATACAATATACAACTAGGAGAGCTAAAGAGAGAAAAAAGAAAAAAAAACGAGAGAATTGTGAGATGTGATAGAGAGATATAGAGAGAAAAATGTGTTGTATGAGTTTGTTGTATGTTTTGGTTGTATAAATTTATTATCTATTTGGAGAATGAGAAAAGGATGGTATGATACATTGCATTTGCAGACAGGGTTATATTATGTATGTAAGGAGTGGGGGTCCGTTTGGTTTATAGTTGAATATAATTGATTCTAGAAATGAATGGTTGAGATGGATGATGCACGTTTTACGAAATACGTTGGACGGAAATGATTTAAAATCAATTCTGCAGAATTGATTCTGACTGTTCCAAAATCTAAAACAAAATCTAAAACAAAGGGGCACTGAGTCTCCGATGAAATTGAGTGACATGGCATGAATGTGAAGTCAGTCTTGGTGAAAATGAATCACTGACGTCCTCTCCTCTCGTCTACAAATACGGCCTACTCTACTCACTAGTTTATAAATTCACCTTAACCCTGTCAAATCCTTCCACTGTTCATTTTCCTTTCCTTTTCCCCAGGTTTTCTTGGAAAAGAACGGCAGCCAACAAGCTACCTATCATCTTCATCACTTTAATTACTTTGCTAGCTTGTCTCAAAAAACCTACATATATATATTAATTAAAATTATTTATTTAATTATGTAGGATTTCCACAGCAATATTTATGGTCTTAATTATCTTATGCCTCCTCCTACTATACTACTAGTTCACATTCAACAAGTGAAGTGATGGAAGATACTATTTACAGGTTGAACTTGAACCCACCTCTACTAGAGGATCTTGTTATTAGAGATAGAGATAGAGATAGCAACGTTAACGTGTCTGCTTCTTCTGAATCGCATCCGGGTAATAATAACTACCTTCACTTTCACGAACCCGGGTCAGATCGGATGCTCAAGAACCAGATCGCCTCTCACCCTATTTATCCAAATCTACTATCTGCTTATATAGAATGCCAAAAGGTGCCTCTTTTAATTCTATTCTATTGTCTCCATCTTAATTCTGATGAAGTTTAATTATATAAGTTGTATTCCAATATAATTAAGGTTGGAGCACCGTCAGAATTGGTATCCCTTCTTGAAGAAATAGCCCGTGAAAATCACCCCACGGACACCATTACTCTTCGTCAGAATATTGGAGATGATCCTGAGCTTGATGACTTCATGGTATTATATATATTCCCTTTCCTTTCTTTCTCAAATTAATCCAAATTTCTTTTTATGTTGACATATATATGTATGGTTATGGTTGTTAGGAATCATACTGTGAAATTCTTCATAGATATAAAGAGGAGTTGTCAAAGCCCTTCAATGAAGCCACCTTGTTTTTGTGTAATATTCAATCACAACTCACCGACCTTTGTAAGGGTAAGGGTAAGGGGACACTACTAACAATCTCATCATCGGATATTCATAACAACCACCGCTCAGGTAATTCAATATATAACTAATTAAATTACACGTACATGCAACTGCAGATCTTTTATAACAAGAAAATTAATGAGGCATATATAACTATATATCTTCGAATTCATACCCCGTGAACTGATGAAATGTTAGTATTCTAGTTCTAATTCAAAAAAATTAGAATTATTGTGCATTAGCACTAGTCTATATATTGTTGAAGAGAAAAATGAAAATTTTCATGTTATTAATATTGTTATGTCAGAATTTTGTATTTATCTAAATACGTAGCAAGCAGCTTTAATTTTACGGCTAAATTTCATAATTTTATATATTTTTCTTTTAATTCATATTGATGGAAATGTATAGTTTAATAAATATAAGTTGTATAATAATTTTATAAACATATAAAAGTAAATATTTGTGGCACAGTTAATTTAAGAATAAACAAACAAAATACGACATAGTGGTAGATAGTCCCCTTAAGTATTTTGGGAGAGGTTTGATGTGTGTATAGAAAAGACTATAGTGGAAGAGACAAAACCTATCTCGATGATCTCTACTCTTCAAAAGAGATTAGTTTCTAGTTATCGGAATACCTGGTCCACACAAAAAAAAGTTAATTTAAGAATAAAATGGCGCATGCCTGATTTTGTTTCAAGGTGAAGTTGTTTGATTGGTTTAAAATGAAAATCGTTATGGCTCTGAGTTGCACGTTGACAATATTTTGGCATACTTGAAATTTTAAGGTGAAGTTTTTTATATATCTTGTTGTTTCTATAAGAGTAGTAGCCTATAGCATATATATATTTATGAAAGTGGCAATCAGCATTTTGCTTTCCGTACGTGAAAGTGAAAGTGTGATAGATGTTGGATCTATCTTTGCTATAAATGAAAGAGTCGATCGGTCCTAAGTAGTAAATATTGGAGTGGGGGACCATTTTAATCCAATGGGGGAAAAAACAAGTAACGCCTAATTTGGCATATACTAATAATAATAGGTATACTAATAACAATATATGTTCTTCCATCAGCACTACACTCAAGAAAGTATTTTGATTCCGTTGTATGATATGATGTTGTCACTCAGATCATGAGGTAGGTGGGACTTCAGAGGATGAATTGAGTTGTGGGAAAGGGGAAGCAGTTGAAGGTCATGAATCTTGTGGTACAGGTGATCAAGAGCTGAAAGAAATGCTCCTTCGGAAGTATGGTGGTTATCTTAGCAGCTTGAGAAAGGAATTTCTAAAGAAAAGGAAAAAGGGTAAGCTACCTAAGGATGCAAGGAAAACACTCATGGACTGGTGGAACACCCACTATAGGTGGCCTTATCCTACGGTAATTAATTCAAACTAAGCATATATACTATATATATTGTAGATCATGTATGTATGTCTTTAATTGTATAATGCTCATTAACTTACTGTAGTATGTGCTCTGATTTATAATATGCCCAGTCACTTATACATGAGGATGAAAACACTCATGTATAATGCTTATTGAAACATGGTTGCCATTTTGAATAGTATAAGTGTTTGTTTGTTTTGAAAGTTCTAGAATCAATTCTATAAAATGTGTGTATCACTGATTTTTACATGGTTTAAAACTGTAAATTGTTTGCAGGAGGAGGAGAAATTGCAGCTATCAGAAATGACTGGACTTGATCAAAAGCAGATCAATAATTGGTTCATCAATCAGAGGAAACGGCATTGGAAACCATCTGAATCTGCCATTATGGAAGGTGTAAGTGGCAGCGGCATAGGAGGACCCCTGTAATTCGATTCTGGAGATGCATGATCAATTTCCTCCTACTCTGTACCTAATATAGCACAGAGAAGAGAGAACTCATCTGCGCCATTGGTCAATGTTCCTTAATCCCATTATTTCATCACATGATATATGTTCCTATTGCTTCTTTATGAACGGTGACTATAGTATAATATATCATTTTTTTTATTTTATTTTACCTTACTCTGTTCAGTTCCGTGCATTTTTTATTCCACTTTGTATATATGGCCAATTGATTTTGCAGTCTGTTTGTTAGAACGCCCCACTCGCTATTGCTATACTACTAGGGGAATGGATAAGAGACAAGTAGAGACTTGCGAAAATCCACCTTATAATCCCTCATCCATGATGGTTTAGGGTTTAGGGGTAAATGATGTAAAATTTATAGTAGTATGAATATAATGGTTGGTATTTTAATCTGGTAATATTTATAATTGATACAAAATTTGGTATTTAAAATAATACAAAAATTTAGTTGAATATATGCTACAAGTGGACTTGTGAATTGAGACCAATCGGAATAAATCATGTAAAACACTAAACAATTAAATATATATTAATTTTTATATATCTCAAGAATAAGTTCCAGTGCAACATAAGCAAAATAGGACATAGGAGTCTGCAGTGATTTCTTAATTTGGATAAACATTCTTGTTTCATTTTCTGTTGCATTCTGCATCGCTTGGATATTCTCAAATTGGCCTAATTTCTTAGATGTCACGAATTTGATTGTGGATAAACGTTATAGACACACTTTCTTTTTCCCTTTTTCTTTAGAGTGTTTAAGACTATAGTAAATGATAATTTTCTTTTTATGTATGTGAGATTTTGGTGTGAAATCTGAGAACCAAAGTGGACACCTTCCTAGTAACATTTATGGGTCTCATGGCCGTTGGGCTTTTAACATGAAGGGGGTGAGTATGCATTTAAAAAAAAGAGGACAAAAAAAAATTAGTGAGGTGTATAGTTGTGGACCATTAGGATTTAGGATTTTCAGATTTGCACTTTGCCAACAGTTTTTTTTTTCAGCCATGATTATTTGGAGATTCTTCGAGATAGCTATGGTTAATTTTTTTAGAATTGATTCTAGAAATGAATGGTTGAGATGAATGATGCACGCTTTACGAAGTACGTTGGACGGATGTGATTTAAAATCAATTCTGCAGAATTGATTTTGGATCCTCCAAAATTTAAAACAAACGGGCACATAAATGTTAACTCATTCTTAAAAAAGGTAATATGAGAAAAAAATGTTTCTCATATTTGGTTGAAAAAAAATTATTTCCTAAACATAAGAGTTTCTCAAAGAATGTGAATGATCGGTGGGAATAAAAGATTGGAATACGAAATATGTGATTAAGTTGTTAGATTACCCTTTTTTCAATTTAGAAAAACACTCCCAATAATACTCCTTCACCACTTATGACTTTTTTTTTTGCGCTTTTCCTTAGTACATTTTCCCTCTCAATCCTTAGAAATATTAAATGATTCATAAAGTTGATATTAGTTTGCAGGGATATTATAAATAATTATTGTACACATCATATAATAGGCATCTTGTGAAAATTGATAAATGATAAGTCATTCAACAGTACTTCTTTTATTTTTAAGAATATTTTTGGAAAAGTTTACTATATTCCTAGAAATAATTCACTTAAGTGAACAAAACTTTGTTGGTAATACAAGTTATACAACATATAAATTCCAGGCAAGATTAAGTGATGACCAAAAATATTTTATAACTTTCGTAAGAATATTTTTCTTGAAAATGAGATTCTCAAGGATTTCGTTTAGGGGGGAATAAAATATTTCATGTGCTAACCTCACCTTATTATATCTTTTCATATTTATATAAATTTAAATATTTAAATGTATTTCCAATCTTTTTACAATAGCATATATGTGATTTCCGTCTCCACTATACATTTTATATCCAATTTTATTCGTCATTTCTTTTAATTCTTACAAATAAGTTTATTCATCATTTTTCTTCTATTTAAAACTTTTAAATTGTCAATTTTTACTCCAAATTTTATTAAATTGAACCAATTGAATTATTTTAAATCTTATTCCACCAACTAATTAAAACATTATATTTCACCTAAAGCTAATCCCAAAACTTTTCCCTTTGAGATATGAAATTTATATAACATAAAACATATACAACACACTTTTTTTTTTCTTTATCTCTTTCAATCCCATACATCTCACATTTTTTTCTCTTCTTTCTCTTACTCTCTTCATGTCTCCATGTTGTATTGTTGTCTGTTGTACAAATAATATCAATACTCTTTTTATTTAAGCTCTAATCTCACATCCTACAAAATTCTCTTTAAATTTTATAAATTTCTAACTGCTTTTTATTCATAAACTTTTAAAATTATTTCATATCTATCTCAAATTTACCATAAATTTATAACTATTTGGATAGAAAATAATAATTTGAGAGTTTAAGGTATAACAATATTAATAATTGAATTAAATTTACTTGGTTTAAAAAAATAGAAAATTTTGGTTTACTAAAAAAAATTAATAGACTTAAAATATGAAATTACACACAATTTAAATTTGAGAAATTAAAAGTGCAATTTAGCCCAATTCAAATGACCTTCAAAGCCATTGACAATATCACTATTTAGTATTTTTTTATTATCAAATATAAAAAAAAAGCGATTATCACATTGCATATTATTTATGTAATCCATCTATAACAACATAATAAATATAAAAATAGTTACCTTGAGAGTAATGAATGATATCAATTATTAAGTAATGTTATTTTTATTTCAAAGCAATTGTAACATGGTAAAATTTTATTTGATTTATAAAGTATTTTATTAAATGATTATTTACTTTAAAATATCATTAGAACTGAATTATTTTTTATTTAAGTTTAATATTACTTTTTTATATCTCTACTAGCTAGGTGAAACGAGAGAATATTAATAGAATAAAAGAGAATTTAATAAAGTAAATTACATAATTATATTTTTAGACAATAACTTTTTTAGGACTATATTTTGTATGATTATACGTATTTATGGATAATTTATTTTAAATATTTTCTTTACAACATTTCGGTTATGTGCTTTAAATCAAAATAGTCAAGTTCATTTTATTGAATTAAAAACATAAATAAAATTAAAAATACAAAATTTACAATAAACCCTACAGGAAAGATAGCTTGTTCAGTGTTATATAGCCATGAAAGTATTAGCTTGTGAACTAGGTAAATTACAAAGGCCCGAAAGAAAGACATGCCAGATTGGGTGCTGGAGAAGTACTGGGTTTTCTTCTTCATGTTTTTTGTTTTTTTAAATGTTCTGTCCACATCCAATAGGGTGTAAATTGTGAATAAGGGTTGGAGATAAATGATAAATATGATCAACGATGTAATATGATAAGAAAATATACATAAAAAAGAAGGTAAGGGTGTGAATGAGTAATGGCACAATTAGGGTGGGCATAAATCATATATATATAGTGGTCAATTTAATTTATTCCCAATCGAGTTTGACAATCAATTAATCAACAGAACTCTCAACCCATTTATTGCAATATATACAGTAACAATGAACATTGATCTACAGGAGGCCTTCTACCAATAAGATTGTCTGAAATCCATTCATCTTGCTTTTGTGTTCAACTCTCTTAATCATTACGAAACGCATAAATTTTAATTAAAGTGACAGAAGAAGGAGAAAGGGGTTCACTAACTAGACTCTCATAATGAGGCTTCTCATGCTATATATGTTAAATTTAAAACCAATCCAGCCCTATGTTACTTCTCATGGCAAGTAGAATTTCAAACACGCCATGGAATAAGCCCTAGTCACAAGGTAATTAAAGGCACTTTCGCTTTAGAAAATATTGTTTCCTTGTATTTTTTTTTCATTAATAATTATTAAAATGTCATACTGTTCTTATTTTAAAATAATTGTATAAAAAAGATATATAAAAGATGTGCAACACTAATGATCAAATGCAGTACTGAAAAGAAAATATGCTTCCCCTTTTTCCAGGTCAAAGTGATATCTCAAAAATGCAACCCAGGAGAATTGATCAAGTGCAATAAAAAATAACTAAATAAGGAGGAAGAAGAAGAAGACAATGCATCAAATTAATACAAGAAAAAGAATAAATTCTGGATTAAGAAAATATCTTACTCCATTCATTGATTTTAGCTGGGTGTGTGTGAGTCAGATCATCAGATCAATAATTTTTCCTAATTTGATAGGAAATGTCTGCAAGCATCAGAGATATATAGGAACCTCATCAAAGATACCAAGGCAGATATCCTGATATATATGGCAAATTAGCTGTGAATAAGAATTGCTATGACTAAATATGCTCATCCAATTGTGTGTAATATCTTAATATGAAGAAGAACAAATTAAGATGAGAGCAAGTACATGAAACCATAAACACACTATATATATGTGTGCTATGATACATCTTAATATATATGAAGAACAAGGATGAGAAAAAGTACAGGAAATTAAACCATATATAGGCATGGCATGCATGCCGTTATGCCTTGCAAGAGGGAGACTTGATCTAGAACAGTACATAATCTATCTCTTCTTTTATTTAATAAACAACATCACAAAATTAAAATTAAGCTAGATATATATAGTACACAACCAAGTCAGACATAAATGGAAATAAAACTAGACACACAACCAGATGATATTAACTGAGAGAGATATATAGAGGGAGAGAGTTTACAATAGCTTCATCAATTCTCCTCAATTGCCAATTCCTCAATCATATTCCCATGGTTGAATAACACTTGGCTCTCATCACAACACTTATTTGGTACTATAGCCATAGGGATAGGGTACTTCTTCCGTGCTATAATAACTGAATTGATGACATCATCCGTTGGGTGGAACACAGAGAGGACCTCAAACCCTCCAAGATCGTTAGGGTCAACCACTGGATACAGGAAAGCCCGAGCACCATGGGCACTCCTCAGCATCAAAAAGGCTCCTGGAGCCATGTATTTGGCTAAATGATCAACGATTCGATTCTTTTCCTCCTTGTTCATCCCCACAAGTGCTGCCAAGTAAACAACCTCATACTCTTTCAAAGCGTTTGACACATCTAAAATATCATTTGTGTGAAACACCATACGCTTTGACAAGTCAGGATCAGTTGAAACCAAGCGCAGAGCTCTGGAATTGGCTGAAGGATCCAAGTCATAGTTGTGGAAAGTTGTGGTTTTAAGGTGTTTGGAGGCCAAGACAAGTGAGGTGAGAGGAAGAGGGCCTGAGCCAATAAAGGCAATTTTGGTAGGGAGATGGGTGCAGTGGTTGGTAAGGATAGTGAATTCAAGGAGAGCAAGTTTGAGGTAATTGGAATAGTAAGGGAAAATAGAGAGATGATGGAGTGGGTTATGGTAGGAAGATAAGATGGTTGAGTAGTGGCTCTCCAAAAGACCTTCAGCTTCACCACAGAGCCTTATAAGGTTGGATCGAATCTGTTGCACACTTGGGGTCAGCTTGGTAACATCGATAGTGCTAGGTGGCATGCATGTGAGGACCAATTTGGTGAATAGCATGTCGACATTTTTGGAGGGTTTCAGAGTCTCAAGACTTGAGATTTGATCATAGAGATCGCAGACTTTTTTAACTAACAATTCTTCCGAGCAAACCATGTCGACACTATGATGAGGTTATGGTGTTATGGACTTGGCTCAAGAATCAGAACGTTACACACAGGTCGAAACACATTGGGATGGGTCAATATTTATGCTCACTTTTAGGGCCCACATCCATCTTCAAACTGTTTTAACCTTTTTTTAAAATGAGATTTTCTTTTCTTAAAAGTATAAACTTTTTTAAAAAAAAATATTTAACTCAATAAACAAGGTACAAGTTTTAAAAAAAATAACATAATATTTAGAGTGTGTTTAGTAAGACATTTCAGTTAGATAAAAATTAAAATTAATATCCAAAATCATTTTATCAATGTTTGGTAATGTAACTTTTTTAGGTGTAGCTACTAATTTTTTTAAAGAAGTTACTTGAGGTAGTCTTTTAAAAAAAATTCCATTTTTCAGTTACTAACTAGAAATTTGTTATAATTTTATCCCTCAACAATTTGCATTTAATACTATAGCTTATATGTCATTGTATCATTTTCAATTAGTTTTACTAAATACTTTCAATCAAACCCTCAAGATGAGTGGGGATTTGAACTTTTAACCATTAATAATAGTTTTTTTAAAGGTTATACCAATTTTAAAATTATAAAATATAATTATCTTAACCTATTTATAAGGTTCTCATCACTTTGTATGTAATACAGAAGAATCAGATTTTGGGTGCAATAAAAAAATGGTGTGGTCAGTTAATCTGAGCTATTAAATAAAGATCGAACATCTCAAATTATAGCATCATTAAAGTCGAATTCAAAAAGCTGAGTCAGATCTACGTCGTTTGATCTCCGTCTAACAGCTCCAAATAGCTGATAATACCATCCAAATTCGTAATATAGACCTTTAAATATATTTTTACTTCTAATCAGGTTTTGCATTTTCACAAAAAAAAAATTAAGTCAAACCCTTTAAAACACTTTGGTGGTCCATGGTGCACCATTTTAAATTTGCAAGTAAATCTCTAACAATTTTATAATTAAATAGTAATTATGAATTAGCTATGATTTTTAATTACTTGTTGATCCATAATTAGATTTTAACTAGAAAATGGTTGGGGATTTATACTTGTGGATATTTTAAATGGTCCATGACTATTTATCAAAGTCTAACCTAATTTATGTTCTAGCATGTGTATATAAAGACACACCGCGACAAAATGAATTTAAATACAGTGTTAATGTAAAAAAGTTTACATTTATTATTTAATGATGTGTTATTATATTATTTTTTGGATTTAATGATGTATAAAATATTATATTCATTAAATGATATGATAATATATTATATTATATTATTTGATGATAGTGTAATTTTTTTTTACATTTTCTATATATATTCTTGAACTGGCACTCACCCCATTTCACCCATGGAGAACAAATTAAAAATTTGATTTCTTAAGAGAATGCATGGAGGTCAACTCATCTCATCCTCCTCAGCACCCTTCTTCTAAATTTTGTTGATGTTTGGGAATCCCTCAACTCATCTCATCCTCCTCAACACCCTTCTTCTAAATGAATAGCATGTTTGATCGATGTAGTTATAAGTAATAACATAATCCATTATATGTAATGTATGATGTTACATGACAATGTTTTTTCAAAAAGAAAAGGATAAAATAATATATAGCGAGTTAGGATGGAAACAAGATGAAATTTATTTTACTCGTTATATCGTTTATAATTAATATATTTAGTTTGTATTTTGTTTTTTTATTGGTATCTACTAGTATAACGTTAGTTTATGAACCTTTTTTAAAAAAATTTGTAAGATGAACTGAATTAATTATATTTAAAATTATAATTAATTATTATATAAATTTTTAAATCGTCATAAGTGCAGCACTAGGCAATAGTGCGGGTTGTAATTAATAATTTTCTCTTACGAGAGATTCGAGTTCTAAATAATATACACCCTCCGGATCGACTATAATATAAATAATAAAAATTTCATTTGGAATAAATTTTAAAAAAATTGAAGTTTTTAATTTATAAGAGGCAATTTAAAGAATTCAATCTATTTTTAAATAACATTAAAAAAATTAAATGTGATTAACTAATTCTTAATTAGCGTAAGTTGGTTTTTTACGGTTATATTTGAGTATATTATAGACATTATGTGAGATCAGTGGAGCAAATTAAATTCGATATCGCATTAATTGTCAAGCCAATCTAGCTAGCTTCCGTGTAGTTTGAAATTTCATTGTCAGCATCACATATGTGAGTCTGTATTCTGTAAGTTTTTAGTATATAAAAAGTAAAAACTCACAAGGACAGTCGAATCTAACAAGACGATATTGAAGTCCAAAACATGCTCACTAGTGAATTACATAACATGAATTCAACTAAAACTTTAACTATATATAGAATAGACATTATTATATATTAAGGTGTAAAATGTCGTGTGCATTTGCTAATGGATAAATATTACTAGTTATATATATAAGGACCTAACCAACATATATGTATGTAGGCATAAAGTAATTATAAGATATAGACCTAATTTTAAGAGATAAAAAATCATAAATGACATACATTTTTTAAAAAAATATGAGTCTTTTTTTATGAAAATAAACTTATATTAAATTAAATTAATTTTTTTATAACAAAAAATTATTTTTAATTATTATCTATTAACTAATCATTAGTAATATTTTTATATTTGATATAAATATTTTATTAAATTTGGTTAAAATATGTTTTTAATCCTTGTAAATTTAAGCATAATTAGGTTTGGTTCTCATAATTTAAAGACTAAACTAGCAAATTGGTCCCTGACTTATCAGGGACCATGCAATTTAGTCCTTAACAAAGCTAAAATTCCCAAATAAACCCTGACACCTTGCTCCGTCAAGCACTATAGTACAAAATGGTTCTCTCCGTTAAAGCATTAGTGACGTGTCACGTTATCTGACACCTGGACCTTTGACTTTCCCTGTTGACCCTGGACGACGTCGTTTTGGTGTGGCACTAGGGTAAAAAACTGAGAATATAGTCTCTTATCTGCAAAGAGGTCGTTTCACTTCCCGCATTTTCTCTGTGCCTTCGTAGAAAAGCCCTGAGGTTGTTGCACTATTGAAGACCGATTTCAAGTGATTTTCTCTGTGCTTTGAGGTTAACTACTGCAAGTTTCATGGCGTCACAGGTAATGTACCGATTATACTGTACCATTTCTACGATTATGGTTTCCAAAATTAAGGATAGTGTTTTTTTGGTGCTCTATTTTGATTTTTTTTTCTTTAATGGATTGACGACGTTAAGCTGAAGTTACTCTGACATTTTTTGGTTTAGTGGCTTATATGCATCCTGTGGTATACGTATGTGTGTTGTAATCTAGGTTATTTGTTTTTTATTGGAAGGGAATAATGGGAGAGTATAGTAGTGGTCCCCCAATGTCCATCAATTCACTGTGGAACCCATGTGAATCTCCTTTGACTGAAAAGTAGGGCACACTGCCATGTAGTTGATGTATTAAATATACACTGGCATGTGAATCTGTAGCTTTGTTTATTATAAATTGAACAAATATTATATAAATAAAGATATTATACTAAAAAATTAAATTTTTAATATTTTATAGTGGGATAATGAATTAAGATGTTTGCATACTGATTACAGTACGCCTTCTATGTCCATGCAGAGAGTTGAAATTCACATTCACCATGGGGGCAATTTCAAGGAATTGAATGGGGGAAGGGTGAGGTATATGTAGGGGAAGGTGGATGTGTGGCCTGATTGTGATGAAGATATGTCGGATGTATTTAGCTTTAAGAACTTTAGCAAGGAGCTAGGCTATGATACCATTACCAATGTTTGGTGGTTGGATCCATCAAAGAAGTTTAAGGATGGGTTGAGTGTTTTGAATGAGGACAAGGACTTACTAGAAGCAATTGAAGTTGCAAAGAGAAATGGAGGAGAGTTGCACTTGTATTATGAGCATCCAGTTTCAAAGCCAGATGTGGTGGACATCACAGCTATATTAAGTGAAGTATTGAAAAGTGTTGATACAGTTGATGATTATGGTATTGATGAAATAGGTAAGGGGGGGTTGATGTTGGAAGTAAGGCTGAGAAAGTTGGTGAAATTGTGGGAATGAGAGAGTCATTAAGGGAGGTACAGAGAAGGGAGGGAAAGGCAAGGAGAAGTTAGTTGAGGGAGGTGATCAAGGTAAGGGAGTGGGTGAGGGACTCATTAAAGGATGTACAGAGAAAGATAGGAAAGAGAAGGAGAAGTTAGCTGCTAGAGGTGATGAAAGAAAGGCAGAGGGTGAGGGAAATGTTGGTGAAACAGAAGGAAAGGGAGAAAGTGAGAATGTTGTTAATGTGGCTGCTCCACAGTCTGTTGAAGGTTAGTTATGTTTTTAATTTTTACATTGTTAATTGTTGCAATTTAGTTTAATGTTATGTAAATATTAAATGATTAAATCACAGGGACAAGAAGTGGAAGTCAGAGAAAAGGGTTGAGAGTGAAAAGTCCAGCAAAAAAGGTCCAGTCACGTGCAAGGAGTGGAGTAAAGAGTCCACCCCAAAAAAGGCTTTTCAATCCTATACCTGAAGAGAAAAGAGGTATAGTAAAAAAATTTACATTGTGTAATGTTTTGATTTTAATTGGTTAATCAAACCTTTTTTTTTAGAATTTTTATGTTTGTTATGGTTGTCATTGACAGATTTTGTGAACAAAGGAAATGAGGCAAGTGGAAGTGGGGGGACACAATATGTGCACAAGGTCAAAAAGCCCAATGAAGCAAGCATCAGCACATGATAAAGATAAAAGCCCATGCACACTAAAAAGGAAAGATGGAGAACAAGTTAAGGGAAAGAAAAAGAGTGAAGTTGTGGGGCCATCAAGTACAGAGGATATAATGAAGAAGTTGGAGAACCGTAAAGAAGTTGAGACTGTGGCAGTTGAGACAAATGGTGACAATGTTAATACAATTGGGGATAATGTCGAGGGGTCTGTTGAAAATGCTGAGCCATCTGCAAGTGGGAAACCTAGAAGAAAGTGGATAAAGGGAAAAAGGAAGATCAACGTGGAAGTAGATTCAGAAGAGGAAGAAGGTTTAAGAAGTGAAAGAAATCCAGTAGCTGAAGTGGAAGATGACCAATCTTGGCTATCTGAAGAACTGAAAACACCTGCAACTACTGAGGATGAGGATAGTGGAGTGGAAGAAAGTCAACAAGCAGAGGTGTTTGCATAGTTTAATCCACAGGCACGATTTGGGCAAGTGGTGCTGGAACTTGGAATGGAGTTCACCACTATGGATGCATTTAAACAAGGAGTGAAGGACTTCACTGTTAGTCTTGGAAGGGAAATTAAGTGGGTAAAAAATGACAAGGAGAGGGCTAGAGCAAAATGTAAAAATGAAGAATGTGAGTGGGAGATATTCTGTGCATATAGTAATGTGAGACATTGCTTCCAGATCAAGACATTCAAGAATGATCACAGCTGTTGCAGAACATTCAGAAATAGTCAAGCTGACCAGGCATGGGCTATTAGAAAATTAGTGAAAAAACTTAGGAAGAATCCCCCAATGAAGCATAGAGAAGTGTATGACTATTTCAAGAAAAAATATGGAGTAATATTGGAGGGCACTATGATTTATAGGGCTACTGTCAAGGCAAGGGAGATTATTGAAGGAAGCGAGAAAGGTCAGTTCAGAAAACTATGGGATTACTGTGTTGAGTTGTTAATAAGCAATCCTGGGTCAACAGTTAAGATGGACACCATTCCTCAGCCTGAGGGTGATCCAATCTTCCATAGGTTATACATTTGTCTTGAGGGGTGTAAGGGTGGCTTTAAGGCTGGATGCAGGCCCATGATAGGTCTAGATGGAGCTTTTTTGAAAGGTTACTATGGAGGTCAACTGTTGTCTGCAGTGAGTGGGGCAGGATGCCAACAACCATATTTGGCCTATAGCATATGCAGTTGTAGATGTTGAGAATAAAGACAACTGGAAGTGGTTTTTAGGGTTGCTGCATGAGGACCTTGGAGATTACAGGCAACACAAGTGGCATTTTATGTCAGACATGCAAAAGGTACTTAATATCTGCAAGTTTTTTTATTTTCATAGGGATTAATCTGCATCGTTTTTAACTATGTTAGGGATTTATCTAAATGATTTTTAATTTTTTAGGGACTAATATGCATGATTTGGGTATTGCAGGGACTCATCCCAGCTTTACAGGAAGTGATGCCTGGAGCCAATCACAGGTTCTGTGTCTGGCATTTATGGCAAAACTTTACAAAGCAGTGGAAAAACAAAGAGCTTAAAAATCTTTTATGGGAGTGTGCAAGAGCAACAACAGAGGCATAATTCAATGTAAAAATGAATTAAGTGAAGAGAATTGATGACAAAGCATGGAATTATTTGGATAAATGGCCAAGAGAAAGCTAGACCAAATGCCCATTTAGTGAGTGGCCTAAGGTTGATAACATTTGTAACAATAACTGTGAGGTATTCAACTCTAAAATAGTAGGTGCAAGGGAAAAGCCTATTATTACTATGCTAGAAGAAGTCAGATGCTACATCATGACTACCATCACAACAAACAAGTTGAAGATGGAAAAGCATCACACTAAGATATTGGCCCCTGTCCAACAAAGCATATTAGAGAAGCAGAAAAAGGATAGCAACCATTGGAATCCAATATGGTCAGGTAATGGTTTTTCATAAACCTTGTTATTAACCTTTAACAGTCTTCAAAACAATGTTAATGTGGACTTTATTCTATTACTAGGTGATGATGCAGAGAACAAGTATGAAGTCCAAACCTGGCACACTAGGGTAACAGTTAATCTGGGAACTCAAGAGTGTACCTGCAGGTTCTGGAAACTAACAGGTATTTCTTGATTACTTTTTTAAGTTTACTTCCTCAATCATGAACATTAATTTGATTTCTGAGTTTTGTTTTTTGGTTATAGGGATGCCATGCAAACATGTTGTTGTTGACATAACAGACGAGAATGGGAGGGCAGAGGATTATTGTCATGGTTGGTTGACTATGTCATCAATTGCTGCAACCTACCATTGCCAAACTCCACCATTGCCACCACCAATTAAGAAGGGACCAAGAAGACCAAAGAAAAATAGGAGGAAAGATGGCAATATTGAGACTAGGAATGACACTAAACTGAAGAGAATACTTGCTAACTTCACTTGCAGTGCATGTGGAGGAAAGAACCACAACAAGTTGACCTGTCCAGTTCTGAAAAAGCAGAGAATAGGAGAACTCAAGGCCTAATCAAGCAACACACCCTCTGTTGAAAATGGGCCTTCACATCCAAATGGCCCAAATAGTCAAGCTGAATCTGTAACCACACATGGAGCCCAGAATGAAACTCCACTTGCATCAACTAATGTTGGACCCATTCATTGTGGTCTAGAAGAAAATGACCTCTCTCAATCACAGCCTCCACCAATCATTCAAAGTCCATCAAAGATGCATACCATACTGACAAGATCAAACCAACCAATTAGGAAAGCCCCACCCCCACTAAGACAAACAAGGCCACCACCAGCTGCACCTACTCAGCAAGGGGATGACTTTGGAAAGGCATATCAGTTTATGCCAACTCCTGGAATGAAGAAGAAAACACCTTGATCTCCACTGTTTTTGGGCCTAATTTGTGTTTTTTGGCTAGTTTATGCCACATCTTTTTTTGGGAACAAGTATGACTTTGATGTGGCTGAATTTATATTTTGTGTACTTTGGATAATTTCAATTCCATGTCAACTTTAAGTAATGTTTCTGGATGACTTTGATGTTGGTGAATTTATATTTTGAGTACTTTGGATAATTGAATTTCCATGTCAACTTTAAGTAATGTTTCTGGATGACTTTTATGTTGGTGAATTTATATTTTGAGTACTTTAGATAATTTAATTTCCATCTCAACTTTAGGTAATGTTTCTGTATATTTCCAAGCTCCCTTTTGTTAACTTAATTCATTCCAACATATGGTCAGGTAATAACCTCAAGTTTGCTTTTCTGGATGGAAGTAATTGATAAAATTAGTTTCTGATTAAGCAGAAATGTATATCATTCACTAATGCTATTTGATAACAAACACAATTCTCATTTTTTTCATTGGGTTTTAAAGCTGTTCAACAGCAAATACTACAAGACACAAACCCTCCCACAAAACATATCACATACTCAATGATAATCAACACTAAATATCTAGTTTTTCAGCAATACAACCATCATAAAACCCAGTACCATAGCACAAGTACTTAGGCAACAGTAACATAATTGCCAAACATAAACTCCTAATTTGACATTCTAAATTTTTCAGCTTTTTGGTCACATCGCTCTTCCACTCTTCATCTTTAGCTCCAACAATTGAAAATGTTGATGATGATTCATTTATGTTGTCTTCTTCACCTTCATTATTATCCACCCACATTGCATCTATCAGCAACCTACAAATGCTAGTAAATTTTGCTTAAGAAAAAAGAACATTGAAGTAAACATATACCAATACAGCCAATACAAAGCATTTCCATCAACTTCGGGCACCCATAAAACCATCTCCCAGGATTTTTTTCAGTTGTTGAAACCCTAACCACTGCTTTCATATTGCAGAGACATTTTGGCCCACCACGCCCCCTGTGCAAAATTTGTGAACCTCTTGACCCACCACTATTATTCATCATCTCCTTGTTGCTATTGATATGTCTTCGATTTCTTTTTTCAGAAATAAAGGCAGTGACCAAAACAAAGCATCCTAACAAGGGGAAACCCAAGACAAATGGAAAGAATAGGAACAAGGGGAACAATAGAAATAACAGTAATGGAGAAGATTAGAGCAATCTACAGTTGAGCACGCTAACAGTACGATTGGAGAAGAGAAGAGTAGGGAAGAAGATGAAGAACAGAACGGTGGGGAGAAGAGAATATGATGAAGAAAGATGACCGTTATTAATGAGCCTTCATATCTGTGAAATTACACGCCAAAACGACGTCGTCCAGGGTCAATGGGGAAAGTCAAAGGTCCATGTGTCAGATAACGTGACACGTCACTCATGCTTTAACGGAGAGAACCATTTTGTACTGTAGTGCTTGATGGAGCAAGGTGTCAAGGTTTATTTGGGAATTTTAGCTTTGTTAAGGACTAAACTGCACGGTCCCTGATAAGTCAGGGACCAATTTGCTAGTTTAGTCTAATTTAAAACAATGTGTTGAGTTTTCCTTTTCCTAAAATCACCTCAAATTAATCCTTAACACACATCTCGCTAGGGACTAACAATAAAATACACATGATAAGAAATATTGGAGATTAAAAACACATCTAATAAATACTAATCCAGGGTGATTTAAAAGAGAGAGACTCAACACACCAATTTTAAGTAATGAGAACCAAAATAAAATTTATTTAATTTTATAGAAATTACAAGCATATTTTACTCTTATTTTCAATATATAAATATATAAAAAAAATTGAGACCTTGTAATAGGGGAAACCTAAAGGAATTGCTTTTCCTTAAAAGATGTTATAAAAAAAAACGCTAATCTTTCATGACTTCTATTAGAACGTTTATATTTGCATTAGTTTATTTTTTATCGGGTTTTGATAATATTAGCTAGTAATCAAAGGAGTAAGAATATAAGAATTTTTATTAGAAAATGAAAAGTGTTTATCATACTTATATGTTTATGATATAATAAATATTTTTATTTTTCATAAAAAAATGTCTTTTGAGTATTTTTATTCTAAAACCGTTTTTAAAAGACAATTACTTGATAACTTTACCTAAAATACCTTTGAGAAAGTTATGTTTTTCAAAATTAAGGCTGTATTTGATAAAATTAAAAGCTCCTTATAGATAAAACAACTTAATTAAGGCCCAATTTGGATACACTTGTGCAGAAGAACTTCTAGAAGTTAAAAATAGAATAAATTAAAGAGGTCAAGTGAATTTAACTTCTCCATAATTAAGTTGGAATTAGTTACTTATGGAGAAGTTAAATGTGAGAGCTTTTGAAGTAGGTGGGTTACAAAGACTAATTTCAACTTATATGGAAGTTAAATGTTTTTGACCTCTTTGATTCATTCTATTTTTTTCACCTAGAAGTACTTTTGCAGAAGTTTAATCCAAACTGACACTAAGCATTTATAACATAATTAAACTCTTATTTAATAAGTGCTTAATGAATAAGCTATTGAGAAAGTGGATGAAAATTGAAGAGGAGGACAATGTACTTAAACTGTGCATAAGCTACTCTGAGAAGTTTATGAAATAAGCTAAAAACAACTTATGAAAATGTCATAAACTCTTTTAATAAATTACCCAAATTAAACACTTATATATGTAAGTGCTTAAATAAGCTCTCACAAACACCCTCATTCTTGATATATAAACTAACCTATTAAATTGTAAGTGTTTTATATGGAACTTAAAAATATACTATCCACAGTCAAAACATTATATGGAACTTAGTAAAATTAATTGAAATTAATAAAAAATATTAAATAATTCATTTTTATTCAATATGTCATAAATACATATAATTTTGGAACATTTAAATATTTCAATATCTATATTGAATCAGATAAAAGATTAACATAAAAGTTTAATTAATTAGATGTATATCACGGGAATAATAACTTGTATGAACAAATGTAACGTTAAATTATAATTCATGCTATAAAATGAATTAATTCAGTATACTTTTTGAAATAATTTTAATTATATGTTTAATTACTTTGTAACAAAATTGTATCAAGTTAATTAAAACATCACATGTTACTTTTTGTATTTTATCACTCTTTTTCTTTGAGAGTTTCTTTCACAAGCCTTTTTTGTAAAAGCCTTTTTTGTAAAAAGAGTTTTGAACTTTACCTCAAATCCCATAAAATCTGTACACCGAAAAAAAAAATCCCATAAAATCTCCCTCAAATATTGATATCTGAATATTTATAATTGTAATCATTGTCTAACTTTTTTTATTCAAAATATTGTTTTAATTAAAATATGAATTATAATCATTATAATTTAATAATAAATAATATCTAATTTATAATTATCATAATAATGAATGATATGGTAATTTAAAAAATATATAAAACATTATTATTGATTAAATTATATGACTAGAATAATTTAAATTCAAAACAATTGTCCTTTAATATATACATTTAAATTAAACCCATAATTCAAATTAATTATCTCTTAGTGCTTGTTTGGTATAGCTTATTTATAGCTTTTCTTCTCCTTTTAAGAAGAAGCTATACCAAACACTTTTATTTAAAAGCTATTAAAATAAAAAAAAGGTCCTTATTTTATATGAAGAAAAGTGACTTTTGTAAAAGTAAAATTTTGTAGCTTATTTTAAAAAGCACGGAGCTTTTCTTAAGTGATCCTCTTTCGAATCTCTGCCTAACAAATCCTAATATCTTGTTATTTTTTATTGATTTTTCATTCAACTTATATATATGCTCTTCTATATAGCTACCGTGTTGCCATCGATGTCACCTGATGTGCGCCCCTGATTCATCGATGGTCTCACCCCTTTCTAGTATCATCATAAAATTGAATCAATTTTTCCATCTCATTGCAATTGCCTATTGACATTGCAAGAGCCAATCAAATCTTTTTATTTTCTTCATTAAACCTTTGTCGTTATTTCTAGATATAATTCGGTGGCGTCTTTGTGCTTGAAGGAGTCCTAGCCCGCATCAATTCCTCAAGATTATAGTTAACAACATTTAGAGAATAAGAAGATTGGGAGTGATCTCAAGAAAAAAAAAATTATAACAGGTGAATGCAATCATCTTTAAATCACTAAAAACATATAGCCTTTTAAATCACCATAAGAAGTTTTTAGTGGACAGTGGACAATAATTTAAAAAAAATGCAATCCAAGGCCAAAATAAATCCCATATTCGTAGATATCCATAGTGCATATCCCCACTAATCATCAAAATCAGTAGTAACATGATGCAGAATTTTTACATTATATATTAATTAGTAAATATATAGGGATATTTGATAGTAACTCACACAATGCAGGATGTGTAATACAATGCACCGGTACTATAGATATTATTTTTTATAAACATTTTTACCAAACATTTTTTTAATTTTAAAAAAATTTTAAATTAAAAAAATTGAAACCGCCAAACAACTTTAACTTTATTTTTAAAAGCTCATATTTTTAACTTTAACTTTAGCTTTAATATTTGTACCAAAAAATTGAAAGTATCATCTACATAATTTAAAATAATGACATTATAATATTTACAAGTCAAATATAAATTACTTATTTTAAACCCAACATATAAATTTTGTATTAATATATTATTTATAATATATATACATATATATATGAGGAGGGTTATAATTACACCGGTGTAAGTTACACCAAGTATTACACTGCTAATAACTACAAATCGAATATGTTTTTTAGTAATCCAACCGTTGAATTATGCTTGTTCATCATCATGATTATATGTGCCAAATTTCATAAAATTTTGACACTAATAACTTGATAATCAAATAGTTGGATTTTTCACGTATTTCAAATGTATATATAACGTTAATCTTGAGACATCTCAATGACATATCAAATAATTTCGGATCAATGTAAAATTTTATATGTATGATCTATATGATAGTATCTTTCAATCCAACGGTGAATTATTTAATACAATGATCCGTTAAAAAATTATTCAGCAGTGTAACACTTGGTGTAACTTACACCGGTGTAATTATAACCCTCCTCATATATATATATATATATTTGCTAAGCAAAATATATATATTTTTAAATACATTTTCAAATATGTTAATTATATAAAAATAAATATATTTTCTATGCATTCTACAAAATAAAACAATAGTTTAAATAAAAATGGTGAATTGATTAAATCACCCTTTCTGGCATTCTTAAAAGTTCATCAATAAATAAATAAATGAAAAATCAGTTAAATCGATCCAAAACCAATAAAAATTGAAAATCAATGTTAAAAAAATAGATTAATTTAAAAAAACATATTTTTTAAATATTTATTTAATGAAAAATATTTTTTGAGACATATAAATACATGTATAAGGTCTATTTATGGCCAATATTAACACAATGATCACCAATGCACGCGAACGATTTAATCATCTTACATAGATTTTGTAGATATTTAGTAGATCAAGCCGAGTCATGCGTGATATATATGTATTAGTTAATTACATTCAAACTGTGTTAAACAAGCCATTTTAAAATAACATTATTTTAATCTATATATCCCAACCTACCCTTTCTCTTCGGCGTAAATCTAAGACTCTAATTGCCTGGAAAAAAAATCACCTGTGAGATTCTATAAACTGAATATTGATGGTTTAGCTTTTGGTGCCTTTGAAGATGCTTATTGTGGTGGTCATATTAGAGATCATAATGGAGATTTTGTTATAGGATTCAACTGTCATATTGATATTTGATCCTCAGTAGTAATCTGGGGTTTAATACATGGTTTGAGACTGGCTAAGGATAAAGGCATCAATGGACTCTTAATTAGTGGAAATGGACTCTAACATGTTTGGTTTGCATTTCTATTTCCTGTTTCCATTTCCTGTTTTCATTTTATTTTTTGTTTTCTGAAATTTTACAAAGGAAAAACTGGAAATGCTGAAAATGATGATTTTTTGTTTCCAGCATTTCCAGTTTTTCCTTTGTAAAATTTCAGAAAACTAGAAACAGGAAATGAAAATGCAAACCAAACAAGCCCTAAAATAGTTTGTAAATTGGTCTCGAAAAATCATGTCTAGTGGAACATCATTGTTATCCTCTCATCAGATAAGTTCATTAGAATTAATCCATTATAATTGGAGAGTGTTGTCCATCAATCATGTCATGTTTATAGAGAAGCTAATTTTTGTGCAGATCATTTAGCATCATTAGGCCATGTTACGTACCAGCTAAGCTCGTACTTCCCTTGAACAAGTCGGCAAGCATCAGCTTGGTGAAGGTCGATTTGACGACGTACCCAAGCAGGACCCCTGTCACGACTAAAGAAGGAAACCAAGACAAATAAGGAAAGAGCTAACATTATGCAAACTGATAGCGGAATCAGCGCATCGATGTCTCCCAATCATCAAATCATGCCATAACATGAAGACGCCCCAACACCTATAAAAGAAGGGGCGTCACGTAGGCAGTATTAAGACACACACTAGCTTCTTTACTTAGCCTGATTGTACCCCATGAGTAGAATTTAGGCTTTGTAATAACATGCCATAATAAGAATATAGGCATTAATGTTTTAGTTTCCCCTCTCCCTTCTTAGAGAAATTTTTTGAAGGAGGTTTTTTTTTCCCGGTTTAGTTAGGGTGTAGTGCTGTTCTGTTTCTTTGGGCCTTTTGCCCTGTCAATTAAAAAATATTTTATAACTTAATAGTAAATATATTCCAACTTGTTGACTATGTACTCTTTAGTCTTCATATGAACCGGGTAATTTTTGGGAAAAAGAAATTAAATGGTAATGATAGAAATGGACATGATTATAAGTATCAGATAAAAGAAAACAAAAATAATAAACTCACATTTCATGGGGAGATGGAGGGTGTGAAAATTAATGATTTAGGGTATGTTTGTGAGTTGAACTTTGGAGGGAAAGGGAGGGAAGGAAACGATTTATTGGAAGTTCTTCCCCTTTTTTGTTTGTGAGTTTGAGTATTTTACAAAGTCTTTTCCTCCTCTTCTCCCCCTCCCTTCTCCCTCCAATCATTTCCTTTCCCTCCTCTTTAAACTCACAAACACACCCTTAGGGAAGAAAGAACTATACAGCAAAGAAATGAAATAGGGAAGAAGTGATCAATAATTTGATTATTTTAAAGTAAGAATCATTAAATAATTATAAATAAAAAATTAAAAATAGAAATTGTGATAATATACATATAAATTTTTGATAAATTATGAAATTATTTAACCTTTAATTATTGATTTTTTAAATTAATGATTAAAATTGTTATTTATATCTTTATTTGAGAGGGGGTCAAATAGTCTAAAAGTGAAAAATATAATAAATAATGTAAAGGAGAAAGGAGGTTTAATTAAAAGAAAAATCTAGGTAGATCTCACATGAAAAATCAAAGTCTTTGCGAACGTATGAAAAAGAGGCAGAGAATTTGATTCATTTTTTTAGATTCCTACTTTAACCTATTTTTGTTCTTTACGATTAAATAATATTTTTTTTTCTTTCTTTCCATTTTTTATCCAATCATCAATATCCTTATGAATTGATAAGCAAGATATAAAAATAATAATGACTATGCTTAATTAAAACATTATACGTTTTTTTTTTTTTTGATAAGCAAAACATTATACGTGTACATTAAAAATATTGATATAATTAAATAGAAAATAATGCTAGATTTGCTGCCCAGAAAATTCCGATTGTATTTTTTCTTTCTTTAATATTAACATTATTAATCATGAAAATAAAAGAAAAAGGTATTTTTCACTCTTAAATTTAAATTCCATTTTTCATTTAGATAAGTCCTCATTTTTTAAAAAAAATATAAATTAATGAACATACAGGAAAAATATAAAATATAAAAGATTACAACGAAGAGAAAATTAAATAATATACCTAAAAGTAAAGGAAGGGAAAACTATTAAAACAATAATGGATTTTCTTTTTTTTTGGTCGAATAATGGCTTTTATGATAATTTGATTTTTGATCTAACAGATCAATATAACGTCATATAATTAATGTATATGACTATCCCCACTAAATTTTAAAAAAAATAAAAAAAAATTGTTATTTGACAAAGGAGATTCGGCTCCTATCTGACTTTTTATTATTATCAGTTTATTGCGAATATCATAATATATATCACCGTCCAAGATAGGGCTTTTAAAATTATAATAAATACATAAAACGACATGAAATATAAGTTAAAACCATTTTTTTGTGAAAAGCTATATTTATTTTTGAGTGTTCATTACGCGACTATAAGCATAAATTCAGTTCATACTAGATTACCAATTTAATATGACAACACACTCCGCCGAGGATTATTTATTTACTATAAATTCAGGTTCCGTGCATGCTAACGCATATTTTACATTTGTTGATTGCCAAAAATATATTTACTTGCATTCATGATCAATTTTGTTATTGATACATGACGCATGATTTTCCCCCCAGGTACTTAAGATTTAAGAAGAACCGGTGTACGGAAAATTGCTTCTGTGATCAAATCAAACAATCAATTATTTTATTTCCGTTAATTTACATCTAGATTCTAGATAGCCTCTTATTATTACATTTGGTGTTAATCACATGTATCCCCTGCTACTAGGGTCAATCATATTCTGGCTTAGTCACATAGTGTGTTTAGTGGAGATCGAACCCATGAGTTCTTCCTATAATCTCATCACCCCTCCCGAAGAGTGTGTTTAGTGGGGATCGAACCCATGAGTTCTTCCCACAATCTCAGCCTGCGTTGCCAACTGAGCCACAACCCTTTGGTTCTTATTATTACGTTTGAAAAGTCTGAAATCACGATTTCGTGATATTAATTTTTTTGGTAAAATAAAATTTATGGTGAGGGGATGGTGCCCCAGTTCAAGGGAGGGAAAGCTTCCGGGCTCTTTGAGCCCAAGGGGGCGAGTGACGGTTCAAACCTGCGATCTGTCAGATACGAGACCGTGTCTTGCTCCACTCGACCAACCTCTTGGGGTTATTTCGTGATATTAATTTTAAATTATTTTTATATAATGTGTTTTATAAAATGTATTTCATTCATTTTAACTATTAACTTTTTAGAATAAATTTTATTCATATTAAACCAAACGGACACATAATAAATATCAAGCTTGATAGCAGTGTTAAATTGTTTTTATATGTTACAAACATGTCAATAAAGATTTTTCAAAGATTAAAAATTATTGTTTATATGAATCAATATCAATCAATATCAATATATTATATAAAACACAGTTGCTGACAGGTCCTATTATGTGACGTGTCACCCTCTCGTGATGCCAGTTTCCCTCCAAAACAGTATTATATGAAAGTAAACAATGAATAAAATCCCATTTGGAACGTGTACAATCCCATTTTATTATTATAAAAATTTTATTTTTTAAATATTTTGTATTAATGTTTTAAATAATCAGGATATTGCCTAAAATATTTTCATAATAAATCACTTTATTAAATAAAGATTCACGTTGATTATTAATAAAAATAAAAATCTGATCAGTAAATTGAAATGGTTTGTTTTTTTAAATATTTAAATATTAATTTATTTTAATGGTTTATTTAGTTTTCTGATGCCATTAAGATTTCTAATGCAATCAATGTTATACTTTATGAGTTTAAATTTTAAATTTGAATTTTGAAATATTTAGTGGGATTGGAAACTGTAGCCTATAATAATATTAAGAATCCATAATTCACGTTTTATTAATGAATGAATAATGATCTGTAAAGATTTAAGAATCAGATTTTATAATTTTGGAACGTGTACAATCCCATTTTATTATTATAAAAATTTTATTTTTTAAATATTTTGTATTAATGTTTTAAATAATCAGGATATTGCCTAAAATATTTTAATAATAAATCACTTTATTAAATAAAGATTCACGTTGATTATTAATAAAAATAAAAATCTGTATAGTAAATTGAAATGGTTTATTTAGTTTAAATATTTAAATATTGATTTATTTTAATGGTTTATTTAGTTTTCTGATGCCATTAAGATTTCTAATGCAATCAATGTTATACTTTATGAGGTTAAATTTTAAATTTGAATTTTGAAATATTTAGTGGGATTGGAAACTGTAGCCTATGATAATATTAAGAATCCCATAATTCATGTTTTATTAATGATTGAAGGATGATCTGTAAAGATTTAAGAATCAGATTTTATAATTTTGGAACGTGTACAATCCCATTTTATTATTATAAAAATTTTATTTTTTAAATATTTTGTATTCATGTTTTAAATAATCATGACATTGCCTAAAATATTTTAATAATAAATCACTTTATTAAATAAAGATTCACGTTGATTATTAATAAAAATAAAAATCTGTATAGTAAATTGAAATGGTTTATTTAGTTTAAATATTTAAATATTGATTTATTTTAATGGTTTATTTAGTTTTCTGATGCCATTAAGATTTCTAATGCAATCAATGTTATACTTTATGAGGTTAAATTTTAAATTTGAATTTTGAAATATTTAGTGGGATTGGAAACTGTAGCCTATGATAATATTAAGAATCCCATAATTCACGTTTTATTAATGATTGAAGGATGATCTGTAAAGATTTAAGAATCAGATTTTATAATTTTGGAACGTGTACAATCCCATTTTATTATTATAAAAATTTTATTTTTTAAATATTTTGTATTCATGTTTTAAATAATCATGATATTGCCTAAAATATTTTAATAATAAATCACTTTATTAAATAAAGATTCACGTTGATTATTAATAAAAATAAAAATCTGATCAGTAAATTGAAATGGTTTATTTAGTTTAAATATTTAAATATTAATTTATTTTAATGGTTTATTTAGTTTTCTGATGCCATTAAGATTTCTAATGCAATCAATGTTATACTTTATGTTGTTAAATTTTAAATTTGAATTTTGAAATATTTAGTGGGATTGGAAACTGTAGCCTATAATAATATTAAGAATCCCATAATTCACGTTTTATTAATGCATGAAGAATGATCTGTAAAGATTTAAGAATCAGATTTTATAATTTTGGAACGTGTACAATCCCATTTTATTATTATAAAAATTTTATTTTTTAAATATTTTGTATTAATGTTTTAAATAATCAGGATATTGCCTAAAATATTTTAATAATAAATCACTTTATTAAATAAAGATTCACGTTGATTATTAATAAAAATAAAAATCTGTATAGTAAATTGAAATGGTTTATTTAGTTTAAATATTTAAATATAAGACTAATAGATGGTTAAATATTCACGTTGTGCTTATGCTTTTTGAGTTATAAGTATCCTGTTTAGTATGGCTTCCCGTTATGATTTAATCCGTAATGTGAATGGAGGCTCTGAGCATAAGATATGGAGAATTAAAGTCAGAGTCATTAGGCTATGGAGGTCTTCATATTTTAAGGATAACAATAATAAACCAATGATTGAATTGGTTGTTTTGGACGAACAGGTTCAACAATTCCTCATCTTTGATAATAATTTTTCTTTATTTTTTTGTTATAAATTTTTTTGATAGTTTATTGCTTTACATGTTTTAGGGAGGTCGTATCCAATGCACGGTGAAGAGCATTCATGTGTATCTGTTTGAGAATAGTATCAACGAAGGTAATGTGTACATGCTAGAAAACCTCAGCGTTGCACTTAACAGTGGAAAGTACAAACCTACAATGCATGAATTTAGAATGTTCTTCAAGAGAGAGACACGAGTTACTCTGGTAGAAGATTCTTTCATTCCCCTCTATGGTTTTTCATTTGTCCCATTCGTTGAAATATTGAATGAAACTAAGGACGACAGACGTTTGGTTGGTAAGTTTTATTTACACTATGTTTAATGATTTTTTTTATTTCATAATGATTTCATAGTTATTAAAATTCTAACACAATTTTTATTTTAAATATCCTACTTTGCAGATGTACTAGGTGTTGTTACTCGGAAAGGTAATCTGATTGAGTTCAAGAAAGAGGGAAAGCTATGCAACTATGTTGTCATAGAGTTGGAAAATATTGAGTAATCTTTATCTATTAATACAATGCATTATCTCTTCAAATCACACATTATTAAATGATAAACTTGAAACCTTTTTTTATTATTTTTATTTCAGGGGAGGTCTTAAACTTAGGTGTACTTTATGGGAGGACTATGCTTTTATGTTTTTGAAACATTTGGAAGACCATCCATCTAAGTCCTATGTTGTTGTTCTTCAATTTGCAAAAATGACAAATTTTAAAGGTATTAATACAAACTTATTACCAAAAGGTTATTTTAAACAATATATTTATCATTTTGGAAGACTGAGCATTTCATTATTTGCAACAGGGTCAGTAGGTGTTTCAAACACAACTTACAACTCTAAGTTGTTTATCAATGCCAATATTCCTGAAATTGAAGACTTTCAAATGAGGTTTTTGGGTTTAAACTTTGTTTTTTGTAGGGTTTTAATGTTTAATTTTTACTTAGTATGAATTGTGACAAATTGAAATTACATCTTAAATCATGCAAGGTTGAAATCTTCTGATTCTCAACAAGGTATTCAGTTTAGTCAGTTAAGTGATCATGCTTCTTTGACCCTTGAGGAAGAATTTCTTGAAAGAGGAGTGTACAAATCAATTGCTGATTTGAAAGAAGTAACACAGGTATATTAAGTATACTTGAATTTTTTCAATTTCAAATTTGCATTTTTATGATTGATTGATTTTTTTTGTGAATTTTGTTTTGCATCAGAATTCTGTTTTTGTAACAATTGGGACTGTTAAGGACATTGAGTCTGAATATAACTGGTGCTATCGTGCCTGTAAGAAATGTTCTCTTGGTTTGAAGTTGGATGGGTCTATGTTCTATTGTAAAAAATGTGTCACTCATTATTCAACTTTTGTGACAAGGTATGTTCTTAATAGTTTCATTTGTTAATATTAAAGTGAAATGATAGGAGTGTACATTACTAAAATAAGACTTTCATTATGTAGATATTCTATTCAGCTTCGTGTAGTGGATGAGACAGATTCTGCATCTTTTATCTTATTTGATAAAGAAGCCTCAAATTTCCTGAAAATTCCTGCATATGAACTTCGCACTTCATATATTGCCAAGGTATTCACTTAAACTCTTGACTAATAAACATTTTAAACAATCACACGTTTGCTCTTCAATCCAATCGTATGCAATTTTTCTATTATAGGGTGGAGATAAGAATAGGCATCCCGAAGAGATTGATTCCTTTAAAGATAAGAAATTCCTTTTTAAAGTGCAAGTTAAGATTCAAGATATGGAGTCAATTGTTCCTTATGTCATTAGTATTTCAAGGCTTTGTTTTGAAGATAACATTATAGCTTCCTTTGAAAAGAAATACCAAATTGAAGAGGTATGTAATTAGCATTCTCAGTACAACATGTTTTCATTGTCTTACATATTATCTATAATATGATGTTGTTTTGTTTATTTGACATAGGTAGCATTAATTCAAGACAACTCTGAACTTTTGAGTCAGTTTACTGAGTCCTCAGATCTGTTGAAGGTATTTTTCTAATCTCATTTGTTATGGAAATTAGGTAGTTTATTATTTAAGTATTTCAGATTGCTTTCTTATTTAAATTTCAATTTTGGTTTCAGGACAATTTATCTGTGTCATGTGATAATGGAGTAGATACTCCAAGTCCCCTTTTACCGACTGGAAAAACAGCATCGAATATGGATTCAAGTGTTATAAAGGTTCTTGATGTGGATCTTGCTGAGTATTGTGGAAATGCAAGTTTTGATACTCCCTCAAAATGCAAGGGTGAGATGCATTCTGAACAGACCATAGTTCGCGTTGCTGTTCATGGTGATGAACAATCTGCTAAGAAGCTGAGGAAAGTTATCAAGGAAGAGAAGAATTAGTCTCATTTCTTTTTTATTGTTAATTATGTTCATCACAGTTTTGTTAAGACTATTGTTACATGTCTTTTTTACGAGTTAGTCCTGGCTTTTTTTTTTTGAAATAACAGTTGTTAAACATTATTTGTTGGTTTTCAACAATTTGCACTTTATTATTTCCGATTATTCATCGCTTTTTTGTTTCTATTATCCGGTGTTATAATCATCCTGTGAAAATGATTTGGAAAGGCATTGAATAGAAGTGCCATTAATTCCAATTTTTTATTTGATTTTTAACAAAAATTTAAAGCTAAAATAAAATTTTAATACATTTCTTACCTGTTCCAAAAACCTTTTTTGTAGGTGCATAAATAATTTAGAGAGTAAGTCTGGGTTTAGTTACTTTAGTAAGTAATTAACCCATGTTCTATTTTTTTTATTTAAATATTGATTTATTTTAATGGTTTATTTAGTTTTCTGATGCCATTAAGATTTCTAATGCAATCAATGTTATACTTTATGAGGTTAAATTTTAAATTTGAATTTTGAAATATTTAGTGGGATTGGAAACTGTAGCTTATGATAATATTAAGAATCCCATAATTCACGTTTTAATTGAAATTTCAAAGAAGACAGTTTCCTATTGTTGTCTCATTTGCAATGACAATCAATAAATCTCAGGGACAAACATTGTCATGTGTTGGATTATTTCTTCCAAGACCAGTATTTACACATGGTCAGTTGTATGTTGCTTTGTCAAGAGTGAAATCTATCCATGGATTAAAGATTTTATTGAAAAATCATGATAATGTTTCTGAGAATTGCACAATTAACGTTGTCTATAGAGAAGTATTCCAGAAACTTTCATGAACATGTATTTATTTTAATACATCTAATCATTTCAAAGTATTCTGAGCAGGTATTTATTCAACACTTTTTTCTATATTTCATTCCATTATTAATTTTTTTATTTACATTTATACAACATTTTATCTATTTTTAAATTAACCAACTCCCTTTATTTTTTTTTGCAGGATTTCTGTCATAAGTCTCCTATTATTGAATTTTGAAGATTAGCTTTATTAAATTGTTTATTTAGAAACATATTATCATTTTTTTAGTATTTTCAGTTATTATAATTGCTCTTTTCAATGATTTCGTGCAACGCACGGGTTCTACACTAGTTATCATTATAATAAACAGGGACGAATTGAAGGGGGCAGGCATGGGCTTTGGTCCCCCTCCCCCACTCTACTTATGTACACATTATATATAAAAAAATAAAATATTATTAATATATATGTAATAAATAAAAAAACTTAAATAAAATGAATGAGATATATTTATTTTTTATAATCAAAATTTTATTTAATATTTATTATTAAAATTTAGTCACTTTAAGTGATTTCTATCAAAAAAAAATTTGATACAGATATTATTATTGATAAATTTTATAACATGAATGTATTATATGTATAACTTAAATAAAAAATATGATAAATCTGACTAGTATTTAATATTTATTATTAAAAAAATATTTCAACCCCCGTTCATATGAACCCTGGATCCATCCCTGATAATAAATACCATTAGTATCATATATATGAATTGGTATAACAATAATGTTTCACGGACACTAAATAGTGTTACCGTGATTTTACCACAATCATTTTTTCTCTTCGCACCATTTTTTCTTTTTGCATCTTTTTTTCTTTTCGCACCCCTTTTTCTTTTTGCACCCCTCTTTTTAAATTCTTCTTTTTAAACTGTTTTTTACCTCTTTTTTATTATTAAAAAAATAATTTTTATATTTTTATTTTATTATTATTATTTTTATTTATTTATCTTATCAAATAAAAATATAGATCAAGAAAATACAATGAAATGATCATATAAAATATATGTTAATTAACCTCATTTACAAATATATTCACCGAACCATAAACAGAAACACTATTAACCTCATTTTTAACATATTCACTGATTCGGGACACATAATTAACCTCGTGTTAATTAACATAATTTTTATATGATCATTTAATTGTATTTTCTTGATCTATATTTTTATTTGATAAGATAAATAAATAAAAATAAATATAATAATAAAACAAAAATATAAAATTTATTTTTTAATAAAAAAGATAAAAAAACAGTTTTTTAAAAAAATCATAAAAGACGGTGTGAAAAGAAAACAGGGGTGCAAGAAGTAAAAAGGGGTTGTGGTGAGATCGCAGTCACACTTTTTAGTATCTGTGAATCGCGATTGTTAGTATAAAGCTACTAGCAGTCTAGCAAGTCTCATATATGTAGCCACGTAACACTTTATAAATACGAATATAATATTAAAAAATAACATGTTACATTATTTTTATTATTTAAAATTTATAGAGGAAACAATCAAATCAAATTGGTTATTTTCCTTTTCTTTTACCGGTGATTTTTTTTTTGGGCTAAATTATGTTTTTGGTCTCCAAAATATCACTATCTATTCATTTGGTCTCTTAAAAAAAATATTCAAGTGGTCCCCAAAAATTATATTGCATTTCCATTTGGTTCCTATGTTAGTGCACCGTTTATTTTTTTATCTTTGTTAAATACTTGCGTGACAGCTTAGGTGGACAAAATAAGCGTACATGACATGCATATGTGTCATCTTATGTATCCTGCCGGACTTATATCACCACATTTCATGAAAAAAAAATAATTATAGAGTTCATCAATGTAACTCACAAAAAAGTGTTGATTAAGCACTGTAGGCTTATTTTGTCATGTAGGACACAAAAAATGACACATATACATGTCATATAACGCTTATTTGGTAAGCTGCCACACAAACATTTAATAGAGATAATAAACAGTGTACTAACAGAGGGACCAAATGGAAATGTATTATAATTTTTGGGGATCACTTGGGAAAAAATCTGGGGGACTAAATGAAAAAATCGTGATATTTTGGACCAGATTTTTTTTCCCTCACCACTAGCTAGTATAGCTAGGGCAGAATTAATGTCTTTACAAGAGCTGCAAGGACACTGTAGGAGCACTATAAAAGCATGAATGAATTTCATAGTGTTGACATTCTGGAAAATAATGCACCAGTATATACTAATTAACTTTGATTACTTCCCTTTTCTCTCTTCAATTTCAACGGTGCAAATGATACGATATCATTCACTTTATTTCGTGCAAGCAATTCATTACAGGCCTACGGTTGTAGATTTTTCTCACATTGTACATTCTTGTAATAAACTGTCAATTTTGTACTCAGAAATGAATTTTAATTATCTTCTTTTAAAGTTTAAACAGATGGAAATGCACATTATTAATTAATGGAATTTGAATAAGAAAGAAATTCTATAAACTGCGCGTCACGAACCAATAAGAAATATAATTTTTTTCTCCATGTTAATACTCATAATAGCACATTTTTTCCTATTATTCTTAATATATATTTAGTTTAGCGTTCAACCGACTTAAATTTAAATTTCAATTCTTCAACCCAATCATTTCTAAAATTAAAAAATGTGAAATAACTCTTAATTGAAATAATGACTCGGGACGAGTGGTGGCCTAATGCTTAGGTAGATGTAGACATGACGAAATGAGGGTCAAAAAAGTGTTATAAATCAAAGCTAGCCTCTGCGTTAGTTATTTTTGTCCAATGTCATCACTTCCACTATCAGTTACAGTGTAACGGCACCAAATGCGACTACTCGACGCTGAAACTAAAGGGAAACAGTGAAAGGCACTTCTTTAGGACACAAAAGAAAATGAAAGTTACATAATGATGTTGCTAAAATAGACTCACATCTTGGTATCAAATTAATAATTATATATAATATAATATTGTCCTGGCCTGGTGGTTATGCTAGCTAGCTTTCGGTTGCACCATTGCAATTTTGTTGCTTTTTGCACCATTACAATTTGGTTGGGATTTAATTTCCATAAGGAGGATAACATGAATGGTGAGCATGTTGGATGGTTATGAATGAAGTCAAATCCACTTAATCACTGCACAAATGAATGTGTGACAATCACACGACGCCGTGAGCAAGTGATGGAATGTGGATTCCTCTGCACATATTACATGTCATACCACCCTCTTCCACTCTGGCACAACTAGGCTACATCAGTTGAGTTTTTTTCTTTTTTTTAATTTTAAATCGACTACTTGCTCTCCATATTAATTACGTGTGGGCAACTTCAAACGATGCATAAAGACGACACTTAGCAGTAACAATAATATATTATATGCCAATATATATTAACTTCCGTGTTAATGTGGAGGAAGTATAGGGTTTAAATCGTTTATATCTATGTTATATGCGCGTCATCAAGCAGGCGCGGTAGCTAGTAGATGAAAATTGTGCTACAATTTTCAATAATTTTTGTTTCAAACAGTTAAAATATATAATTAATCACTTAGTCAGCGTTTGGTTTTAATCCATTTTTACAAGAAATAGTAAAATTTTAATTTCAAACCATATTTTTAAAACACAATAAATTCATTCAAGCACACTCCCTTACGTGCAACGTTGCAAGAGGGAAAACTTCTTGTCTCTTCCAAATTTAGCAGTTACAATATTGGAATCTCTATTTTTTATTCTTTTTTATCATATTCAATCCCATGTCAAGAAAAAGAAAAATGAAGATGAGATTCTATTCACACTATATGTTTGGCTATTTCGTTTTAATTATTTCTTTATTTCCGTTTCAATTTAAAATGCCAAAAGTCTTGCTCTTTCTTCCCGGTGTTAACCTGTTCTTAAACCTTTTGAAATTAATTCTGACACTGAAATGTGTTTGGTAAGTCATTTCAGTTAGCTGAAAGTTGAAATTAGTAGTTGAAATAATTTCAGCTATATTTGATAAGTTAGTTTTTTTGGGTAGCTATTGACTTTTTTTAAAGCTACTTAAGATAATTTTAAAAAAACTTTCATTTTCATCTACTAGCTGAAAATTTATTACAAGTTTATCCCCCAACCACCCTCATTGAATTCATCATTATTTAATAATTAATGATGTCCTTGTATGTCATTTTTTTACCTTTCAGTTAGTTTTATCAAGCACACTCAATCAAATCAACCGGTTTTTTAGCTTTTAGCTAGTTTTTCAACTTTCATCTTATTTTTCAGTTTTTAGCTAACTTTTTAACTAGTTTTACCAAACACACTCTTAATACGAAATTTAACAACAATTTATTTTTTTCTAAATTTCAAAGGCTTATTAATTAAAAAGTAAAGGAGCAGTGCTAATGATTACGGCCAATGCAATAGGGTGGGTTTTGCTCTCCCCGTACACGTCCCCATCCCCGTAAAAGTCGAGGCAGGTTCGGGTTCGAATTTAAAGAGGGCGAATATGAAATTATGAAACCCAACCCCAACGTACCCCGTGGATTCCCGTCGCATTCGGGGAAACCCACGGTGATTTCACCTTCTTTATTTTCATTTTTTCTTTATTTTTATAACTTAAATATACCTTTTTAAATAAGGCATATGTATTTAATATATTCTAGTTCAAATATTATGTAAATATAGACAATGATAATCCTAAAAAATGAGAAACTTAATAACTATATTATATTTTAAGGAAAATATATAAGTTTATCTTTATTATTTACTATTAGTATAGTTAAAATTATTTAATTATTACATCAGTGCGGGTTCGGGGGGCGAAGCGGGTTTTTGCACCCCCAAACCCGCCCACGTTAAAAGTGGGGCGGGTTCGGGACTCGGGTGTTACTTAAACTCGATCAAAGTCGGGGCAGATTGGTACTCGCGAGTTCGAGTTTTATTGTCATGCCCACGGGCAGTCAACTCTCGATCTATACCGTGGAAGCTAGGCGTTGGTTGTAATACTTTGTATATATAAAATTAAGGATATGATGATTTAACAAGAGAAATGTTGTTTGTACAACAATATTTATAACAAAGAGAGAGGTAGAGATAAATGAGAGAGATTAAAGAGAGAAATGTGAAATATATATGATGGATGATGTGATGGAGAGATATAGAGAGAAAAAAATATATTATATAAAGTGTTGTATGTTTTATGTTGTATGAATATGTTATCTCATTTAACAAAGAGTTTTGTGGCTGAGTCAGAGGCGGAGGGACGTTGGGGCAAAGGGGATGCCCCCCTCAGCTTTTTTATTTTTTAAACATTTATATATATATGACTAATTTTATATAATAAAATTTTATTAAAAAATAAGGGCTAAATATTTTTTAGTCCCTAAAATTTAAAACTGGTGGATTTTGTCTCTCAAAAAGTAAAAATATTACTTTTTAGTCCTTAATGATAAAAATTCATAGCTAATTCATAGCAAAATTTGTGACAAATAAGATTGGTATATTTTCGATTTTTGAAGGACTAAAAACACTGGTTTTAAATTACGGAGACTAAAATCAAGTCTTGACTAAATTTTAGGGACTAAAAATATATTTAACCCAAAAAATAAATAAACAATGTGTGTGAGCCAAATCTAATTGAAAAGTAATTAGAAGTGAGTAGTTAGGGCTCTCAAGGTACGTAACGTAGACATCTTCTATAGTCTGACTTTTTTAGTTACTTTAAATTTATCTATTTTTCTTTGATTTTATTTTATATAGTCATCTTATCTTTTTTAACAACTTTATTTATTTAGCAATAATATATATTTATATTCTGACTCACACTTCAATCGACTAGATTTTTTTAAATCAAAATATATATTTTAAATATTTGACCCCCTTGACTTAAGATCCTGGCTTCGCCCCTGGGCTCAGATGTTAGGAAGACTTCATGTGTTAGATTACAACTAAATACACTTTTAGGATATTTGAGACTAACACATAAAAGTGATAATTTTATAATTAATGAAAATATTACTAATTATATAGTATGTTTGGAATAATAAGTTTATGTGAATAATAACTTAATTTTTTTTAACTATTTTAATATTAATTTTGAGATACCACTCTTCACCACACTAGCTCAAGAGAGTAAGACACTCACTTTTTTCTATTCTTTCAATTAAAAAGTTATATGTCATTTTTTTTACTACTTCCTCATAGAGTATTTTTCACACACCTCTGTATATAAAGATTATTGAATATTACCTTAAGTCTCTCCCATCTCTTAAAAAATTGATATTTTGAAATCTAAATATTTATGAGTATAATCCTTAGCCTATTTTTTTCCTATTCAAAATATTTTTTAACACAAACTTGAATTCTCATCATTATCATTTAATAATATATAATTCTTAGTTAAAAATTACAATAACAAATTATTAAATTTAAAATTTTGAATAATATGATCATTGATTAGTATCTCAAAATTTAAATTATATAAAAAGATATAAAAATTTATAAATAATTTAATTGATTATATTGATTAGCGATCATACTGTTAGGGCTGCACATGAGTTGAGTAATTAATTATAAACTCGATCAACTCGACCAATCCAACCCAATCCAAAGTAAAAATGACGAGTTGGGTTATCAAGTTGAATTGGGTTTAATGAAGTGGAGCCCGATTGATTCAAGTTGGCAACGGGATTCCGCATTTCAAACCCGAATAACCCAACCCAACTCATGAACACCCCTACATACTGCAATGGATTAATAGAACCATATAATAAACTAAGATTGGGGTAATTAAAACACGAATTCATAACATTTTTATATTAATTGAACTAATGAGTAGTTAGGTTGATTAGTTAGCCTCTTAAATCTTAATACGAATTTATATTGGTTTCTCTATGGAAGTGGGGGAATTAATAAGGAATTAAGATCATAATTAAGTCATGTGATTAAAACACTCAATCAACTCATTGATAGGTTCAATTAGGGGTGTAAATGAGTTGAACTGTTGGTGAACTATTTGAACTCAACTCGTTAAATAATCCAAACTCGTTTATTTAATTAAACAAATAAATTTAATTTAATTTAATGTTGGGTTCAATTATTTAAATGAGTTAAATTTAAGCTTTATAAACTTGATATTAAAAAAATTTGCCTCTAATAGTTTCTCAAAAAAAGCTAGTAGCTACCTGAAAAAGCTAAATTACCAAACACTAGTTAAATGAATTCAGTTATTAAATCCAACTTTTATATATCTAAAATGTCTTATAAAAAACAGGAAGATTTTACGGTACACAAGTTTATAAAACTTGTACTGGTACAAAAGTAATAATGACCGATGATATATTGTTTTTAATGATACACGGTCTAGATTGATAACCGGTGCTTTGTTGACGTGGTAGTTTCAAGTTTTGTTAAATTTCATGAAACTCCCTGTATATTGAATTTTCTTGTGGTGCAAATCAATCCCTCGTTTCATTCATTATTGCTGAAGGTTATTCCTTTTTTTAATTTTTTGAGACACCGCAAATGGATGGTCTGTGGTTAAGACTATGCAGGTGTTTGATTGATGAATGTGGATTGAGTAATGGTGGTCGAACACTTTGAGCACTAAAACGTGTAAGCAATGGTCGAACACTTTGAACACATAGATCATGAAATTTGTGTAACAGCAGCAAACCTTTTGCGATTCCATGGACAGTGATGAGAAGAATGAGCGGAGCAAGCAATATTAATCATTGCGGAGATTCAGAGGAATGATACTTCAACTAAGGATACAGGTGTGGCTTCTGGAACAGATGATTCAATATCTTCTCCGTGGCCGCTCGCTAACACAGAGACCCAACGACTACAAGGACCACAGTCTGCCGCTGCATATCTATCAGAAAAGGGGCTTCTTACACTACAAAACCTAACTACAAGAGACATGGGCCTATGTGAAATAATAAGGCATGTTTGGTTGATGAAAACATTTTCTGTTCTCATTTCCTGTTTTCACTCTATTTCCTGTTTTCTAAAATTTTACAAAGGAAAAACTGGAAATGTTGGAAACAGCAAATTTTTGTTTCCAGCATTTCCAGTTTTTTCTTTGTAACATTTTAGAAAACAGTAAACAGGAAAACGAAAATGCAAACCAAACAGACTCATAGTTTCCAATGGGAAACAAGTTTAAAAAATATTACCCACTAAAACAAACCTCCACGTGTCAGTAAAAGTTCTTATATACAGAAAGCACCTAAAAAACATACCTTTTTGGGTAACTTTTTTTTCACAAACCAAATCTATCGGCCAACTTTTCACCCGCTAACTTTAACACCGAGAACACATGACAGATGGATTCCGTCTCAACAAGAAATTGAGTAGTTATTATGACCCTGTCTGGTGTTTGTAGTGGGTGTGAATTTTAGTTTTGGAATTTTAATAAATTTTAATTAATTTTTTACAACTCAAAATTAAAAATTAGAAAAAATACTTTTTGTGATTTTTAAAATTAACATGTTAAGGAGATGCTGCAACGGACATTATTGCAACTAAAGGGGAAGGGGGTGTGACGGGGTGTTGGGAGGCGGAGGCCATCAGGACAGGAAAGAACAGTTGGCACCCTTTCAACTCTATGAACGATGAGACTGAGACGTGGATTTCCTGGGATGCCAGCGGAATCATATGGAGATATTAATCATGAGTTTAATTCATTTAGTTATGATAATAATGTGGGATCCTTTTTTGCTGTGAGTTTATCAGCATTCGAAATGAGGTTGGTTGGTTGTATTAGCATTTAGCTAGGTCGTCCTATAATCACCTCAATCGAAAATGATTTTAAATATGTTTGTGTCCTGACCCGTTGTATGAATGCAGATGCTTTTGGAAGATATATCTTTAAGGACTCTGGCTCTGTTAGTGGCAGAGTATGTGGCATTGGGTGCTTTTTTATTTTTGTGTCTTTGTTTTGTTTATTGTAGATTGTTTCGACTTGTGAGTCTGTGTAGTTGTTATAGAAAGACGAACACATTAATTGTTTTAGTAAATTTTGGAGGTGACACTGTTGCATTAGATGATATACTCATATTAGGTTATGTGGTGTGATGTGACTGGTTTATGTAATGACCATGGTCACTATGATTGGTTAGGGAAACTTGTGGCCTTTGCTTGATTATAAATGTGTGTGTTTCCTAATTCATGGCAGGTGTGTGCGGTTATTTTTCAATGTGTTGCTTTGAGGTGTTGTGTTGTGATCTACTCCCTCCGTTCCTTTTTATCTGTCGTTTAAGGTTTTTGCACATAGATTAAGGAATGCAATAAGTGTGTCTTTTTAGATCCATAGTTTACAAATATACCCTTTCTCTCTCTCATTAAAGCATTTAAAGTTCTCCACCATTTCTAGTCATATGCAATAAATACTCCACTATTTAATAATTTTGGAAGGGGGTAAAGTTGGAAAATTAGCATTTATTGTTGCCTTGGTATGTGAAAACGACAGTTATTTAGAAACAAATTTTAGACTCTAAAACGACATATAAAAAGAAACAGAGGGAGTATTTTCTTATGTTAGTAAGAGACAATCGTGTTTGTTATATGTTTGGTTAATTGGAATTTAAGTTACTGAATTGAATGTTTAACTTCTTATGAAACAATTATAGATGATTTGTTAAGTAAGCGGTAATTAATCATGTTTATTCTTGGATAAGGACAGTGAAAGAGTAATCTGAGAGAAAAGGATAGTGAAACTCAAATGGTTTTCTTTGACGGGAAAATATTAAATTTAGTTAGAGGTTTAACAGGGGATGAGTCAAGCTGCTTGGTAAGGCAAAGGAAAAGTTGAATGTTGAATATATTGATACTCCCTCAAGTCCTATTTTATAAGAATTTTTTAACTACTTCAACGGATTAAGAAAGTTGGTTAATTTAGTTGATTACAATAAATTTGTCAGGAATGTGTATCATATTTACTAAACTACCCTTGAATTTATTGAGACACATTATCTTTCTCTTTCTATTTAACTACTCAATTGTGTCATACTCTCTCTATTAATTAATTACTCACCTACCTCCACTAATGGGGTATTTTTGTCAAATAATAATTAATGCATGAGACATTCTGAAAAAGTTCTTATAAATAGGACCAAGACTCACCTTCAAAAAAGTTCTTATAAATAAGATCGATGGGAGGGAGTAGTCCAAAAAATTTCTTTGAATTGTACTTTGTTGCTGGCCGTAGCATGTAAAAAGCAAAGTCAATTAGCTTTCAATAGATATTAAAATTCAATGTGATAAATTCTTGAAGTTGTTACTAAGCCTTCAACACATGATAAATTAACTTTAATTTTGAAGGGGTGGTTAATAATTATGTATTTTCGGAATTGTTACATGATAAAGTTGGAATGGTACTAATTAGGCCTGGGCACAAACCCATTTTCGACCGCGGCCCGATCTGACCGAGGAAAAAAAAAGGCAATTGGGTGGGTTCACTTGGGTCTCGGGTTATCGGGTTCGAAAAATCGGTTTCAAATGGTTTTGTTTGGTCGGGCCCGGGTGAGGAGAAAAATATACCGCCAAAATCGGCCCGACCGAAATACACACATTATATCTACTAAGTTTGGGCCAGGCCCAATTAACATCAGCAGATACCCCCCTTGGCCCCTTCTTAACCTAGCTATATATACCCTCACTTTCTCCTACCCCCTCATTTCTCAAAGCCCAGCCGCAACCCCACTCCAAAATTTTCTCTCAACACCCAAGCATCTGCAACCCCACCCAACCCCAGAAATTTTGTCCTTCCTCATCAGCCGCCATAGTCTCACCGTCCCCACCGTGCTTCCTTCAACCCTCACTCTCTCATTTTCAGTTCACACGGCCGCCTCCCTCAACTCTCTTATTCTCCTAACCGTCACTGTTGTCCCCCTCGCATCCCACTGCGAACACGCCTCTGTCCCAGGGCTCCACCATGCCATCGCCACCAGTTGCTTTCTTCTCCGCTCCTTCACGAAATAGAGGGAATACAAGTGGCTATGTAGATCGTCCAAGGTGTTCCTGTTTTGGTGTCTCCCCCTCCTATTTTTGTTTTTCCTCATTTTGCATGCACTGATTTTGTTTATTTTTGGTTTCTTGTGCAAGCTGGAGGTGCTGCGGCGGCTGCGGGAAGAAGGCTACGGCGGCTGCGACTGAGGATGATGATGGAGGCTGAGTTCCTCTTTGATTTAGGGTTTAGGTTTCTGTAGATTTTTTTTTTTGTATTTTGTATTTTGAAATTTGAATATTGAATTTGTTTTATTGTAATTTTAATTGTATTTTTTCTAAATTGATTTGTAATTTGTAATTTTATTGTAATCTGTATTAATTTTTAAATTAAATTTTTAAATGGCGGCCCAATATGTGTAAAGGCCCATTCTCTTCAAAAAATTTGACAAAATGTAAAAGAACTCTAAATTTTGATCAAAAGCAAAATAAAAAGCATAAATGGGTTAGAGTTTGACCCATGCCCAAAATATGCCAGATGCGTATGAAACCACCCAAATCCACCCGTTACCCGAATTAACCGTACCCGAATTACCCGAAGCCCACTCCGGACGGGATTGGGCCACATTTTTCTGATGATGGTTTTGGTCGGATTGGGCCTAGATGGCCCGTACCCGACCATTGATCAGGCCTAGTACTGATAATTTTATACTTATCAATCATCAATACTTACAAGCCAACGCCCAACAATATACAATATGTTTCACCTTTGTACTATTCACAAAGGCACTCCTATTTTTTAATAGGTTAAATTAGGTTTTTGGTCCCTCAAAATATCAAGATTTTTCCATTTGGTCCCTCATTTTTATTTTTTTTCAAAGTGGTCCTTAAATTTTTTTTTCCAATTGGTCTCTCCGTTATTTTAACCATAAAGTGCTGATGTGACACCAAAAAATGAGGGACCATTTGGGAAAAACGCGATATTTTGAGTGACTAATTTGGAAATCACGATATTTTATAGGGACTAATTTAGAAAATCTTGATATATTTGAGGGATGATTTGGGGAAAAAATAATTGTAAAAAAAGACAGAGGGACCATTTGGAAAAAAATTGGGGGGATCACTTTGAAAAAAAAATAAAAATAAGGGACCAAATGGAAAAATCGCGATATTTTGGAAGACTAAAAACATAATTTAACCCTTTTAATATTAATGTTGAGTTGACTTGTTTACTTATTATTTATTAAAAAATGATGTTTTAATGTGTCAGCTTAATTTAAAATAATATTTTGATATGATAAGAAAGAAAGGGAGTGATGAGAAAAATACAAGGTGTAAAAGGAAGCCCAAAATAAAGGAGTGTGAAAAAAATCATTACTTCTTTTTAAAGAGTATTATAAAACTTTGACAATCTATTTTTGGGTGTGGAAAGTGTAGGGAAGAGTGATAGAAAAAGAGTAATGTTATTTATACAACATCTACAATATACAACATAGAGAAAGAAAGGGAGAAAAGAGAGAGAAACGTGGATGTGATGAGTGATGTAATGAAAATAAATAGAGAGAAAAGTGGTTTTGATGTGTTGGCTTTAAAATTAATGTTTTACTGCATGTGTTGGCTTTATTTAAAAGAATATTTTGATGTGATGTGAAAGAAAAAAACATGAATGCTTTTTACTATTTATTGAAAAAATACTTTGATGTGTTGACTTTATTTGAAATAATATATTTTTTTTGTTTAACCACAGGTATCCTCCACCGGAGGCAATCCTGTTCGAGCCGGGAACATCCACATCATGGTGGGGCTAGCTCTCCCGGCGAGGATTTTTTCCATCCACAAGACTCGAACTTGAGACCTTGCTTAAAGGGAATCAGGCATGTACCACTTGAACCAACCCCGTTGGTATTTGAAATAATAATTTGATGTGATGGCAAAGAAGATTGAGATGGAAAAAAAAGTTTGTAAGAAATAGTAAAATAAATGAGTGTGAAAAAATTAATACTCTTTTTTAAAAGTATTCTTTAACGGATCATTTTTGGGGTATGAGAAATGCAAGGAAAAGAGAGATAGAAAAAAATGGAAAGAGAATATTGTTAATTGATGTGATAGGAAAAGAAGAGTGGTATAGAAGGTATAAAAGGATCTAATATATTTTATAATTAAACTAGCATGTATATTACATATTAAATAAAGATTTTTATAAAATTAAAAATAAATTTAATAATATAACAAATAAAATAATTTCAAAAATTTATATTTTAAAATATTTAATAAATTGATTTACCTAAAAAACTTATTATAGAAATAATGTATCCCTATGTATTTGTTTAACATTCATTTATATTTTTTATTCAAAATTTAGAATTTAATTATTATTATTATTATTAAATGTAAAAAAATTAAATCTAAACATAATAAGATGCACTTTTACCCTTTTTACTATTTATACAAGAATATCTAAAAGAGACCTTGTATAATTAGAAATAATTTTCGCTTGGCTACAATAATAAAAAAATCATTTTATTTGCTACAATAAATATTTTCACATTGTTAAATAAATGTTTTTATATTATTAAAATATTTTCTCTCTCTCCTATTGTAACTACTTTTTTCAAGAAGCAACTCTAAGTTGCTTCTTAAAAAAAGCAGAAAAGTGATTATTTTGATTCTGCTTCTTGAAAAATGTTTAGACAAACATCTTAAAAATTCATTCAAGTGATTTTTTTTTTAAAAAAAGTGATTCTTTTAAAAAATAATTTTAAACAAGCGGGCTCAAAAACAATTTTTTTTGAACAAATTAAAAAAATACTTTTTTAAACACAAACAAAATGACCCTAAATTTAAAACACGACTGTCCCCACTTATAAAGAATACCAATAGTTAACGCCTAAAAAACAATGAGGAATGAAAAAATGTGTTTTTAAAAAATAAAGGACCAAACAAATAAAATAAAAGAGAAATTAAAACCAAATATCATTATATTTTAAGGGATTAATCCAAATCAATATACCCAAAACAATATATACAGTGAAATGTGCATATACGTTACAATGTGTTGAAGCAAAGAGATTGAAGAACAGCCCATCATCCACCTACAATCTGCAAAACATCAATGATACATGAACTTCAAAATTTCATCTCAGTTCAGCATCTTCATATGTTTCAAAGCTCTGAGGTTCGGTAGATTCATATGCATTGGATTCTTCGCTGGGAGAAGATTCATAAACACTGGATCCTTCAGAGCTGTCATAAACAGGAGCTTCACCGAAAAAGGAACTTTCGGGTGCATCAGAACTTTCCTGAACTAAATTTTCACGAACAACAATTTCGCCTGTCTGAACAAATTGCAACAACATTTGCACTCCATTAACAACATCATAAATCATCAATCCTATTCTACCACCAACCCAACTGCCCAAGTGACTTCCAACAAGATATCCAAGTCTTCCAAGCCTTTCCTCCCCAAAGAATCCTCCACCATAAGCACCAAACAAAGTACCAGTACCCCTAAGGAACCCTTCTGTGACAGTACCACCGTAGTAAATAGCTTCAAAAAAGTCCCATCCAGAAGACATGATGGGTCCTATTATCCGCTTGGCTTGACGAGAAGCCAATTTTGCCGCCTTTTTACCTTCTTTTTGCGCATGTTTTGCTGAATCTGTTGGGGACATCCCCTGACTCACAGCGTCAACAAGGGCAGACTCAATTGCACGATGCCTTACTTTTTCAACATGGGAAGATCTAATATTATAAACATAGAGCTTCACACCTTCCTTGACAGCACATGCTACAGTTCCAGAGCCCATATCAAGGCAATTTAAGATAGTAAACTTCCCACTCTGCGATGACCCCTCCTCACCAATAAGCTCCCTGCATTTTTCAGCTGAAAGGAGCAACTTACATGAGGATAAGCAGACATTTGTATTACCATACAGGGTAATTGGAGGTCTTCAACTATCAAAGATGAAATTGTACGATAAGAAATAACATGCTTTTCTCTTCCTCTTTTTTTTTTTGGAATAATTGGGAGTCAGTTGTTTTGTTTTGCAGCTTTTGCTAATAACCCCACCATATGCAAGACATAAACACGACAGATTTAGGGCAAGTTTGGCCTTCTCTATAAGGACTTATGAGAGAAAGAAAATAAAATGAATTTAACTAATCCAACAAGTTCAAATTAGTTACTTACAAAGAAGTTAAATTAAAAAGCTTATGAGAAATTGAATTATAAAAACTAAATTCAGCTTATGTTAAAAATTAAATTCATTTTACCTTCTTCATCCATTCTCTTTTTCCCCCCTAAGTCCTTCTAAAGTTTATCTATAATGGCCTTTAAAGCAATACTAAGAAAGATAGAATTCATGCTAGAACTAGAAAGAAAGAATCTACCCCCGCAATGGGTTCATCATTTCTTGGACTACAGTACTACACAACCAGGCACAGTTGTTCATCTCCTATAAACCCCAACCTCTGTTTCCCAGCGGGATTTGAACTTTAGGATCTCCAAGCTATACCATTAGGTTTTCAAATTCAACAACGATGCATGCTTTTAGGAATAAACGGGGAAAATTGCAAATAAAACACTGCATAACAAAGTTAATGAGGGCATAGAGGATTAATTGACAGTGAATTGAAATTTTCTTAAAGGCAAGGTGACACATGTGATATTGTGGTATACATTTTACTGGTCAAAATCATCAAAACAAAATGTCAAAATTTGCGATCTATTGTGGAGGATCCTCGTCCACCCCAGATCTTATGCACACAGATGAAGTCACTAATGAGTTTTACAAAGAACGCACAAAATAAATGAATAGCAAAAGAGGAAGCGAATCCCCAAATTAGAAACATTATAATGTTTCTGAAAATAGTAAATCAGAGGATCAAATGGTGAGACCTCTTCTGATCACAATATGAATGCCGAATACTTCAAAATTATGAACAGAATAGTTTGAGACTTTGAACGGAGGGAGATAAGTAAAATTAATATTACCAGTGAAGCTAAGAGCTATGATGGCAGCGACGGAGAGGAGCAACTGAACCCTCCTTTTCTGGAAATCCATGGCAGTGACAATAAACCCTAACTAACGCAGTCGTGTCCTCTAGATGCAGTAGAATAGAATAGATTATAGGAAAGAACAAGTAGCAGCCAGTTTGAATGGTTCAAACTTCAAAGAGAGGGAAGAGTCTTCATTCCAAAACAACTGTACCTTCTCCGCGGCCTCTCCACGGCGATGACACTGACCATTGACCACTACACGGATGGACCGGAAACAGAAAACCAACCGTTTCGAAAGAAACCAACCAATCTAAGCAACGAAGAATCCGTGGCCCGAATCACTTTGGAGGCCCAAATAAATTCTGGCATGCGATTCGATCCAAGCCCAGCTTGAACCAAAATGCAAAATATTACAGGAATTTCTTTTCAGACCCACATATTTTCTCCCACACCACCCCCTCTCTTTATTTTCCAAAAAAACTTCATCATTGCAAATTAGTGTTTCGGGAACTAATTTTCGAAAATCACATGAAATTAGTTTCTGATAAAATATCTACATTGTAAATCAATCTTAGTTCACACATTGTTACTCTTAGTGTCGAGTAGTGGTTGGCCTTGACACTGTCACGATAACGTGCAACCACGACCTCTTTCTTTCTTTTTTCTCTCCTTTCTCATTTTTTCTTTTTATGTTTTTTTTTCTCTTGCTAGTTGTTATGATAACAGGACCATTGTTATAAAAACCGACTCGGATTGGTCGGTCTGACATGTTTACCCAGAAACCAAACCACTGGCAGGTCAAGTTAGTACTATTAGACCATTTTGCACTTAAATTAGTCACAATCGATCAACACACTGAGAGTAAATCGCCTGAATCGCTTGGTTGATAGCTAATCGTTCTTTTTTTCTCTCAAATTTAGAAGAAGAAATATTTTATTTCTCATACAGAATTGGGAGGTCATCAGACCTATATGTACATGAGTCTGCTGGCTATTTTAGGGAACATGGACAGCTAATTCTAGGGAGACAAATCCCTGTGATTAAGGGATTGATTCTAAATACATAATCCTAATATTAATAGCAATATACAGCGGAGATAAAGGATAAAAATACAACAGGAATAAAATCTAAACTTTCCTAAAATACACACGATTTTGACACTCCCCCCTCAAGCTGGTGAATAAGTGTTCTCCATTCCCAGCTTGGATATAATTCTTTCAAAGTTAATACAGTTCAGCCCTTTGGTGAGTATATCTGCAAGCTGATTCTGAGAGGACACATATGGGGTGCAAATCAAGCCATTGTCTAGCTTTTCCTTGATAAAATGCCTGTCCACCTCAACATGTTTGGTTCTATCATGTTGCACCGGGTTGTGGGCTATACTAATTGCAGATTTATTGTCACAATATAACTTCATAGGTTCCTCCCACCTTATCTTCAAATCTTCCAATATAATCTTCAACAATAGAAGTTCACATATTCCTTGGGCCATTGCTCGAAATTCTGCTTCAGCACTTGATCTAGCTACTACACTTTGTTTTTTGCTCTTCCAAGTCACTAAGTTTCCACCAAGGAAGGTGCAGTATCCAGTAGTTGATCTCCTATCCACAACTGACCCTGCATAATCTGCATCTGTATATGCTTCAAGACTTACACTCTTGTTCCGTTTGAACAAAATTCCTCTTCCTGCAGTCCCTTTTAAATACTGAACAATTCTAAGGGCAGCTTGTAAATGTACTTCTTTTGGTTGATGCATAAACTGGCTGACTAGGCTCACAGCAAAAGCAATGTCTAGCCTAGTGTGGGATAGGTAAATAAGTCTGCCCACAAGTCTCTGATACATCTCCTTGTCCACGGCAATATCCTCCTCTGCACTTCCCAACTTTATGTTTGGATCAATTGGAGTACTTGCTGGTCTGCAAGCTGTCTTACCTGTTTCTTTGAGCAAGTCAGTGATGTACTTTTGTTGAGATATGAAGATTCCTTTCTTAGATTGGGCCACTTCAATTCCCAAAAAATATTTAAGTTTCCCTAATGTCTTAATCTCAAATTCTGTGGCAAGACATTGACTTAACATTTGTTGCTCTATTTTGTCATCCCTAGTTACTATAATATCATCTACATACACCAGTAATACTGTTACTCCCCCTGAAACTGAATGTTTGATAAATAAAGTGTGATCACCTTGGCTTTGTTTGTAGCCCAAACCTGTCATAACCTTAGTGAATCTTCCAAACCATGCTCTCGGGGATTGCTTCAGCCCATATAAAGCCTTTTTAAGCTTGCAAACAGTTCCAGCAGCAACCTTTCCATCATAACCAGGGGGTAACTCCATGTATATTTCTTCTTCAAGATCTCCATGTAGGAATGCACTCTTCACATCGAATTGCTGCAGGTCCCAATCATGATTTGTTGCTAATGACAATATTACTCTGACCGTGTTCATCTTAGCAACCGGAGCAAATGTCTCCATGTAATCCACTCCATAGGTCTGAGTGAATCCTTTGGCCACCAACCTTGCCTTGTAACGTTCAATGGTCCCATCAGCCCGATACTTTACAGTATATACCCACTTGCACCCTACTGGTTTTTTTCCAGTTGGTAAGGTGACAAGTTCCCAAGTCTTGTTCTTGTTTAGTGCCTCCATCTCCACATCCATGGCTTGTTTCCATTTTTTGTCAGATAATGCTTCAGATACAGAGGAAGGTGTGGGTGTAGTGTTTAGGTTTGTGAGAAAGGTTTTATGGGTAGGAGAGAATCTTTCAAAGGATAGGAAATTTGATAGGGGATAACGTGGCTGTTGGGTGCAAGTTCTGGTTCCCTTTCTAAGGGCAATGGGGAGGTCAAGGTTATCAAGGTTTGGATCCACCTGTACTTCTGAAATTTCAGCAACAAACTCATTAGAATTATTGGAATTTAAAGGATTAAAAGATGTTACCTCATGTAATGGTGGTGGGTCAGATTCTTGGACATGGACAGAAATTGGAATGGCCTGTTCTTTCCTTGAATATACCAGATTTTTCCCAAATTTCCCACCATTAGTCACAGGTTTAGGCGCAGGTCCTGCTACTGAATTAGGAGCTTGTTCTGCTGAATCTAAATCTGGTGTTCTTTCGGGGACAACAGTGCTAGTTGTCCTAATTTCTGGTCCAAGTGCCATGTTTGGAAGCATTAGAGGCTCATCTTCCTCTCTTACATTCTCCCCCTGGAGATGAGGCTCTTGGAAGTAGCTCTCTTGTTCGTTGAAGGTGACATCCCTTGACACATAGAACTTTTTTGATGGAGGGTGAAAGCATTTGTATCCCTTTTGTGTGGTTGAGTACCCCAAGAATACACACCTGACAGCCCTAGGATCCAGTTTCCCCCTTTCATTACTATGAACATGTACAAAGGCTACACACCCAAATATTCTAGGTTGGAGTTTATTTGTAGGATCCAGGTGTGGGTAGAATGAGGATAGAGCTTGCATGGGGCTTTTTGATTCCAAGATTTTAGAAGGTAACCTATTGATTAGGTAGGTGGCAGTAAGAAGAGCTTCCCCCCAAAATTTCTTAGGAACATGGTTCTGAAAAAGTAAGGCTCTAGTTTGGTCAAGAAGGTGCCCATTTTTCCTTTCTGCAATCCCATTCTGTTGGGGTGTGTTAACACATGAAGACTCATGGATAATCCCTTCCTTTTGACAAAAAGAGTTAATCACAAGATTAAAGTAATCTTTGGCATTATCAGACCTAATTCTCTTGATATTGACTCCAAATTGATTTTTAATCATTGAGACAAACTGAATAAAAATAGAGCTAACTTCAGATTTTTGTTTCAATAGGAAAACCCAAGTCACTCGGGTACAATCATCTATAAAGGTCAAAAACCATCTAGCACCCGAAATATTAGGAACATTAGCAGGACCCCATACATCAGTATGAACAAGAGAAAAGGGAAACAGACTTATCTTATTGCTAATGGGAAAAGGTACACGCTTGTGTTTAGCAAGCTCACACACCTCACAATGCAGACTCTCCACATTTAAATTCTTAAACAGGGAAGGGAAAATCATTTTTACAACTCGAAAAGAAGGATGTCCCAACCGGCAATGGTATAACTGAACTTTCTCTTTGCTGCTCATGATAGATTCAAATATAAGAGAGTGACTCTTGGTAGGCAGATTGGGATTCTCTATGTAGTACAGGCCATTCCATTCTCTAGCATGTCCAATCATCTTCCCCGAGTTCTTGTCCTGCAATGTACAAGAATTGTTATAAAAAACAACATTACATGAGAGATCTTTTGTGAGTTTCTGTATAGAAATCAGATTGGTGGACAATTTAGGGACATGAAGGACATTTTTTAATGTTATGTGTGGGCTTATTTGGACCTCTCCTTGTCCTGCTGCAGTTATAAGAGTTCCATCTGCTGTGGAAATTTTTTTGTTGCTAGGACATGGAGAATATGTGGAGAAGTATTTGGATAAAGGGATCATGTGGTCTGTGGCTCCAGAATCTAATATCCAATAGTGGGTAAATGGTGTATCTGAAACATTAAGCCCAAAAGAAAATGGAAACTTATCGGAGTATGTTAAGGAGCACGTACCTGTGGGCTTCTCCAATTTACTAAGGAAGGATCTTACCCTTTTTATCTCTTCATGATTTAGCTGAACAGGTTCTTCACTTTTTCCATTAACAATGTGTGCTTGCCCTTGCCCCCCTCCTTTTTGAGGACCTCCTTTCTGCCCCCATTCCCTGCTTGGGGGTTTTCCATGTAATTTCCAGCACTTCTCCCCTGTGTGGCGCGGCTTGTTGCAGTAGGTACACCATACCTCTTCTTGTTTTTTCTCCATATTGTGAAACCTGTTTTTCTTCTGGTTAGCGACCATGGTTGTTCCTCCTTCAGCTATCATTGCTGAGTTTTCAGTAGTTGGGGTCTCCAGCATCAATTCTCTCCTGCTTTCTTCACTCCGAACAATGGCTGTCACTTCATTAAGTCCTGGGACTTTCTCTTTTCCCAGGATTTGGATCCGAACCTGATCATATTCAGGATTCAGACCTACCAAAAAATCATAGACTCTATCTTGTTCAATATACTCCTTAAGGATTGCTGAATCTTCTGAACACCTTGTTTTTATGACACGATAGTGATCCAATTCCATCCATAGGGACTTGAGTTGATTAGCATATTCTGTGATTGATTTGTTTCCCTGTTTGGCACCCATGATTTTCACCTTCACCTCATATATTTGTGCAACATCCTTGGCCTTAGAATAGGTTTGTTCTACTGCCTCCCATATTTCCTTTGCTGATTTAAGGAATATACAAGTATCACTGATTTCCGGGATCATTGAATTCCACAACCATGCCATGATCATGGAGTCTTCTTCATCCCATGATTTGAACTTGGCATCCTTCTCATCAGGGGCATTATTAGTCAGGTGGCTGCCCTTTCCTTTTCCCTTCAGGATGGTCCTAATGAGTTGAGACCATTTAAGGTAATTCTTTCCATTTAACCGATAAGCAGAATGAATATTCTGCAATTCTTCAGCAGTTAGGGATTTGTCCTCTGTTTCAGGAGTAGGGTGTACAATTTCAGCCATGAGTGCGATCAAGACTGTGATGAAGGTTGCGGAGAAGGAGGTTTGACAAAGCTGCAGTGAAGGCTGCGATAAGGAATAAGGACAGCAATGAAGGCTGCGATGGGAATAAGGACAGCAATGAAGGCTGCGATGGGGTTCAAGGTTGCGCAGCAATGAAGGCTGCGATTTATGTTTTTTTAGGCACGGTCAGAGGCTCCTAAGGATCAGAAGCTCTGATACCATCTCAAATTTAGAAGAAGAAATATTCTATTTCTCATACAGAATTGGGAGGTCATCAGACCTATATGTACATGAGTCTACTGGCTATTTTAGGGAACATGGACAGCTAATTCTAGGGAGACAAATCCCTGTGATTAAGGGATTGATTCTAAATACATAATCCTAATATTAATAGCAATATACAGCGAAGATAAAGGATAAAAATACAACAAGAATAAAATCTAAACTTTCCTAAAATACACACGATTTTGACATTTTCCATAAAAAAACCAAGAATAACTGGAGTTGAGTTCAATCCCTAACCTTGAGACAATAGTGCATAGGTGCTAACCACTACGCTATACCCATTTTAACATAATATACATTTACAAGTTGGTTTTATGATTTGTTGCATCTGCTTCAAGAAATCCACCCACTACGGTACTGCCACTAAACAATATCATCTTTAATGATACATATTATGATAGGTAAAAAATTCTCTCTAAAGGAAGTAAAAAATTAAATTTACTATAACAGAAGTTGGAATTTTACATATCAAAATAGTAAAAAATAGTTAACAATCATTACAACGCACAATATTTTACTTTAATATTATTATGTATTATTTGTTCAGGATATACGACCACTTCAACTATTTACTCACTGAATGAATCAGTTACCCATTGATCTAGTACCTCAACCGAGTCACGGTCCGAATTTAATGACATTGGCTAGGATTATGTGTAGGGAGTGAAACGACTAATAAGAAAAGTTTCACAACAAGTCAGGAAGGTGATGATAATTAAGGAATGGTGAGGGGTAAAAAAATATTTTTCTTGTACTTAAAAAAGATTCTCCAGTACAAGAAAAATATTTTTTACTTTTTTTATCTCGGCATGTAAGATAAAAAGAGATATAAAAACATTACAAATGTATAAATTAAAACTTATTGAATAGTTAAAAAACACAAAAAAAACGGTATTTATGAAAATTAAAAATTATATATACATGTTATTGCTTTTTTTTAACTCGCATATTGTAATGATTTTATTAAAATTAGTCAATGAGAGTTGTATCTCCTTCATATAATTATTTAAAAAACTATTAATTTAACTTTAACTCCAAGTACACTTTTTATTTTGAGAATAAAATATTTTTCAAAAATATTTTTCATGTAATGACAATAAACATAAGTGATGGGAATTTGTTAAATTATGTATAGTTATATTTAGTAAAACTTATTTTTTATCATGAATATTGTATTATTGATCAAGAATAGCATCACGTTAAGGATTGGGAATTTTTATTTTTTGGTGTAAGACCACAGGTATCCTCCACGGGAGTGGAAAGAAAATGCAATATTGCTTAGCCCATTATATATAGCGAGAGAAAATGAATAGCGTGCGTTGTCAATTTTGCGAGAGAAAATGAATAGAGAGAAGAGAAAATGAATAGAAAATGCAATTTTTTTGGAAAACATATTTTTCTTCAATTTTGCTTAGCCCATTATATATAGCGTGCGTTGTCAAAATGTCAAAACTGCCCTATTCAATTTTTTTCCCACGCATGCAGTTGAATTTAAACATTAACAAAATTACGAGTATGTAACATCTGCGTTTGAAATGGGTGAAAAAGAGTGGAAAGAAAACGATAGGGTTGAAAACATGGAGAAAACAGTTTTTTCAATCGTTTGGTTGAGCAAAGAAAAGAGATGAGAAAAAAGATTTTACGGTGGGTCCCATGGTATCAGTTTTCTTCTCTATGGACCGAAGAAAATGGGCGCTTGTAAGGAAAGAGCGTGTTAAATGACAAAAACATCCCTACTTTGTCTTTTCTTCTTTAAGTGACGCGCACACAAACATTTGGAACACCAACATACCAATATGTTAGGATATAAATAATTTAAAATTTAAAGTATATTTATAGAAAGAACAGGATCGAAAACGTAACTTGGGTATGACATCTTCATAATAATAAATTATCGTAAGGAATACTAAGTTATTTCTTGTTTTATTAATTTAATAAAAAAGGTGCTCACATTAGGACAAAAATGTAATTATGCATATTATTCATTTTCTTTCTTCCCACTTTTCAACCTAACCAAACAAGTGAAAATAAAAAATTCATTTTCTTTCTTTCTATTTTCTCTTCATCCAAACAACATATTAAAGTAACCCATTTTCTATTCATTTTCTCTTCTCTCTATTTTCTTTCTATTAATTTTCTTCCCTTTCATTCTCACTTTACATCCAAACAAAGTGGTAATTCGGCTAAACCCAACCCGAATGCTATCTAACAATTTAATTCAGGTATTCAGTTTGATTTGGATATTTTCTTTCGAATGTGATCTGGTTCGGTTCGGGTCTTGGGTTTGCCTGTGTTGAACCCGATAGACCCAACCTGAACCAAACTAGAAAAAGAAGTTTTAATCTTATTTCATTTTCCTGTTTGGAGAGAATAAAAATATGTGCAACGACAACACTAGCAATGATGGTTCCCCAGACCTTATTTCATCTGTTCCTCTCATTTTATTTTTCCTTTTTTTCATTTTATATTTTAATTTCATTTCATCTTCCACATTTTTTAAAATAGAAAAAAATCTCATGACCCAATGACCTAACCCAACCTAGACATATTCGGGTTGGTTCGGGTCCGGTTACTCACAAAAAAATACAAAATCGAACCAACCAAACCATCACCATTCTATCGATTCGGACTTAATGTCACCGCAAATCTGAACCAACCCAACCCAATTACGTCTCTAGATTTAGAGTGTGTTTGGTAAAACTAGTTGAAAGCTTAAAGCTAGCCGAAAGCTGAAAAGCTGGCTGGAAGCTTAAAGCTAGCTGAAAGCTAAAAAATCATTGAATGTATTTGGTAAAACTAGCTGACAATGATAAAATGACATTTAAGGACAACATTAATTATTAAATAATGATAAGTGAGAGTGGTTGAAGACTAAACATATAATTAATTTTCAGCTATGGAGCTTTTTAAAAGCTATCTAAGTAGTTTTTTAAGAAAAGCTCATAGTTACTAAAAAAAATACTTTCCTAAACACAATTAAAATAGTTTTCATTTTTTAGCTGGCTGAAATTGGAAGACAATGTTGAAACTTGAAAGGCAAGTTAAAAACCAACGGTTTCAATGATGTCTGGATTCAAGTATGCATAGGAAAAATTCCGTACCGTGAGTGAGAGTACATGTGTTTATAAAAGAAAATAAAAAGGCAACTTAAAAATACAGAGGACAAAACCGTACTTGTGCGGCAAGACAAGGTTACTTTGGTAAATCGGGCAGACGAGGGTTTATGAAGGGCTTTAACAAATCTGGATACACGATGAACACATCCCCCTCCGCTTCCCTTCACCACCATCAATGGCGGTTTTCAGTACCTTCAAACCCCATTCCATTATCTAAAATTCTGATATAACCCAGGGCATGAACCAATCTCCTTTAATTTCAATTTTCATAATCCCATTTCTACATTCACCTCATTGCCGAAACCAATGTTGAAGCTCATTTCATCTTCCCGCATTCACCGTCTCAACCCCGCCGTGGTTCCGGCGCTCCGACCCGTTACCGACTCCACATCGCCGTTGCTTAGAGTGCTGAGTTCTCTCGGCGGGTTAAGCCGGAGGAATGGTAACTTGGGAGGCCGCTTCTTTTTCTGTTCGGATTCCGGCGAAGGGCCCGATCAGGTGGTCGACGCCGAAGTGAAAGCGGCTGAGGAGTCCCAGTCAAAGGCCTCTGCTATCGTGCCCACGTATCCCAGACCCGAAGATTATCTCACTGTTGGTTTCCCATTTTACTCGTGCTTCTGTTACTGTTTTTTTGTTGCTGAGATGTTCAAATTAACTTTTAAAGATTCAAAATTTTACTTATTTTTCGGAAAGATTACGTTTTAATTCAGATGATGTCTTGTTGATTTGAAAATGGAGTGCGGAAATTGTAATTCATTGCAAAAATGTAATAATTACGTTGCAAGTGAAATTTGTGATGTTGTGGGTACATGTATACTTTACTATTTGTCTGTATTGTACCTGTGAAATGTAGTCAAAACTGCTAGCTCATCATTGTCTAGTCTGAACTCAACAGTTGTCTCAGGCTTCTGCTATAGGGATTTTATTTGCTGAGCCAAATGGAATGTTTTCCTTTAGCCTAGATGTTAATGTCCTTGTGGTTTTCAGCTTCTCATTGTTTTGACTTTTGATGTTATCCTGTTGGAAATGATGGTTGTTCTTGACTTGGAGGGTGATTTTCCTTCAAATTATTTGGTTAACTTAGAGAAGGTTTGGAGAGGATCTAGTGTTTGTGTGTAGACTGCATGAAGGTTTTTTCTGTTCTTGTTATCCTACTTTATGTCCAGGCTATTCCTAGTCATTTTTGGTATCTTTAGTATGCATTATGCAGTTCCGACACCCTACCCTGGAATTAATGTGAGGAATATGCCATACAGTTTTTTCAGTTTTGTTACTTATTTTTTATGTGTCGTAGAACAGAGTAATTGTAGCTTATGAATGATATCTCTTTTCTATATTGCTTTATTTTCACTTTCTTGTTTACTTATATCACATTCTGTATGTTTATTTTTTCTCCTTTTCTTTGGAACAGGTTTTGGCATTACCATTGCCACATAGACCACTTTTCCCAGGATTTTACATGCCAATCTATGTTAAGGTATGTGTGCTGTCAACAATGATAATTTAAATATCTTTCTTTGCTCATTACATGCTTCTGGCTTAACCACATGAGAATTGTCATCTCTGATCAGTGCATGTATGTGTCAATGAATGCAACTTGAAACTTGTAAGTATGGTTGTGTAAATTCTAATGAGTATTTCACTGTGCATCCAGGATCCCAAACTGATGGCAGCTTTACAGGAAAGTCGAGAACGCCAAGCCCCTTATGCTGGTGCTTTTCTCCTTAAGGATGAGCCAGATGCTGATCCTAGTGTAGTATCTAGCTCTGACACTGAAAAAACTGTAGATGAGTTAAAAGGAAAAGAATTGTTTAAACCGTCTTCATGAAGTTGGGACTCTTGCTCAGGCATGTGATTTCATATGCAGCTTATTAGTTACTTTATGCCTTCAAAGAATTACGGGCCTAGCTTTATTAAGTACCTCACATTTTGTCATCAATCTCTCTTTCACTGCCAGATTTCAAGTATCCATGGGGATCAGGTGATCCTTATTGGTCATCGGCGTCTACGCATCACAGAGATGGTTAGTGTTAAACTTGTTAAAATAAAAAACAATTAGTGTTTATTATATTTTTGTGTCACCATGCTCTCCATATCTATGCTCTTGAGTTTTGTTCACATGGATTCTGATGTGTATATGTTGATGAAGTATTCTGATGATTGTTTTTGACACTGAAATTTGTCTATTCTGCAGGTTAGTGAGGATCCCCTTACTGTAAAAGTTGATCATCTCAAGGTATGTCTTTATCTATTGTTTCCTTTTTTATATTTACTTTGAATTGAAAGATTTCTTTTGCATTTTTATTTGATAAGCCATTTTTTTCCCTGTATTTTTAATCAGATTTAACTTGGTGCTGCAGGATAAACCTTATAACAAAGATGATGAGATTATAAAGGCCACATCTTTTGAGGTTATATCAACCCTAAGGGATGTTCTTAAAACAAGTTCCCTTTGGAGAGATCATGTTCAGACCTACACTAAGGTTTGCTCTTTGTACCATTCTTTGTATGTGTTTATTGGAACATGGAAATGGGGGGAGGGGATTGGAGTTGTCCTTTGTTTGTTTATGTGCTTAGGTTTGTTTGCATATTGGTTTTCTAGAATTTTTGGAAGTTTGAATTTGTAGTTTGTGAATTTTAAACTACTTCATTGAATGCCTCCTGCCCCCGGGGTATGAAAACAATCTCCAATGAATCGTCTCTATGGTGCTTATTCCATTCAAATACCCTAACTCTTTTCCTTTGGTTAAACCCTTTTATTCTAATGTAATACAGCCTGATCAAATATGGAAACTAATTAATGTCAATCTTTGTGATAATTTTACCACCTGTGGAATTGTAGAGGGAGATAGAAGAAATATAAAAAGATTTGAGGAACAGAAAATGTTAGGAAAAGAATGGATTAGTCATATTATTATTTATTATCTTAACTTCTAAGAGCCACATTTTAGATATCTTGTTAAACATGAATCAAAGTTCTGTGAAGTTTTTGGATGTATTTAAACAAATTTCTTGCAGTTGTCTTATAAAATAGTTCATAGTGGAATTTATATGGATTCTTGGGGTTTCTTCTACTTAACTCTCAGCATATCACCCTTTTCATCCTGCTCTTTTGATCTTTTGAATATTATATAAGTTAATGCAAGAGTGTACTTTACCTGAACTTAAATTTCAGTCATTGTACATGCCTGCATTTTTTGTGTCCTTCAATGAGAACGTGTTCTATGAAGCAGTGGTGCTTTATAGCCTTCTGAAGTACCATAGATGTTGGGGATGCAAATGTGTGATATATTTCACAAAAATTTCATGTTCTAAACAAGTGTCTGTCAAATATAAGCATGTTGGTGACATGGTATCAGAGACCAAAAACAGAAATAGGAAAATTGATGTATTATTAAAAGAAAAGATGACTGTATTACAGAGATAAGACCTGCAATACATACCCGCAAAGCAAAGCTCCTAACCCACTACTAACTGAATTCTCAGAAACTGACTCCCCCCACTCCTCTCTCCCTAAAAAGACTTACACATGAGCATAACTAACTCTCACTCCTCAATTTCCCTCTTTGCCCCCATGCTCCTATCCTTTTCTTTTTATTTCTTCTGCTGTATGTCTTCCAAATCCACGGCCCAGGACTTAGTTGGATTGGCCTAGGTACTTTGTGAGGCCTGACACATGGACTTGTTAGTCACCCTTGCGTTTTGACTTTGGTTTTATAATAATTATTATCCATCAGCTTTCTTTCCTAGGAAACCTAGGGCCAGTTTGGTTTAAGAAAACGTTTTTTTTGTTTTGATTTGCTATTTTCACTTTTAACTACAAAAATGCCACCTTGTTTTAACTTTGTTTCTTATTTTCAAAGATTTATATTGGAAACAGTGAAAACAAAAAACATTTTCTCAAAGTAAATGGGCCCTTAGTATTCTTTGATTAATATATTTTTCTTCAATTCAGTATGCTCAATATAAGACATAAATATTGTCCATGGAAGTCTAATATGATATTTGAGCCGCTTGATTTCATATTTGTTGGTTGGAGTTTTACAATCAATTATTTAATGTAGTGCTAGTTACTTTTTCCTGGTTTGTTATTGTATTTTTCTGTTACTTGATCATTCAAAGATCCAGAAGTCCATCTTTTCATTACTATATATATATAATAATTATTACGGTCAGTTAGCCTATTCCTGATAAATACTATGATTTTTAGTTGTTTTCTGAAACAAATTCTGTATAACAAAATAGGATGATAGTGAAACTATTATTCTGTTTAACAACCTACAAGACATTGGAAAGTGTTAATATGGATAGTTTGTTAATATCTAATATCACATGACAATAGGGATAGAGTTTAGATTAGTCAGAAGATTTGAAATTTAAGTATTTGAGTTGTATTCGAATTGTAATCAGTTTTTATCTTATATATACTGATTGAGTGCTGAGAGGGTTTTTTCTCAAACAATTCAGAGAACACTTTGCCCATCTTAAAAGAAGCTATTAAATAGATCATTATTTTCACAGAAACTAATTGATTATATATCAATATCATTATTTCCCCCCCCCCCCTCCCCCCATTAAATGAGTGAATCAATAATAAGTGCCTCTCCGGTATTTGCTTCAAAATATAAAACAAAGAATGATGCAACTTGAAGTACCAAAGTACTTTATATGATGGTTGTTACATGTGATTTTGTATCACAGTTCATTACTTTACTTTTATCATATTATTATGTTGACTTTTTTTCTTCTTAAATTGTGCAGCATATAGGTGATTTTACTTATCCAAGGCTTGCAGATTTGGAGCTGCAATATCAGGGGCAAACAAATTGCAATGTCAACAAGTTCTTGAAGAGCTAGATGTAAGTACATTTGTCTCTGACACTATAACTCTGACTTCATATAATGTAGATTGTAGACTATATTTTCCATTTTTTTAATGCTGTCAGCCTGTATCAAGATTTAATTTCTTGGGCCAGACATTTGTGGAAATTTGATTTTCTGGATCACTGATTCGCTATTGAATTAACATATAAAGAGGTGAACATATGTAACACTGAAATTTTCACATTTGGAGGTGCATTTGTTTTGTTGTTGAACAGGTGTATAAGCGATTAAAACTTACACTGGAGTTGGTAAAAAAAGAGATGGAAATCAGCAAGATTCAGGTAATAATGTCTTCGGCATTTTTGTGTGTACTGCACTTAATTTTTCATCATATATTGAAGCTTGTGTCGATTCTTCTCAGGAATCAATTGCTAAAGCAATTGAAGAAAAGATAAGTGGTGAGCAGCGCCGTTATTTGTTAAATGAGCAGCTTAAGGCCATAAAGAAGGTACAAAGCTCTCATGATTTGGTTTAATCAGTGTGCCTCAAAACCTAGATAAGTTCTGTATTTCTCTCATGCCAACAAAAATTTCCACATCAGAAAATCAGTTCATTACTTAGATGTAGCTTCTATTGTACAATTAGCTTGCCCATGAGGTACTGCTTGAATTCTTCCTTTCTATACACAGTTAAAGCTTACTAATTATTTTTAGTTGTAACAATAGATAAGCTCTTGGCTTTAATTAGTTAGTTAAGCTGTTCTTTATGCATCCTTGCTCTCTGCTGTAGATTACTCTTAATTCCATGCCTGAGCTCTTAATTTATTCATAACAACCAAGCAAAAGATGATTGGCTGATGCCACTAATCTCAGAGTTTAGCTAGCTGTCTGTCATGGGGCCATTTTGTTCCTGATACCAAGCCGAGCAATGATGTAACTAAATGCTCAGAAAAATGCTGGTTGAGAATATCTCTTACAATATTGATATCATTCTTTGGAAGTCTTGGATTTAAGAATAATTATGATGTCTCATCAGAGACACAAACTAACGACTATATCTTTTCAGTAGGTTTTATCATTTATCCTGTGGTCTAGAAGGTTTAGGTGTCGATCTAGGACTTTAATCTTGCTGGTGTCATTTCCCTTTATCCTAACATGAGTGCAGTTATATGTATGATATGCTTTGCTGAGTGCTGTAATATTTGAGTTGGTCTTAAACTTATTTTCTTTTCATTGGAATTTTTTTTCCTATTCACAGGAGTTGGGTCTGGAGACTGATGACAAAACAGCTCTCACTGGTTGGTTCTGATCTATAATATCTGTTTTTATTACAAGACGGTGAATTTCCTTTTATGACTTATTTCCTGCCCAAAGGATTGATGTAGTGTGCATACATGTAGTCAGAGTCAATGTAGCTTGTAGGACGTAAACTGTGGTTGATTCACCTAACTTGTTCTTTTTATCTTGTCTTCCTCTTTATGTTTCTCTCCCAATATCTTTCAAATCTTTCTATTGTATAATGATATGGGATGTTTTTTATATTGCATGTTTCTTTGTATTTTGGTTAATGCTTCTTGTCACCTGATCGAAGTTAAATTATATAGCTTCCAGTCCACAAATTAATGTTTGCTGGGGTGTACTTTCTTTCTAGTGAAACTTTTTGTTATTAACATTAATTTTCATTTTATTTCAGGTAAATTCAGGGAAAGGATTGAACCAAAGCGAGAAAAATGCCCGCCTCATGTTTTACAAGTTATAGATGAAGAACTCACAAAGCTACAGCTGCTGGAGGCTAGTTCTAGTGAATTCAGTGTTACCCGTAACTACTTAGACTGGTTGACAGCACTGCCTTGGGGTGAATACAGGTTTGCAAACATGGAATTGCATTTTTATCACTCTTGCTAGAATAATTTAAATTTAAGATTTCAATGCATACCTTGGTTCCCCCCTCCGCCCCTTCGTGTGGGAGAGACTTTTAGATTACCCTTAGGGTTTCTATTTTGTGAATTACTGTCCTTGTCCTTTATACAACAACAACAATACTCAAGCCTTTTCCCACACTTACTGTCCTTTATATGTTAAGTACAAACTATTGTGAATCTCATGAGTTTTAATCTATTAATTCCCCATTCCAGTGATGAGAACTTTGATGTTACTCGGGCACAAAAGATTCTTGATGAAGATCATTATGGATTAACTGATGTGAAGGAAAGGATATTGGAATTCATAGCTGTTGGGAAACTGAGAGGGACTTCACAAGGTAACCATAGTCATTTATATAACGCATCCAAAAGATGTATCTGGGGTGTTCAGTGTTACCAAATACTCATCTTTTATGTCTACCAAATATTTCATTGCTATCATTTTTGAAGCAGGTGAGATGCTTTCATCAAGTACTCTTAAATCACCATATATCTTGATGCTTGATTCTGATTCTATATTCTATATATAGGACATTCTATGGCAGGACAAACCTGTGGAGTATGCTATTAATTATTTTTACTGATATAAATATTATGTGAAAATTGAATACTAATTTAGAATATTACTGACTTGCATGATTGGGTCAGACTTTGAAATATATGCCCTTTTTTTAAAAAGTATTTAATTAAGGCAAACTTGCTCAGTTTTATGTATTTTGTGCCGGTTCTTGTTACAAAGTTTTAAGATGTTGACTGTAATATGCTAATCCAGTTATTTAAAGCTTAAATCTTTGGTGCTTAGTTGTCTTTGCATGTTCAAAAAGTGGCATGGTTCCTTACCTTTCTCATATACGCAGGGAAAATTATCTGTCTTTCTGGTCCACCAGGAGTGGGCAAAACAAGTATTGGCCGTTCAATTGCGCGTGCCTTGAACCGTAAGTTCTTCCGATTCTCTGTAGGAGGCTTAGCTGATGTGGCTGAAATCAAGGTAGCTAAAGTCTCTTTGTTTCCTTGACAAGGTTGCATTATATACCAGGTTTATAGCAACATATGTGGTAGTGTTTTGTATCATTAATATTTTATTTTACAGGGGCAATCGTCGAACCTATATCGGTGCTATGCCAGGGAAGATGGTTCAATGCCTTAAGAATGTGGGAACAGCCAACCCTCTTGTTTTGATTGATGAGATTGACAAAGTAATCATCGCTAGACAGTTCAATTTATTTGTTGCTGAGTAATTTGTTTTCTGATTTCCCGTTGTATTTTCCATCGGTAGAGCTTACCCGGGCCCTTATAAATATAATTCGTGAATTTCAGTTTTATTAAATTTTCTATGGTTTTTAATCTCGTAAATCTTCTATAAAAGGAATGATTTAACATTTTAGTATTAATACTTGTTTGATTCAATTGGTAGTTGGGCAGAGGACATGCTGGTGATCCAGCAAGTGCTTTGTTGGAGCTTCTGGATCCAGAGCAGAATGCTAACTTTCTGGACCACTATCTTGATGTTCCCATTGATCTATCAAAGGTAAGTGTTTGATAATCTGGTGTCTTAATGGCAAGGTTATGGAATTTGTGCATGTTTTATTTGTTATGTTCAATCATTGCCAATTTAAAGGGACTTATGTTATCTGTCTTTGGATAGTCAAACAATTCTTGAAAGTATAGTTTTCATTCAGTACCCTGACGGAAAAGTAGGCATATTGTAAATGTTTTTACCACAATGGCTTATGCATTTGAGATCTCACTGCAGGTTCTTTTTGTTTGCACTGCAAATGTAGTGGAAATGATTCCCAATCCCCTGTTGGATAGGATGGAGGTTGTTGCTATTGCTGGGTATATTACTGATGAGAAAATGCACATTGCAAGAGATTATCTGGAGAAGAGTACACGTGAAGCATGTGGAATAAAGCCTGAACAAGTATATATATTTCAACCTATTTTATGGTCCCTTTTCCTACAAAGAATGGGATGTTCAAGTCTCAATATAGATTGCTAGCATAATGATGCCAATTTCTATTGCCTTTTTCATTTTAATTGGTTGAAAATATTGACAACAAACGCTGCTGTGTTTCAGGTGGAAGTGACTGATGCTGCTCTTCTTGCTTTAATAGAAAATTACTGCCGAGAATCAGGGGTCAGGAACCTTCAAAAGCACATAGAGAAAATTTACCGAAAGGTCAGTTGAAATATTCTTTTTAGGCCAATACTGTCAAAGGTTTTAGTTGTTGACACAGTGAACTGGGCTATGGTGTGTATGGTTGAAAAGAATTTAGTAAATGCTTCAGCTACCTGTGGCCTAAAATGTTCTTTTTGTGGCATGGCAGATTGCACTACAACTTGTGAGGCAAGGGGAAACTGTTGATGCTACTGTTGCTACTGCTGAGTCTATTGAACCAAAAACAGCTGAAGTAGATTTCGATGAATCTGGTCCAAATGCCATTCAAAAAGAAAAGTCCGTGTTTGCAGAGAGTAGTAATCCTGAACAAATGGGTGAAAGTGAAACCTCTGAAGAAGTTAACGAGGTGCAAACAGATCTACCAGCTGATCAATCTAAATGTCTTGACAATCAATCCACAGATATGGAGGTAATTTAACACTCTGGAAGCACAATCATAATTCTATCTTTCTATAAAAAAGGTTATTCTTTTTTGAAGTCGGTTGAATGAACATGTAAACAGAGACCTACTAATGCTAAATGTTAATGAGATGTTGAGAACTTGCGAAGTCCTTTTGTTAATATTACTTCTGTGATATGGTAGTGCCATGTACAAGCATTTTTGTGTTTACCAGCTCTTATATGACCAGGGTACAGCTCAGTGCTTTGGTACAACAGTTTACAACTGTCTGAAAAAATATGATGGTTTTCTGTATGAAGATTTTCATCTGGAATCTGAAATCTTTTCTGCAGTCCAATAACCACTACACAAACTTTGTAGTTTGATATGATTTTTTGCTGTAACCTGGGAAATTTTATTATGGTCCAAATCCAACTGCCACCGTTTCATTCATTTGATATATATGGATCTTAATTTAGCAGGTTGCGAAAGAAAGTGAGGAAGATAAGGACATTGAGAAAAAGACTATTGAAAAAGTAGTAGTTGATAAATCAAATTTAACTGATTTTGTTGGCAAGCCTGTCTTCCATGCTGAGCGCATCTATGATCAGACACCTGTTGGGGTTGTTATGGGTCTTGCCTGGACTGCAATGGGTGGTTCCACGCTGTATATAGAGACCACACTTGTTGAGGAAGGGGAGGGAAAAGGAACACTGCAACTCACTGGTCAATTAGGAGATGTGATGAAAGAAAGTGCTCAGATAGCTCACACAGTTGCCAGAGCAATACTAGTAGAGAAAGAACCAGAAAACCCTTTCTTTGCAAATTCAAAAGTACACCTCCATGTTCCTGCTGGGGCTACACCAAAGGATGGACCTAGTGCTGGTTGCACGATGACCACTTCTCTGTTGTCCCTTGCCATGAAGAAGCCTGTGAAGAAGGATTTGGCAATGACTGGGGAAGTGACACTTACAGGGAAGATTCTTCCCATTGGCGGGGTATGTATAGAAATACAATCTGTTATTGTTCATAATTTTTAGATACAGAAACTTCTGGGCATCTTTAACTGCCACTAGTTTTCAAGTTAACGAAATTTCTCTTTAAAGATTATATTTATTTTCACACAAGGAAAAGGGGATTTTATCCATGAGCTGGCCACCTGCTTTCAGTATCTATTCACCAAACATTAAGAATAAATGAAAAATAGAACTTGTCCAACCAATGGGTTATTCATATGAAGCCACCTCTCAATATCATGTGCTATGAATTCTATGTTTTGCACATTTTGTGTCTGAAACTGTTAGTCATACAATGCTGTGAATATTGCAGGTTAAGGAGAAAACCATAGCCGCGAGAAGGAGTGAAGTCAAGACCATAGTATTCCCTTCGGCTAACAGGAGAGATTTTGATGAGCTAGCACCTAATGTTAAAGAAGGTCTTGATGTTCATTTTGTTGATGACTACATGCAGATCTTTAATTTGGCTTTTGGTGATGAGCAGTCTCAGAATATAGAGAAGTAAGTCATTAATGCTATGTAGGATCTTGATGAAACTCGATTCTTTATTGAGCTGGGAACCAGCCTGAATTTTGTACTATTTATTACCAATGGTTTTCGGAGTTTTTATGCACAAGGCGAAGTATCATTTTTTTATCAGTCTGGTGTATCCCAATTGTAATAATATGTACATTCACATTTATATTTGGTCGAATCAGTTTTCTATACTAATTTAATTTTATATCTTTGCTTAGTCGGGGAGTGTTCATACTCAAAGGGATTATATTCCAATATCTGCAATAATACAATTTTTTTTTTTCAGACTAGAAAATGATAGCTGCTGCTTTTTTCTTTATTTATTTTTGCTACAAGAATATGTTATTCTTTCCTTATCTTTGAGTTTGAGGTATACGGTAACACCTAAACCTAATGCATTCTACCTTTTTTATTCATTTCCTTTAATTTTGGACAAGCTGTAAGGGGAGAAGGATAGATCCAAGGGAGGGGATACGAAAACGGTGTAGTAGTTGTCGGGGAAATGGACTCATTCCTTGTTTTTCTGAGGCAATGTGGTACTGTATGCTATTGAGGCAAGGTAATTCTAGAAAAGTCAAGAATCAAAAGTAAAGTAAAGTGGTGATTGACTAAAGTTTAATCAAATCATCACATATAGATGGTGAATGATTACTTCATTCAACATAATGCCCTAACTTTCCGACTTCTTCATTGAAAATATGCACGTGCTATTGTAGCTATAATGTGCTTTCCCTCCTCCACTCCCATAAATAACCAAAGAAAGTGATAGTTTACCGACGGCTGATGAATGCTGCTTCTTTTAGATTTTGTGACGTAACAAGTGGGAAATCTTTGTCCATGCTCACGCGCATATTCATCTTATTACTTATTTATTTATTTATTTTCTGTTATGCTTTCGCTGACTAACTGGATAAGAATAATATCCCAAAACAAAGGCGTGATGCGATGCGTGTGGGTCAGTCCTACTCATTCCATTTTCTTGACAGTTAAACGTTCGAGTGGGTTGCTGTGATTTGAACCCGAAAGTGACTTCCATTGTGGAAGGAATACATAACTGCTTCTCGATTTGTTAAGTTAATAATAAGCTATGCATATACCCCGTTATAGTATTCACTTCAGTTTTATAGATTAGATTAAGTGTGTTTAGTTTGCTCTTAAATCACGTTTTAAATTTGGGTCTAGATAAATGCTATTGAGAGTAGCTTCTGATCGCATCTAGTGTAAACCAAACATACTATAAATTTTATACGCATTCAATTCACTTCGCAGTTGATTTTACGCTAGTATCTATAGATTGTAGTTTTGGATTATAGTGAATAACTAGCATGTCTGAATATGATTTGCACTTGACTGCGTTTGCTAGTAATGATTGTTGACATTGACGGCTGTGGTATAATGTTTGAATTGAAACTCACACAAAAACCGAACTTGTCATTTGAAGCTACGAAAAGTTACTTATCCATTTCAACACCGAAAGAAGAGGCACAAAATTATTGAGGACCAAAACTCTCCCAATGGAAATTGGAGACCCACTTTCATAGGTCATGCCAGCAAGGTTTCAATGCATGAACCTGCAATTATTGGGAGGTAAAAAGACAACCATACATACTCCCATAGCTCAGAGCACACGCACGCATAGAATTAATATTAGTAAAAATCTATTGTTGGTGAATTTCCTCTTCATAAAACTAGATAAGCCATCCACGTGCTAGTGTTTGATTCTAATTAGAGATTACATCCTCCGTGGATCCCACCATGCTTATTCATGTAGAAAAACGCACATGTCTTATTCATGTAGAAATCCAACGTCACTTTCCCAAATTGGCCTTGTCCTATCTAAACGCCTTCACATATTGCGGTCTCATGATACTAATTGTGTAGATAGAGATGAAGAGGAACAAGGTTGGCGGGAGCATGTTGTTGAGTCATATTTTATAGTTTATTTAGTACTAATGAAATAATTAGCACCAAAGTTTTTGATTACTCTTCTAGAAAGATGAAGATTTGGGCGTGTGATTACATGTTCTTTAAGTTAATTTTTATGATTTTATTTCCCTATCCATGAAAGCAGATGTGAGAAAGAAAAGCACATATTTTTGTGATGAAAAAGATGTAAGCCGCCTCTTAGTAACCATCATCGTCACTAATTCTGAAAGTACGAAATTTGGCCCACAAATTCAATTTATACCGAAACTCCATACCTGACTCTGACCAAGTTGGCCAATCAAATTTAGATGAAAACGTGAAAAAAATAAAAACAGAGTACATTGAAATTAAGTAAAATTTGTGTGTCCGTGTTAGATATAAAACTATTTATGTATTTTTATCTAATAACTTAAGTTTTGAAATAATTAGTTTATGGTCATATTAAAATTTCTATGAGAATGATATATTTAACTTATTGTTCAATTATTAAAATTTAGATCTAAATTTCTTGTCACATATTAACTTTTAATGAGTGTAAAGTTATTTTTAAAAATATTTATATTTTATGTTAATTTTTTATGTACATACTGTAGGAAGTTTTTACTTAAGAATTTATTTCAGATTAGACACTGTTTGGAGGATAAGAAGCTTCTACTTTAGAATTTATCTCAAATTGACTTATCCTAAGAAGCTTGTACATACTACATAATAAGTTAGTCCACTTTTTTTTTCCAAAGTTTGTATATAAACACACACAAGTCACATGTCAATAACATCAATCTTGAGCAAGTCATTATAAAAGCAACCACAAAACTCAGAGTCCTCTGCTTGTTATAGCGATACTTGAAACAGGTCCTAATCCTATGGCGCAGAGTAACGGGTATGATGGAAACGTGATTCCCTTAATATTCAACAATGAGGGTGCACAAATTGAATATAAAACGGTATTTGTTTTTCAGCATGCAATTTATGCTAGTTTTTTTCCTTGATGCTATATCCTTCTTGAATTTATTTACTTCTTTTTTTAAAAAAAAGGATTTTGCATTTGTTTAATTATTCCTATTTGTCCAGGCTAATATGAACTTGAAAGAGTTATCCAAGCATCCTCTACCCCTTGGGTTAAGACTCACAGTAACCCCTGAGATGCTGCAATTTAGGGAACAAAAAATGAATGGTGTTACTGAAACAACAACTCCATGCATACCTGAAGTCAAGAAAGTTGAGAAGTTGAAGGCTGTGCATTTTTCAATCAATATGCTCATGATAGGGTTTTATAAGGTAGTAGGTTACAACAACAGGTCAAATGTTGAATGTTGAATGCAAAAAAAAAAAAATGTATGGGGATTTCTTAATTACATGCTCTTTAAACCTTGGATAGAATGATTTTGTTTCAAATTGGTACAAAAGTAATATTAATTAATGTAAAAGGCTAGCTAGTATTCTTGTTGATTAATATTGACTACAAATGTGGTGCAGGTTGAGGCTAAATCTCCCATAGATTTGGTGGCCAAGTTTTACTATGCTAAGCGAAAACTGGTGTGGGAAATGTTACGTGATGGTTTGAAAGACAAGATTGAAATACAATGGCAGAATATTTCGGCCATTCGAGCTGTTGTTCAGAAGAATTTACCAGGAATTCTTGAGATTGAGGTATTTTTTTTCTATATACACCTATATTTATGTAGAGAAAAACCAAAAAGAATGTCTAAGTAAAATATAGAATTATTTTTTAATATATATATATGTGTGTGTGTTATACATAAAAGAAAAATGTTGATAAATAAAACTTTTACTCTCAATTTTAAGGACTGACAAATGTGAAAAATATGTTTGACCAGTTTTTTAAAAATTGGATTGGGTGAAACCAAGTTGGTTGCACTAGAACTTTGGTAAACCGGTTAATTAGGTGTTAATTAAAAACCGATGAAAACCAATGATAAAAATTGATTTCATCTGATTTTCTCAAAATTTATTTAATTAATTTAAAATATTTTTATATAAATAACATACATATATATTTGTCGCCCATAGAGGTTCTATCCGGCTCGACAAGATTGTCTCCCGTGTAGGATACATGTGGTCTTGCACAAAAAAAAAAACACACATCTATAAAGATTACACACAATAAATGTCTATCATTTAGTCATTCATTTATAATCTTTTTAGATATGTTATGAAAAATACAATAAATTACTTTATATTAATTTATAGTTTTATTCATCTTAATTTTTATGATTTTATGTTAATTTATGGCTTGAAATATTGTACACTATTAAAAATATAAATTTGATAATATTTATTCAATCACGGTTGACCCACAACTAAACTTATTGGTTTAATTATCTAACTAGCTAATTTTTATAACATTGATTGGATTGATCTATACACTTCAGATTCAAATGACTCTTATATGATGGAGCAAACTATAAAAGATACGATAAATTCAATTATGTATTAACCGTTTATGCTTTTAATTTAGAACATTGATGTTTTAAAAATCATTTCACCTTACAGCTAGACAGAGTGCCATTCTTCTTTCGCGAGATTGAACCAAAGCCTGGAAAGCATACTATGTGGACTATATCTCAAGACTTCACTCACGGTCAAGCTTCCAATACCGGTCTGTATTTTTATTTAACCATTCTATATTTTTGAATGAAAAATTTATAACTTGTTCACAAATTGATATGATTCAACCAAAGAGTTGCGGCTCAGTTGGCAACGCAGACTGAGATTGTGGGGAGAGCTCCCGTGTTCGATCCCCACCAAACATTCGAGAGGGAGGGGCGAGAGAGAACCTTAACTGTGTGACTAAGCCCCGAATAGGATTGTCCTGATAACAGGGGATACCTATGGTTTACACCCAAAACAATTGATATGATTCTGCTTTGCATGAAATACTTTGCACACAACTTATATATATACACGTTCAACTTAATTAATTATGTTTTATACAATATTATTTCTCATTTAATTGCTTGTTTTACACTTATCTCTGTTTTGGCGAACATTTCTACTCAGGAGGCACTATCTTCAATTTGCTCCTGGAGTTCTTGACCAACACTATGAAAAACTCTTGCAATGCGATAATCGATTGTTGGAATTGAGTCAGAGGCCTTTTCCTAGCTCTCTTTCTGCTTGTTTTGATTCGCATTTAGATCAAGGGACAACATACTTTCATTTGATCATGATCTACATGTACATGGGTCAAAAACCACCTCAACTAGTGAGCAACAACCTATTTTGTTTTCACCTCAAAAAGCTAAGATGTTGGGGCCATTGTCTCTATTTGCTAATAATGACCCAACTTCACCAACTTCAGGTTACAACAATTTTCATTCTTTCCTAATAATGTATATATGCTTATCACAACACTTTAGGCAGGGTTACAATAAAATGCCAAGATGCTAATTAATCTTTGTTGGTATTGTTCCATACCTTACCTAATTTGATTTGCTCTCCTACAGATGAAGCAATTAGCAATCAAATAATACTTCAAGACCCATTGCTGACCTTTTGGAGTCAAGGTCTTCACTATGACACTTTAATTTCAATGAATTCTATCCAATGTGCAAGCAGCATACAACGAAATGAACCTATGTTAAATTATGAACCACCTAGTCACATTAATAACATGTTGCTAAGAGGCTACCATATCCAAGAATTTGATAGTGCCGAGTCAGTCAGTTCAAATGCTGATCAATCAATGGAAGAAGGCCTTGTTAATACATACCAATACAAGGCTACAAGCACACAAGTTGATTGGCATCATGGAAACATATATACACATTGATGGTTTATGAAGTAGCATTTATGCAATTAAGCAATGCTAATTTGAATCACATGTCAGGGGTTCTCTTTCATGGACCAACGTTGTTTAAACAATGAAAGTTCATTCATAAACTCATGTACCTAACACATTCCACTCTCATGTTACTTCAAAAGTATCAACAAGTATGCTTGATTACCATGAATATCACAAATAAAAATACTAGCTTAAGTTATTGCTACTTTGCCTAGTCATTACTATTGGATTCAGAGCTACAAAATAATGGGATTGCATCAAATACTCTGTCTCGATGAAATAATTTCATAATGCATATATGCAAAGTTAGGAATACTAATTAACATGTCTTAACCATATATACTAATGTCTTATCTTTGTTTCTATATTCTGAAATTCCGTTCTTTTTTCCTTCAATTTCCTCTTTTGACGGAATGAAGGCGCCAGTATGATGTACTTTGGTTTGAATAGAAGTTGGTTGTCCATTGAAAACATTATATCATGTCTAAGACCCAATAGAATGAGTTCAATCCATTTTACTAAAAAAATCATATTATGTGTCGATTATCTTTAAGTATTCAGGCATTTTATTAAAAAAATCATATTATATGTGTAACATCACAAATTTATATATAATTAAAATGGATAGAGTAAATTAACCCCAATTAAAAACAAATATTTTATGACTAAACTAATACTTTGGTCTCTGACATTTTTAGGATCATGCAGTTTAGTCTTCCAGAAATATAAAAACCCACTATAGTCCCTGACTTATTGACCCGTCCAGCTCTATAATTCAAAATTATTTGATTTGTTCTAAACATTCATTGTCAAATAGCATTTAAAAATAAGTTAGGTAGAGACTTGAGTGTTAGTATGGGTATCAATTAGGAAGTTTGAAGTGGAGTACCATCTTATCACTCTAATTTTTTATTACGAAAAAATTATCAAATAGCATTTAAAAATAAGTTAATAATAAAAAAATATGTTGAAAATATTAAAAGGAGGAATAATTTTTACAAATACAACCAACCAAAACATTAAAATAACATTAAAATAATTTTAATAAGGAGTTTATTATCTTTTTAATTATTATTTCACTGTTTTTTAAGTTTTTAATTTGATTATATTTTTAAATACCAATATTTTTAAAACCAGATGAATGAGTAAATCGGTGATGACGAGTTTATAATTCATTGATTAATGGTGATTGAAACCATAATCATAGTGATAATCATTAAATATGTATTTTAAATATTATATAATATTTTTAAATAATAAAATTAAATAAATTTAAATTTTAAAAATATATATATAATATTATAAATATTATAACTTATAAATTAATATAAAAAACCTTGTAAGATGTGTTATAAGATAAAAATTAATAATGAGTGATTAAAATATTTTGAAACTGAACAATTCAAACCAATTTTTTGACACGAATTTTTTTTGACTATTTTCACCAATTTTCCACCAGTTCTAACACTTATCGGTCAAACTGGTCAAATCTAATGGTACAATCCGGTTTTAATTATTATGATAAACACTACTCATGTAAAAATTAGTTTGAAAAAAACTTGCTAAAGTTCCTCATATCATAAATCATGATATTCAATCATAATCCTCAGTTTCCTCTATCAACCTATTCACAAGTTCAGAACGAAAAATTTGGTGAATCAACAATGGACTATGGAAAGTTTCAAAATCAAATACATCAATTATAGGTACGCATACAAAATGCTTGTTGCATAATACACAAAACTTGGTGGCAAGATTCTTCTAAATTCCAGTGAAATCCTACAAGTGTTAATATATTTACCAAATGTGATCACTTCCGTTACAAAAAGTTGTTGAATTCACAGGTCAAGTCTTTGAAATTGATAAAGGCGATTTGCCAGAACCTTCCAATATTGCTGCAGGATCGGAGGACCTGGTTGCAGTTTCATCTACTCCTTCCAAATTTATTTCACTGAAGCTTCTTTTCTTTGATGGGGTAATTGAATTCCCATTTTCATTTTCTTTCTGCTTTCCTTTACCTTTTCTTTTCTGCTGTCAGCCTCTTTATCAGGTTGTGGTTCTCCATTTAGAAGTGGAAATAAAGGAGGCTCCTGGCCACTCAATCGGCAAAAACACTCTTTCAACCGTCTCACTTATCTCCTTTCCCAGGCCAGTATTGTCTAAAATTAAATCCCAAACTGATTTTGAGGCTTTCTCAAGTACAGAAGCTCTGCATGAAATAAGTACGGATATAAGATAATGCAAGGCAGCCAGAGACATAGAGTTTCAACAAAAGCGAAACTTTTTATAATCGTGAATATATAATCTAATCAGGAATGATGACTTCTAACAATCCTTCCTAGAGCCCCACATAAAACATCTGGAAGGAAGCACTTACACAAGGGAATAGGTGATCAGGATACAAAAACGTGAAAATGAAGGTATATTAGAAGAACTTGTTGCGGTGCTCTTCTAATTCATGCAGAAGATGCAATGGGTACTTCATGTGGCTTAGAGAGTGTTTAACATATCCAAACATGGTAGCTTCTAATTTCCCACAAACAAAACCTTGAGGCAGACAAAAAAGTTTATTCAGAGTAAGCCCCCAGTTCAGTCCTCCATAAATTTCTAAGTGTCATCACTTAGGTTCTCTAAGAATTTGGACACAATTTAGCCTGTCAATCATAAAATGTGATATCAATTTCGCCCTTAAAAAATGACATTAATTTAGTTCCTCAATCTCATGGACTATATGCAAAACGATGATTTTGGATATCACTTTCCATGATTGAAGGAATAAATAGATGTCAAAATTCATTGGAGAACCAAAGTAATGACACTTTATATCTATAGTATAAAGGACTAAAATTTGATGTCATTCTTAAATTTTAATTATAATTATATGCAGAAAGTGAACTGTTCATGCTACTTTGGCAATGTTACCATATACAAGCTTAATTTTACACATTATTTATGTCTTTTAGTTTTTTTTTGGTTCAATTTATCTTAGATGATTAGGATTAAGCTTATTCCACGGGGTAGGATTTGTATGTAATTAGATTTTCAACTTAGACTATTTATATGAAGGGGTTTAATGGCTGTAAAAGAATATAGATAAAATTTCCTTAATAAAAGAAGGGGTTTCACACTCAAGGTTCTCTTTTGGTAGGGTTTTCAGATCTCTTTTGCACATATTTTTTCAACCCAATATTCCAAGTGTCACTGTATAAATATAGACCCTGATATCCTACATCAATTTGGTGAACAGAGCCAAACCATCTCCATATCAGTTATGGCATCAGCAGCAATGTTGGTGCAACTTACGCAAGTGATAAGAGACCATAGTTGTCATAGTGTGCTATAGCGGTGCGTAGTGGCCCCTAGCCGCTATATGCACTATCATAGCATCACACTTAATTGTAGAAGCCGCGATCACGGTCAAATAGCAGCATTTAGCAATGGCATCCAAAATCCCAAGATTACCCTCCAATATTAACATTAGAGGGGCATTTTATGGGGGGTCATTTTGAGATTTTGGGTAAAAAGAGGGATTTAACTTTCTAGAAAAAACCCTTTCAAAGTTTAGAGCCATCGTGCCTCACTTGTATGTTTGCTAAAGACCTATGACTTTTTATGGTTAATTATGAATATGTCAAGATTTTTGTGTATTTTTATTTTATAATTTTTAAGCATTTATATGTACTTGATATAAATTACATAAAGTGTGAAAAAATTCAGAATAGTACTCATCCCACTATGTGCTATACCATTATAGCATTTTTGGGGTTGGCCGAGATTGATAACTATGTAAGAGACCTATATAGAAATCACATTGGATCTTATGGGGAGATTTCAAAAGGTGACTGCAATCCTTCAGACTTTCAGCAAGGTGGTCTAGAGGATGAAAAGATTATAGGTTGGAAGTTAGAACTCTACTCCAATCAATGATGTAGACACAGGATAGATACACTAAAACACTAAGGAAGAACCAACTATAGGTTTTTGAGTTGATCCAGCTTCACTTCTAAAAGCACAAAATCAAGATAACAACCATCCCTCAGCTAAGACAATACCTGGTCAGAGGAATAAGTTATGCAGGATAAGCATGGAAAATTACTGATCTTCAAGAAGATTTATGTTATGGGTAAGTTTATATTGAAGCAATAAAAACTTGGAAGTCTTCAAAATCTTTCAAAACATTCCAAAAATGATCCAGCTGAGTTTATTAGGTTTGCTCTCTTTCATTCAAATTTTTTCCAATATTAAATTGTTAAAGCAACCGCTTAATGATGCAAGCAGAATGGATAAAGAATTTACAAAAATTTGGAGAGGAAGTTGGGAGTTGGGACAGAATTTCAAGATCTTCAACTATCACACTAATACTTTTATATGGGGCAGGAGATTTCAAGCTAAACTTAAGATTGAGAATGAGTTTTTCTTTTGAAGTGAAGTGGGAATTTATGCAAGACAAAGGGGATTAATTATAATTATAAGTAGCATGAGTATTGTTTCATGCAAGTGGCAGCAATATTTTGTGCAATCTTTACTTTATATATTATATTTAAGTCTTCTAGTTTTATTTCCCCCAAGATGGAAACTTGTGATTAGACTCATCCTAAGTATACAGATTTGATTTATACAAGGGGGTTCAATGGCTGTAACAACAAGCAGATTGCAGATTTATATTGTTTTTGGTGAATAGATTCCAAAACAGATTTTAGTTAATAACAAAGCTTTCTTTTACTTTCAGCCCAGTGTAAGATGTGTTTGAGATGTCTTTCATCGCATTGTATCAACATTGTGCAGAGTATTAAGCAGCCTATCCAAACTAATTAGTAATTAGTGCTAAATAGAGTAGATTATAAGCCCAACAGCCACACAGAAAAAATTAAACTCTTCCAAGTTTCCCTTGGAATCAACATTTAATCCACACAGGAACATAAGCAACTCTGTCACTTACTCAAGTTCTTGCCGAAGCGCATCAAATAGCTCTCTTTGGTCTGTTTCTCAGCCCCAGGGGTGTTCAGAACCTACTCTGTTCAGCCATCTTTATAGTAGTGCTCTTGAGTTCCTCCTGTAAAAACGAAACACCACAAATACAAGATAAACTTTGGGAATGTAGCCAATCAGACTAAAGTTCGAAGCAATTGGAACAAAATTAAACACGCAAATATACTACTAGAATTTAGGAAATTTTAATGTGCGAACTCAAAATTAAAAATATATAGATATATTGAAAGAACAAAGGGTAGAAACTACGTTGGCTTTGAGCTGGTTGATGATTTTCAATCTGAGGGCATCAATTGTGCCGTCGTTCATCAGCGACTCCAAAACATCCTCAGGAGTGATTACTGAGGAAGAAGCCATACGTAATAACCCACGAACAGTGTGTCGAACTGTTAACTGTCGATGACTTTCGATTTCGCTCGTAACCGAAGCGAAAACGAGGAAGAATTTCGATCTTCGTTTTGTATCGTTCGATAGGGACAAATTGTTGGCTTTGAAAACGCAATAATTGGCGGTCGTATTGATGGGTGCACTCTGAGTTTGAGGGGAATGAGAATAAACCGGAAACTCTGAAAACCCTAATAGGATGAACGAAGGAAGAAGACGACAGGAGGGGGTAAAGCGATATTGTCAGTCAAACAGCTGGCGGTCAGCCACTCGGACTCTTTTCTCTCATCTCCTAAAGTTTATAATTTTTTATTCACTTTTATTAATTATCAATTAAAAATAAAATTCCAAGATTGACCTATCACCTACACTCTTTGATAATTGATAATGGAGAAATGTGTTTGAAAAAAAGGTCATTTCTGCTTTCATTTTAATAGAAACAAAAAATATGATAAAAATGTGTTTGCTTGCTTTTTTGAAAATATTTTCTATAAAGACCTTTTCATAATATAGCCAATATTGAAAAAAAAATTACCGCATTTTCTCTTAACCACATCACTTGCATTCTTTTTTATTTTTTCATGAATGTGGTAGTGTATTTCTTACTTACGACTGAGCCCTCTCTACCCTTGGTATTACCCTCTTGCTCCTCCCTTTATTCTTCTTTATCATTTTCCTTTGTTTAATTGATTTTTTGGGTAAAATATGTTTTTAGTCCCTGTAAAATAAGCGAGTTTTGTTTTTGGTCCCTGTAAAATTTTTCTTTTTAAAATCGTCCTCCCAAATTTTTTTTGTTTGCAATTAGTCCTTCCCTTTTAATTGGAGTGTGACAGAGACTAATGTGGCACATTGTCTCTCTCCCAGGTGTTAATTAGTGTTTTTGGCGGTCTGGAACCGCCAGTAAATTACCCCCACCTAACTCCCATTAAACTCCACCTCAAATCCCACACTCTGACTCTCACCACAACCTTCTTCCTAAAAAATATTATCAACACCAGTCCCATTCCACAATCTCCTCCCTGCCTCCACTATATCAAATCCCTCGAATCCCCTCTCATCTATCTCACTCCATTAAAATGCTTTATGAGACAAAAGTCGTATCATCCATCAAATTTACAACTCCCTTTTTTATCATCCATTGAATTTACAAGCTCTAATTCTACCATTATCTTTCAAAAAAATTACCAATTTGTACCAGTAATACAAGAATTATGGCATGAATGATAGGAGGAGATATTGGATTATCCAAATTCATCAGAAACAGTCCTTGAGATTTTCAATTTCCTTCTGCAACATTTGTAAAGCTTCTCAAGGGTACATGCTAGTCTGCTCTCAATCACCCCAATTGCTTTATCTTCCTTCAGATTATTCCCAACATTCTCATCACCATTTTCCTTGCTGAAGCGATGAGAGATATGGGGATAGTGACCGTAGAGGTCATAGATCCGGCGCTGCTCCTCATTCGTGCATCACGGTTCACCTTTAGTATCTCGTAGTAGTCCCCATAACCCATGACTGGAGATGGTGGTTGCGATGGAGGTGAATAGTGTGGTGACAGATGGGGTTGCATGTTCTGCAAGGATGAGGGCGTAGGGTTCTGGTGGCGGCAGATATGGTTCTCACGGTGGTTCTAGTGTGATTGGCGCAAAACACAACACGATTCTGGTGAAGGAGCTTGACAAAGATGATGGCGGATCTGTGACAAGTTTATGTGGCAGATCTTATGGGTGGAATGGTGTTGCGGCGTGGTTCAGTGGCAGTGGGTATGCGAACGTTGACGGAGGTGGTGCTTGTGCGAGATCCGCGACGAGGAAGATGCATGTAGGGTTGATGCGGTGAGCGTGGATGGTTCTAGTGAGAATGCAGGGGCGGCCATGAGCATCGGGGAAGGGTGAAAATTCAGGATAAAATAAACTTGGAAACCTAACTAGGGTTAATTAGGGTAAAATTGTGTTAATTAGGATAAAATATTATTAATTAAGATTAATAAGGATTAGAGTTTCATATTTAATTCCATGTAGGATTATTGAATTCATATATGATTGCTGATTAGGAGAGATAGGTTGACATGTCAGCAAAAAATACAAGCTATTTATATGGAAGGATGATTTGCAAACAAAAAATTTTGGAAGGACGATTTTAAAAAGAAAAATTTTACAGGGACCAAAAGCAAAACTCGATTATTTTACAGGGACCAAAAATATATTTTATCCTTAATTTTTTATTTTGAAATAAAGGTATTTGTCAAATGTCATAAGGAGAGGTGTTCTCAAGGGCAGATGCAGGAGATTTAATTATTGAAATAAAATGTGCAGCTCTATGAAATGTTTAGATATTATATGAATATGTGAAGGAACAAGAATGGTAGGAAGGAAAAAAAAAAGGAAACCGGACAATTGATGAGCTTTTTTTTTACGGCTACAATTCATGAGCTTGAACACAAATTCGCACACAAAATTAAAAAGAAATTGGATTAGCGTGAAGCCGTGAACACATTCATGAGCTTTTTTTCTACGGCTACAATTCATGAGCTTGAACACAAATTCGCACACAAAATTAAAAAGAAATTGGATTAGCGTGAAGCCGTGAACACAAGTTTTTTTTTTGGTGACTCCGTGAACACAAGTTTAGTACTTTATATTCACATTCCTCACACATCATGGGTGTGTATATCTAGAGGTGTTCATATCCAATCCAATCCAATGCAAACCACAAAAATCGAACCGAAAATCGAATCAAACCGAAATCCAAAAAATTGCAAACCGCAAAAATCGAAATTTTTTTTATTAGATTGGATTGGTTTTCGGATCCTATATTGAAAACCAATCCAATTCAAACCAAACTTACATATACATATATTATTACTTATAAAATAATCATATATTTATACTTGTATACATATATATTTATAAAAATACTTATACTAATATATTTTTTATGATTTATTATCTAATATCATGTTAATATTTTTATAAATATAATATAATAATATAAAACTAGTTTTAAATTAGTTTTCATGTCTCATGTCATTCTTTTTATATAATTTTATATTAATTTTACTAATTATAAGTTCCAATAAGAAAATATTTACTATTACTCATTGGTTTTATCAATTTTATGAAATATTTATTGTCGATTTTAAAAAACCGAAAATCAATCCAATCCAATCCTCGGATTTGAAAAAATATCAAAACCGATCGGATGATAAAATGATAAAACCGCAATGATCGAATCGGATGGTTTTTTGCCTCAAAACGATCCAAACCCAAACCGCGAACACCCCTACATATATCCAACTAAGAGAGTCTTTTTATCAAATTACATTTGATCGAACTTAATAAGTTTACTACTGCTCAATACTAAATCAAACAAGAACTAAAAATGTGTTAGACTTGTCATTTCAGCTAACTAAAAGTTGAAAATAACAGTAGTAGTTGGGATCATTTCAGCAGTGTTCGGGAATGTAACTTTTTTGAGTAGCTTTAAGTTTTTCTTAAAAAACTACCCCAAATAGCTTTTTTTAAAAAAACTCCAATTTTCAACTATTAGCTAAAAATTAATTACAAGTTTAGCTCTCAACCACCCTTACTTATCATTATTTAATAATTAATATTGTCCTTAAATGTCATTTTACCATTTTCAGCTAGTTTTACCGAACACTTTCAATAGTTTTTCAGCTTTCAACTTTCAGCTTTCAGCTAGTTTTACCAAACACGCTCTAAATTAGATCAATGAATTAGACCACGTTGTGTTCACCTCTAGTTTCTTTTTATTGAAACTGAACAATTTTGCTTGAAATTTGTTGAACATATACCAAACCCCAAACCCTAAAGTTTGGTTTGATTCCTCCGATCAGTTATTGTCAAACTTTTTTTTTCCTCTAGTAAACTCAATTTTATTCTCATTGTTTTTTCTATCATTCAATTAACAAAAACTTTACCCTAAAAAATATTAATAAAAGGATTAAATATGTTTTCAGTCCCTAAAGTTTGACTCGAAATTGGTTTTTTTAGTCTATACACTTCAAAGTCGTTGTTTGGGCCCCTCATGTTCTGAAACCACGTAACTTTAGTCCCCCATGTTCTGAAATTACATAATTTTAGTCTCTCCCCTTAACACTGTTAACTTTGACGCTGACGTGACAAACGAATCTCTGTGTTAATTTGTTCAACTAGGTACAATGGTCATGTGTGTGGCAGTTGAATTATACTTCAGCTCATCCAGTCACATTTTATTTAGGGTTTTATTAAATTTAACTTGACATTTTTCATCAACGTGGAAGGCCATAAAATTGATTGGAAGAGATGAATTGTAATTCAATTGTCACATCATGGTCATTGAAAATGACAAGACAAACTGGAACAGATATTCGATTGTCACGTCAGCGACAAAGTTAACGGTGTTAAGAAGAGGAACTTAAGTTACATGATTTCAAAATGAAGGACCAGACCAACGTTTTTAAAGTTTAGGGACTAAAACCAAATTCGAGTTAAACTCCCAGGACTAAAAACATATTTAACCCTAATAAAAATCTAATCAATAAGAAATTAACCTAACATGTTTATAAAAATCACAATTTTAGAATAAAAAAATTAAACCAAACAGATCTTTTTAAAAAAATACATAAAATATAAAACTAAAAGTGTATTTGATTGAAAATATTTGGTAAAATTAGTTAAAGATGGTAAAATGACATATAAAGACATCATTAATTACTAGAGAATAATGATGAGTGACAATTGTTAAGAATTTAATTGTAATAAATTTTAAGCTAATAGTTAAAAATATGAATTTTTTTAGTAGCTTCTAAAAAACTACTAAAAAGTTAATAACTACTAAAAAAATTATCTTACCAAGCACAACTAAAATTATTTAGCTACTAATGTCAATTTTCAGTTTACCGAAAAGTCTTACCAAAAATACTATAGTTACTTTTGTTTGTTCTATTAATTTTCATTAAAGGCAATGGAGAATATTGTCTTTGAATAAAACATAGAAAATTAGCAAGATAACTACTTCCTTGAGAGTATTCCCGAAATTGTTCAGAGGCTTGCCAGAAAGATTTTGAGAAAAACAGAGTATAGCTATGGGTCCGGTCAGCTTAAGTTTAACACAAACCATATTGGATCAGGCGAGCTGGTCCGGCCCGTATACCCATCCATTTCAGAAATCCGTGCCACCCGCCTCACCCGTTGTCTACTCCGTTCTCTCAATGTCACGCCAAGACGAAAGAACGCACAGTTCCGGAAATGCCCCCACAATCGCCGCCGAGAATTACCCAGTGCCACTGTCCCCTCAGCTTCCCGCAATCTCCAAGGAAATCGAGCTGAGCAGGGCCGCGATTGCTACTTCAAACTCAGAGCTCTTTGCTCTGTCAAAAAACGACATTCTATACGAGGACGATTCTCTCATCGCAGTTAACAAACCCCAGGGGATTTACTGCGAGAACGTGCTTTCTTCCGTCCCAACGCTGCTTCAAAACGTGACGGAGCTTCACCTCGCCAATCGACTCGATCGTGACACAAGCGGCGTTATGATCATAACCAAGTCGCACAAGGTGGCCTCGAAGTTTGTCAAGGCCTTCACCGACCACAAGGTTAAGAAAACATACATCGCTCTCTGCACCGGTCCTCTTCCAAATTGGGAAAGGATAACCGTCCGATCCGGTCACGGAAGGTCAAAGTTCGGTGCCTGGCGAGTGTACGCTGCTTCCGATGTTGGTCGCGTGCTACCGGGTGGGTCGGTTGTCCGAGCCATGGAAACTTCGTTCGAGGTGTTATCCATAAACGGAAAGGGAAGGTTCAGGGAGGTCTCTGACTCTGACTCTGAAGAGTCTCAAGGGAGCACTGTGGTGGTTGAAGAAAAAGCGGTGATGAAAGAAGATGGTAATGATGTTGAGAACGAGATAGTAGTGAGAGCGTATCCACGGAGTGGAAGAACACATCAGATTCGCTTGCACTGTCAATATCTAGGGATTTCGATAAAAGGGGATGTGAAATATGAGGGTGTGTACGAGTGGAAAGGTACAACTTATCATGCTCATCACCTTCATGCGGAAACGTTGTCGTTTGATCATCCTGTTACCGGTGTTCGTGTTATGCTTCGTGCACCCCTCCCACCATGGGCCAACCAGGCTTTGCAGCCTTAATACACCAAATTTGCATTCTGGCACAGAGTTGGAATCCATGTTTCTGGTAAATGAAATTGAAAGCCACAGAATCAATCATCCTTCCTTCTTGTCAAATACTAACATAGCCACAGTAGACTTTTGAGAATTTGGTTGCGGCTTGTTCGTAGGTGATAGGCGGCTGAGGAATTTTGAGGTTATGCTTGTCAACAATTTGCTGTATTTTATTTTGACTTTGATTGTATTTGTACATAATGTCATTTATGTGTTTGATAATTGTAATACTGTTAATATGAACCAATTTGAGAATAACTGCTAGAGGGGGTTTTCAGGTGCTTCTGGAATAATATTTCTTTTTTTTGTTTTTATTCAATTAAATGTGTACTAAACCATAAAAAATATAGGTCAAGTGAAAAAATAGTGATGACTCTCTCAATTAGACTTGCCTTGTTAACTTGCTGACCTCTGCAATAATTTTTCTGGTTGACATCACTTGAGAAACCTAACTTGGCAACTTGCAAAAGAAAGGTAAGGTAAGAGACCTCTAGATTTAAACACTAAGTTCAATGAGCCCACACTGTTTTTACTTTGTGACAAGTATCTTTAGAATAAAAAAGAGATTATAAAAGGTAATTCAATTTTGATTTGTCCCTTGATATTGAGCCGTTGTTTCCTAGCACATAAGGTTTTAGACAGGTTTAGAACGGCATGCGTTTGAATATGATGACTTCATCTTACGAATCAGGAGAGCATTATTCTTATGCTTGTTCCATTCAAGTAACTAAGCAAGCGATCATTAATTATTAAGAGATCATGCTTCTTTTTCAAACTCGTATAGAACTTTTAAGCATGGAGCAACTGGTATTATAAAATATACTTACAATGAGTTAACTGTCTTTTTATTTAGTGACAACAGTTTGAGTTTATACTTGTTAAAGTGAAGGTGATGTTTGTATTTGTATAGAAACCATATTTTAATTAGTGAAGTTGAATTCTATTTTACACGGCCCATCGTAAACCGATAAGTATTGAAATGACAAACCTGTTAATCAAAACCACCAGTTTACTAATTTAATGTTGGAATAATAAACCTCTTAAGTCCAAACCCGTCATTCAAAACAACCAGTTTTGTATATTCTGATGGCCATGCAAGCACCCATTGTATTTCTCAGGCTTTTGAATCTCACTCACTTTCTAGATTTGTCTCTCAGACTATAAAACCCGATGTTGAATTCTGCTACAATAGCTCAAGAAGTTTATTACATAATTTTCAACTGTGACACTTGGAAATGGGTGAGTTCAGTGAGGTTCTTACACAAATTCTGATACCTGTGGCTGCAGTAATTGGGATTGGGTATGCGTTGCTTCAATGGCTTTTAGTCTCGAGGGTCAGGGTCTCTGCAGCTGCTGATCACACTGATGCAGACAACGGATATAAAAAAGCTTAATTGGAGATTCAGAGTTGGAGAATGGTGTTCAGGGTCTTGATGTTACCATTAAGTGTGCTGAAATCCAGCAAGCTATTTCTGTTGGTAAGCTCTGCCTCCTTCTCTCTTATATTTAGCAACAGTACCAGCGAACTAAAACTTGATCTCATTTTGATATGTTCCCAGGAGCTACTTCGTTTCTGTTTACCGAGTATAGGTACCTAACTATCTTCATGGGAGTATTTGGTGCAATAATTTTCCTCTTTCTAGGCTCTGTGAAGGGCTTTAGTACCAAGAGTGAACCTTGCACTTATAATGAAGGCAATCTTTGTAAACCAGCACTTGCTAATGCCCTCTTCAGCACTGTTGCCTTCTTGCTTGGTGCTCTAACCTCTGTCCTTTCTGGCTTTCTTGGGATGAAGATTGCAACCTATGCCAATGCTAGAACAACTCTTGAAGCAAGGAAAGGAGTAGGAAAGGCATTTGTTACTGCTTTTCGCTCTGGTGCAGTGATGGGCTTTCTGCTTGCTGCAAATGGCCTGTTGGTGCTATACATCTCCATCAATTTATTCAAACTGTATTATGGAGATGACTGGGAGGGACTTTATGAGTCTATTACTGGCTATGGGCTTGGAGGTTCGTCAATGGCACTCTTTGGAAGAGTTGGAGGAGGTATATACACCAAAGCTGCTGATGTTGGTGCTGACCTTGTAGGGAAAGTTGAACACAATATCCCTGAAGATGATCCACGCAACCCAGCTGTAATTTCTTGTGTTCTTTTCTATTAATCATCTCCATACATAAAATTCTATTTACTGAACTTTTGGAAGCCTTTCATGGTTGATAATTGTCATTTCAAGCATGCAATTTTCTATATGCAAGTCTCTGATGCATAATAATCTCTGAAAAATTGAAGTCATCAGTTTGTAATTTATGATGAATATACATTATATTTCCAGTCACTGATTTTTTTGAATCTTTTCAGGTTATTGCAGACAATGTAGGAGACAACGTTGGAGATATTGCTGGGATGGGTTCTGACTTATTTGGGTCTTATGCAGAATCATCATGTGCAGCTTTATTTGTTGCATCCATATCATCGTTTGGATTGAATCATGATTACACAGCCATGTCATATCCTCTCATCATAAGCTCAATGGGAATTGTGGTTTGCTTGATTACAACTCTTTTTGCAACTGATATGTTCGAAATAAAAGATGTGACCCAAATAGAACCAACCCTGAAAAGACAGCTTCTTATCTCCACTATCTTAATGACTGCTGGTATTGCCATAGTGAGCTTCTTTGCTTTGCCATCAGAATTTACTATCTATAATTTCGGAGGCAATAAGGTTGTTAAGAACTGGTAAGACTAATTCTCAACCAACCTCCTCTTTTTGTCAGCATGTAAATATTGTCTGGTCTTTATATGATTCAATTGTAATAATACTAATGACATAATCACAGGCACCTTTTCTTCTGTGTTGCAATTGGCTTATGGGCTGGACTTGTAATTGGGTACATTACTGAATACTACACTAGCAGTGCTTACAGGTGAGCAGCCTCTGGTCTGTTTCACGAAATCCCTTTAATTCAAGTTTCTGTGTTGTCCAAAAATTTGACATTATACAAAATTTTAGAAAGCTGGATCTTGTAAATGGCTTAAATTCTCTTATAACCATAACTTTAAGACATCCACATAACTTTAAGTGGATTAGATATTCAGATGATAAGTTGCAAACTTCCTTTTCATATTTTGTTTGTAAATTGCAGTCCAGTGCAAGATGTGGCAGATTCCTGCAGAACTGGAGCTGCAACAAATGTGATTTTTGGATTGGCACTGGGATATAAATCAGTCATTATTCCAATATTTGCCATTGCTGTTGCTATTTATGTAAGCTTCAGCCTTGCCGCCATGTATGGAATTGCAGTTGCAGCGCTTGGAATGCTCAGTACCATTGCCACTAGTCTTGCCATTGATGCTTATGGTCCCATTAGTGATAATGCTGGAGGTATTGCAGAAATGGCTGGAATGAGACATGAGATACGAGAAAGAACAGATGCTTTGGATGCTGCAGGAAACACCACAGCCGCTATAGGCAAGGTAACTTGTTACCTAAAAATTAAAATGTATTGTTTAATTAACTACCCATAAAGTGTAGGAAACAAAAATTGTGGATTTTGACTCCCATCATCAATTTCTAGGACCCTTTGACACAAATTATTGGACTATAAACTAGTATAATACCTTGTTTGAAAGTCATATACTGGCTTGTATGGAAATCTAAATCTGCCGTGTCTTTCTAATAGGGTTTTGCTATTGGATCAGCTGCACTCGTGTCTCTTGCATTGTTTGGTGCTTATGTGAGCAGAGCAGGCATCAAAACAGTGAATGTGCTGACCCCAAAAGTTTTTATTGGTTTGATTGTGGGAGCAATGCTTCCCTATTGGTTTTCAGCCATGACAATGAAGAGTGTTGGGAGTGCAGCTCTCAAAATGGTTGAAGAAGTTCGTAGGCAATTCAATACTATTCCAGGTCTTATAGAAGGAAGAGCAAAACCAGATTATGCTACTTGTGTAAAGATTTCCACTGACGCCTCACTTAGGGAGATGATCCCACCTGGTGCATTGGTTTTGCTTACACCACTTGTTGCCGGAACATTCTTTGGGGTAGAGACTCTTGCTGGGGTTCTTGCTGGCTCTCTTGTTTCCGGTGTGCAGGTATATGGCATTATATTTGTTCAATTCCAAATTTTTAACATTTCTGCTATGTTTTAGCCATTAAGATTTTTCTCTATTCACACAAGCTTCTTGTATTAATATTCAAATTTGATATGATATTTTCGTTTCTTCATAGGTGGCAATTTCAGCTTCAAACACTGGTGGTGCATGGGATAACGCCAAGAAATACATAGAGGTACTATCAGAAATTTTATTTTACCATTCAACTTTTGGTTTGATACTGTTTTACAGCTCTAGAACTTGCCATTTACCAATGAAGAATTCTGTAAGGAACTCATTACTCTTGTACATTATTTTGGTGCCTTATAGGCTGGTGCTACCCCTCATGCTGTATCACTGGGTCCAAAAGGCTCAGACGCTCACAAGGCAGCTGTCATAGGTGACACTGTTGGAGACCCTCTCAAGGACACTTCTGGTCCCTCACTCAACATCTTGATCAAGCTGATGGCAGTTGAATCATTGGTATTTGCTCCATTCTTCGCTGCTCACGGAGGCTTAATCTTTAAATTACTCTGATTTGGAGTTGTTCTTGCAATCAATCAAACCCGGTTATACATATGTTCAACAGCATCTAGTTGAGCCGTCAGATTGGTAGGGCTTGCTTTATATGATAAGTAGTCTTAAGTATAAAGAGCGAAAAATATATGGTTTGCTTTGATTTGACCATTTTTATCTCAGTAATCAGGAAAATGATTACATAATGTAAACCACCTCAGAGTAGGCTGTGTTGTTAATTTTGAGAATAAAAATAAAGATTGTGCAGTACACGTGAATGTGAGTATACAAACCAAGCCAGGGTTAGATCTTAACCTAATAAGTCACTTGTGCACTTCGTAGCATGGAACACTCTAGAATCATGAATAATGTGACCCACCATGTAAACAAGATGGCAGAAACTCTTGTTGGCTGTAGTTTTTTTAGGCCTCAATTGGCTTCTATTTTAAGCATCCTAATTTCAGAACAATAATAATGAAATGAACGCCGGCATTACTTGCATAGTTTAACCATGAGAAGCTGCCCTTTTTTCTGTTTGGCTTCTTTAGCTTTATTTTGTTTTTCCCTAGTGAATAAGAGTTAGTGGTTGTCATTATTGTTATTGAGTATCAAGTATTCAAACCTTTTTTTTTAAATGAAAATTGATGACTTGCCCCCAACTCTACGTATCATCTTCCCAATTCCCATACCCCCTTCCCCCAACAAAAAAAATTGGTAAATAAAAAAAAAACCTCTCTCCTGACTTTTTTCCATAGCATGTAAGATTCAGTTATGTTTTACAAGGTTCTCACGACCTTTCTAATTAAAAAGCTAAAAGATCCGAGATTAGTTATTTTTTTTCTGCAGTATGCAATTCTATTAAATTTTTACAACATTTTAAGTGCGATAAATTAATTTAATTCATACAAATTGTAAAAAACAATTTGCCCAAAAGAACTTTTTTTTGTCTTTGACCGGACATCTCCACAGATATAGCTGTGATGGTGGTTAGGTAAAACCCTCTCAAGAGTGACGATTCCTGAATTCGAACCCCTGACTTTAGAGGTAAAGTTCTCTTGCGACTCCTGAATTCGAACACCTGATTTTACAGGTATAGTTCTCCTGGGGTTACAACCATTTCCACTGCAACTCACCGCTGTTTGGTTGCCCAAAAACACTTTAAAAATAAGCCCTTATTTAAAATTATGTCTGAAAATAAGCCTCAGTTATGTCTGAAAATTTCTTATTTCTTATTTTTTAAAATTAGCCCCTTTTTAAGTTTTCTACACTTTTAGTCTTTAAAAATATAAAAATTTTGTGCTTCGAATCCCTAAGCACTTAAAAAGAGATTAAAATCACACTAATTTGTTAAATATAGGAATTAAAAATAGTTACTAATTATAAAATATAATATTTTTAGGGCTTAAAAATTTATTTACAAGTTTATTTAAAAATATGATAGAATATACAACATATTCGGTAGTTCAATTTTAGAATGACAGAGATCCCTTGCCAAAGGCAGGGCAGGTAGACATAGCTTTATTTATTTGAAGAAAAGAAGAGAGATGGGGATTAGGATTAGGATTAGGGGGGTCTGACCCACCACACGAACAAGCCTGGCGTTTAGTCAAGTATACAAACTCAACGTCCTCCAAAAATGCGAAAGCCCCATGGCAGTACCGTAAATATGCTAAGTACTCCACTTACGTGTACAATCCAGGACAGTCTCTGTAATCACCAATAACAGTACGCCACACAACAACTATGACAACGGATTGACACGTGTATCTCCTCTATTGGACAAAGTCTGCCACCTCGCATCCACGTAAGGCTCACCACGTCAATTTCCAAATTTACCCACCGCACGGAAACAAACAAAGCAAGAGGAGCTGCTATATAGAACCTGAAGCTCACTCAGTTCCAAGTAGCTCTCACATTCTCTTTCTATCTCTAATTCCGTTCCCTTGATGGCAATGGCGCTTAGGGTGCGACACCCTAATCTTCGCTCTCTCATTCTTCTCTCCCTCTTGGCGATCGCTTCCGCCAAGGTCTTCTTCGAGGAACGCTTCGATGGTATACATCCTTCTCTCTCTCTCCATTTCCTTTCGCTAGATCGCGAGCTTGGATTTCAATTTTAATTTTTTTTCGTGGTGGATTAATTAAGGATTTTCAATTATCGTCTGTGCATTGCCGTGTTTCGAATATCGCATTTCTCGTTCGGAATCGAGGCTTATTATGTGTCTGAGCCTCGATCTGAAAGCTTCGATTGTTCGATTTGTATTTTTGAGCTGGACATTAAGGTCCGACCCTGAAGTGTCATGGTTTAGAGTAGATCTGCGAATTGTATACCGTTTTGCTTCTTGTTTTTAATACGTTGATTTATAATCCTGCTGATGTGTTTTTGAAGAGAGGTTTAAGGCATTAGCCCCAATGCCCATTTCTCAAATAAAATGGATGAATGGGGAGAGCATGGGAGCCTCTGGGTTTTTGTTTTGGCTCGCTTTTTTGGTTAAATTCGCCTTTGATCATGGATTAGTGAGTAAATAGCTGTTGCAATCAACCTTGATTTTTTGAATTTTCATTTTGTCAAAAACTTTTGGAGCTGAAAAGTGTCTTCTCTCTGAAGACGTTTATTTCTTTGAATTGGGTGTGCGAAATAAGGTATACTTGGTTTTTTAGGAGCAGTGCATGTCTAAGGAAGTGAGCTTACTTCTTAAATAGGCTGCTGGTAATGTTGAGCTTTTCATAAATTGTAAATATTTGCCTTTATCTATTTGTTGATGGTACATTGTCTACAAGATTACTGAAAGAACTTTACTTTGTCTATTTAAATGTTGGGTCCGGCTAATGAGTGCCCTAAGGGCATTGGTTAAGGAACCAAAAAGAGAAGGTTTTTATTGGAAATCACAATATTGATTGCATGTGTGAGATTAAATGTCACACATTCCAATGAAAACCTTCTCTTTTAAGTTCCTTAACAAGTGCTCTTAGGGCACTCATTAGTATTTCCCTTAAATTTTTAGTTCATGCACCTCCAAGCATGGTCCAAATTCATAATTAATCTGTCTCTTTTTATCGTAAGTTATTTTCCTTTTTTTTTTTCTAACTCGTGTGCTTGTGCATTGGTGTGACTGCTAAAGATGGATGGGAAAATCGGTGGGTTAAATCTGATTGGAAGAAAGATGAGAACTTGGCTGGGGAATGGAACTACACCTCTGGTCAATGGAATGGAGACTCTAATGACAAAGGTAAACAAAATTGCTATGTTGAACAACCATGTATTATTGTTGCTTGTGTTTACTTTTGCTTAAAAAATTGATATTAAGGTAGGTTTGTTTGGATGTTTGATATCTCTGCAGGTATTCAAACAAGTGAAGATTACAGATTCTATGCTATTTCCGCTGAATTCCCTGAATTCAGCAATAAGGATAAGACACTAGTCTTCCAATTTTCTGTCAAGCATGAACAGAAGCTTGACTGTGGTGGTGGTTACTTGAAGTTGCTTAGCGGAGATGTTGATCAGAAGAAATTTGGTGGTGATACACCTTACAGGTGATTTTTATTTCCCCTTTTATTGCTCCTTCACTAAGGATGCCTTAGATATGGCAAAACAGCTGATTTTATTACATTTGTTGTTCTGTTGCAGCATCATGTTTGGCCCAGATATCTGTGGTTACAGTACCAAGAAAGTACACGCTATTCTGACCTACAATGGCACAAACCAGTTGATAAAGAAGGATGTTCCTTGTGAGACTGACCAACTAACTCATGTTTACACATTTATCCTCCGTCCAGATGCAACCTACAGCATCCTGATTGATAATGAGGAGAAGCAAACTGGTAGTCTCTACTCTGATTGGAACCTTCTCCCTCCAAAGAAAATCAAGGATCCTGAGGCCAAAAAAGTACTTTTCCACCTACCGTTATAGTTTTATTGCCAGATTCGTTTGGTTTCAGTATTGATAATTTCTAACCATATCATAATTTACTCACAGCCAGAAGATTGGGATGACAAAGAGTATATTCCTGATCCAGAGGATAAGAAACCAGAGGTAACCCCTTTTCTAAAAGAACCTCTCATGTTGTATGAGTTTACAAGTGTACTGTGTGATATGTACTGACACTGATATCCTGTATTTGTAGGGATACGATGACATCCCAAAAGAGATCCCAGATCCTGAAGCCAAGAAGGTATTCATCACTTTATTGTTTCCTTTTGCTTATTGTATCTCACATTTTGTTGTAGTTACTGATTAGACTAATTGTTGCTTTAGCCTGAGGACTGGGATGATGAGGAAGATGGTGAGTGGACACCACCTACCATTGCCAACCCAGAGTACAAGGGCCCATGGAAGGCAAAGGTTTGTGGAAATTGTAATCTATGACATATTGCAATATGTTTAAGAATGGATTTGTTTTCTAACGTACCCTGCTACATCTCTGCAGAAAATTAAGAACCCCAACTACAAAGGAAAGTGGAAGGCACCAATGATTGACAACCCAGGTTTATTTTTCATCCTTTTTTTCACTGCAGTAGTATTTATGTAAATTCTTTTACATTATAAAGTTTAAAATAAATATAATTATTTATATTTAACATTTGAAAATATATTTATTATCAGATTTCAAGGATGACCCCGACCTCTATGTATTCCCCAACTTGAAGTATGTTGGCATTGAATTGTGGCAGGTAAAGTTTTTGTTTTGTTTGCTTCACTGTGTTTAGTTAATCCTTTTGGATCCAAACTCTGACAAGCAAGCTAATTATTTGGCAGGTGAAATCTGGTACCCTGTTTGACAATGTCTTAATTACTGATGATCCTGAGTATGCTAAGCAGCTGGCTGAAGAAACATGGGGCAAACATAAGGACGTAAGTTGTTTCTATCCACTTAAATCTTTTGGCCTAAGATATTTTGTTGACTGGATATTAACCTTTTTAATGTAAAATGTTCTTGCAGGCTGAGAAGGCAGCATTTGAAGAAGTCGAGAAGAAGAAAGAAGAGGAGGTAAATTTTGATTCTTAGAGCCATCTTTGATATTTATCTTGTAATTTCACTAAGTGTGTTTGGAAGAACATAAACTTTTCTTACACCTCCCATATTCTGAACTCTTTACCAGGAAACAAAGGATGACCCAGCTGACTCTGATGTAAGTATAACTGCTGATTCCTCAAATTTTGGTCCATCATCAGTTACAATGATTCTAATTAAGTTAATATCCTCTGTAGGCTGAAGAGGACGAGGAAGATACTGATGACGAAACAAAGACAGAAGCTGGGGAAGACAGTGCTGAAAGCAAGGAAGAGGATGATGTACATGTAGGTTTTTTCACCTCCTTAATATCACTTGAATCAAACCTGACAGCTATGTGTGTAATAATCCTCTTCCCGCCTTTTATTTGCAGGATGAGCTCTAGGGAGTTTGCAAATCGGATACGTAGTGACCGGAAGTTATATTCCGGAGCGGAAGTTATATCTTTTTAGCTGTAGTAATTTTCTCCTAGAGATAAGCAAACCGTTGAAAACTGCGAGCAAAAACTTGAGCTTTTGCTTCGTTCCATTTGACTATTTCAGCTGATTAGAACAGACAACAATGTCTCTTTTGATTTGATATTTTTATGTTTTTGGTCAATTGAGTTTCCAAATATGAAGCTACCTCATAATCTTTTTAGTTGCTAAAGAATTTTCTTTGTAAATCGTCTGACAATCTAAAATCCCGAAGATTTGCAGAAACCAGAAAGTAGAATACCATGCATTGGTTCCTCTAAGAGGTGGGTTGCAATCTAGAGAGAGTGATGAAATATAAAATATGCGGTTATAATAGTTAATTGAAAAGGAAAATAAATCAACAGTTAACTTCGCTAATATTTCAGAGGACGTAATATAATCGTTCCGAGCTAGTTGAGATTTATTAGAATTTTACTTATAAATTAATAAGGTTCGAGGTTGTCCGCAATTGGCTAAAAAAAAGCTAATTTAAGAGAGCTCACTTTTATTTAACTAACCTAAAGATAATCAATTTTTTTGTATTATGCTAACTTTCTCTCATACCCATTTCTTTCAGTTTTTCATACCTATTTTCTCTTTTTCTCTTTCTTTTTTATTGTTTTATATATCTTTTACTTTTCTCAGTACCTTCCTATTCTTTTCTTTCCTATTGGAGTGTATACCCTATTGTATTATAAAATTCGGAAGATTGTTAATTCGGTTGAAGTATTAAGTCATTGAACCACTTATTAAATTAATAAGTCGCTATATTTCAAAAACTACCTAAATCAAAATAATAACTACCCACACAAAACAATAATCAACACAAAATCAAAATAATAACTACTCAAAATCAAAATAATAACTACTCGCACAATATAATCACCAACACATTTTATAATATTATTTTTTTAATTATTTTTTATCTACTATCTATACTTATCCTATACTTATTGTTATATAAAGGTGATAACCAATTTTTGGTTTCCAAATTTCTCTTCCAAAATATCCTTATAATAACTCCATTTCAAAAACTATCTAAACTAAAATAATAACTACATACGACACAATAATTAACACAAAATCAAAATAATAATTACCTGCACAATATAATAACCAACACATATTATAACTTTTTTTTAATAATTTGTTTGCTGCCAAGTGATTTAAGGACCTGTTAAGGACCTGTTGTTGAGGTGAAGGCATATGGATCTTTTAAGTTCTTTTCCTGGTGCTCCTTGATCATCGCAGAAGGGGATGTACCAAAAAAAATAACAGGACATATGGACCGACCTTGCCATTTCGGATGCTTCCTTTTGTTTAATAACATAAATGTCATTTTTTTAATCAGTGCATATCATTTTTCAACAAGTTGTTATCACATTTCGGTCAATAATGATCCCAAACTTTTTAATTCATGTAAAAGTAAATCGTTATATTTAGGAAGTAAAATTTGACAATAGAATAAAATATATTTTTTCCCACAAAATTTGAACCTGAGACATTTCATTGGGTAAAGAATTAATACCTTTAAAGCTTCAAAATGTCAACAAGAATAGAATTGATTGGAACTGGAATGCTAGCCATGTGAAAAATTTTGAGAACATGCAACTTTGCTATTATGACAATTTAAAACGCCCAGAAATATAAGAGCATATAAATTGGTTTTTTCTAGCTAGAAAGTGAAGCATGTCGGTGCAAAGTACGGCGGTAGTAATTTTAGTTCAAAAATTTTTGAGAGCAAAAAATAAGGTACTTTTTTTGGTATACAAATTTAAAAGGATAAGGTAATGCATTGGATAATATTTTAATTAACCGTCAAGACTCAAGATAATGTTATTATCTTTTATTTGTATTTCTAAAATAAATAAATGATATTAAGTATAAATTATAATAAGTTTTAAATTTTAAATAAAAATAGACACTGTTATATAAAAAAATTTAAAGTGTTTTGAAATATGTTTTAAAATTTGAATAAAAGAACCAACGGATAAATATAGATTAAAGTTAGATAAATAGATGTGTATTCTCTCTCCGTCTCCTCTCTCTCCCCTCTATCTCCTCTCCCCTTCTCGCTCCCCTCGCCTCCCCCTCTCTCTAAAATAACAATTATTTATGATAATTTTGATAAGGCCTTATTCGTGCTCGCCTCCCCCTCTCTCTAAAATAACAATTATTTATGATAATTTTGATAAGGCCTTATTCGTTATCACGTGGAAGGTACTAAAACTTGAGAATTTACCCTGTATCAATAACAACCAAGTATCAACAAGTAATTAAGTATATTTTGTGTAGACATGTGACAAAAATCAATGATGAAGTTTGAAAATATGATGATTTATTTTAATATACAAATAAAATTAGTTTTTCTAAATTCACTATTAAATATCTTTTTTAAATAGAATTAATTTCCTATGATAATTATTTTAAATTAATTCTTTCAATATTAATTATTTCAAAAATCAAGTTTACTATAATTTATATCAAACCGAGCTAACAAAACCTTTCTATGATAGTTTATCAGAGGATTGGACTAGCTAATAGCTATGATGTCTTACAAGCTTAATTCAGTGACTGGAGTATATAAAATTAGTTATAAACTTATAAACAATATAATAAAAAAAAAGAAGAGTTTTCTCTTTTATTTTTTTATTGAAATTTAAAAAAAGGGGGGAAATAAGAAAATTGCTTTCCTTTATGGAACTAAACAGAGAGAGATACCTAGAAGTATTGTTTTCATAGGTTGCCGATTGAATAGGAATTTTTCATCTAAACGGTATTATCTAATAATCAATTTTGCTTTTAAATAAATGAGTTTTCTAAAAGCACCTTCATCTTTATTTTGTTGCTTATTATTATTAAATAATAATAATAATAATAATAATAATATAATAATAATAATAATAATAAAAAAAAAGTAGGGAACAAAAGAAAAGCAGATCTCAAACTTCAGATAAAAGAATAGCTACAACAACATTGTGTAAACCAGGCCGGCCCAAGTGCAAAGCAAACAAAGCCTTTGTTTTAGACTTTAAAGAATATTTTATTTATTTATTTATTAATATTTTTTAAATTAAAAAATAATTAGTTAATGAGTAATATTAGAAGTGGGAATGACAATGTACACCGATTAGAATAGTATAGTAACGCCTCCATACCCACATTTTGAATAAAAATACTTCTACTTGCACAAATAGGGCTACTAACTTTAATACTCACTCCCTCACTTGTAGGTTATGTATATACTTATATACACACACTCATTACTTGTCCTTTACTTAAGCACAAAATCAATAAAAAGAACATCAATAAAAAAAACTATGATTAGAAAATTATTCAACAACCATCCAAACATAACCATTTAACTAAATTAAAATACATTGTAATAAGATAATGAAAAGTGTGTGTGAGAGAGATATTTAATTATACATAACTACATACATACATGTGTGTGGACATGGTATAGTATTTATACTTACATGTTCTCATTACATATTCGTACATTATACACATGTTCTCATTACATTTTGCAGATTCCATGTAGCGAGTATTTATCATATCTATTCTAGATAATTTTTGTGGGTGCATGTCGAATCGAACATCTGATTAATTGACGTTCACAATTTCTATATCTAATTTATTCATATTTATTATTGTTAAAATTAATTAATATTACATGCCTTTTATATGAAATTAAGGGCAAATTTAAGTAAGGAAAATATTAATAGTGCGTCTATAATTTTCTCCTTTATAGAAAATGTTCTATCCAATAATATGTTAACAGTGTAGTAACAATGAGTCTTTTATATTTTAATAAAAGGGTTAAGTGTGTTTTTAGTCCCTCAAAATATAGCGAAATTTTGTTTTGGTCGCTCATTTATTTTTTCATTGGTTTTGGTCCTCCATTTTTTTCAAAATCACGTGATTTTAGTCCTTGCCGTTAGTTATATTCCGCTAAGTGATAACGCAGTAATATTTTTTGTAGATTTTTTCATGAATTTACATTCGAATTTTCATGTAGATTTCAAAATTCAAAGGAAATTTTGTTTAGATTCTTAAATTTGCAGGAATTTTACTTTAGATTTTTTTTTTACAACAAAACAAAGAAAATTTGTAACAGCATTTTTATGTAAAACAATTGAAGTTTTTTTTGGAAATTTACTACACATGAATTTTCTAGAGAAAAAATCGCAAGAATTTTTTTTGTAAATTTTTACTCGGGAACATCGTAGTGGAACTGCGAAAGTAACTTGACAGAGTACAATTAATAAAGATGACTAAAAGCATGTGATTTTAAAAAATGGAGGACCAAAACCAATGAAAAAATAAATGAGGTACCAAAACCAAATTTCATCATATTTTGAGGGACTAAAAACATACTTAACCCTTAATAAAAATATATTTTTGTGTGATTATATATGTGTGTGTTTGGACCAATGCGATACATATGAATATAGTGGTGTGAAAACAATGGGTCATATATTGTTTTAAAACATTTCTTTATATTTGATACAGTTAATAAATACTATACATTTTAATAAAGTAAATAGTAATTATTATGTGTAAACAAATTTATTGACAATGGAATTAACAGGAATAATATAACAACTGTATTGAAATTCTATAGTTATTTATAATGAAATACAACAAAATAAAACTCATAACAATGAATAAGTGAATAAGTAAAAAAATAAAATTATAAATATAAAGGTCATCTAAAGCTTCTTAAAAAGAATAGAAAAATAGTATAAGTTAAAGATATAAATGATTGAATGAATTTTATCGTTAAAAGGAGAAAGAAAAGAAAATAGACATAATTTAAATTATAATATTAAATGTATAGGGTAACAAAAAAGACACACATATATATAGATATATATATATATATAAATAAAGGGGTTGCTAATTGAATCATTTATATTTGTTAAAGATATGACATTTATATTGCACAAATTTCTATTTTCTATACAAGAAAGATTACCTACAATCTAACAAAACAAATATAATTTACATAGGATAACAATATTAATTTTATAGTAGGTTTCAGTGTGATATCATTAATGATATTCATCTCTTTTAATATTTTGGTGCTTCTAGGGTGTATAAGACTTATAGGTCATGTACCCATACCTAACACTTTAGACCTGTTATAACAGGTAATTGCACCAAATGACAGGTTTGTTTCAAATTATATCATTTCCCTTAAAAAAATAATTTTTATACTTTAGTCCTTTTAGGCAATTGAAAAATTCATAGAATTTGAAATTATTTCAAAAGTGCGTGTTCTCTAACATTTGAAACAATTTCCTCTTGACTTCTTGTCGTGGCCATTGTTCAACAGAGGGCATAGACCGTGAGGTTTTACTTGTTAGGGGCTTAGATCATGACATTAAGTGAAAGGTAGAGGTATTTGCAAAGCCTCTAAGAATAATTCAATTTTGATCTTTAACGATCACAAACAATATACATATACAAGTATAATATAATATAATAATAACAAGAAATTAATAATACAATTGTAAATATGGAACAAATTAGCGAATGAACCAATTAAAACCTAGCAACGTGCGCCAATAAAGTTCAATGGCTGAGATTTCAATTTTTTGTGATTCAATTTAAAATTAGTTAAAAAAGAAAAAGTTGAAGGGAACATAACCGCACAAGAGGAAGAACGAAATGCAGCACCCTGGTACTCCCCATCCGCACATCTCGCTATAAGCCGCCACCCTTCCTCGCCGTCGTGTTGTCGTTGCACCATGCTGCTGGGTAGAGAACTGAAGAAGGAATTATACCCCAGAGACCATTGTCCCCTTCCCCCGGTCGTCCTTCCCCTGCTCCGACATGTAGCGCCACAATGCCCTCTTAGAGGTGTCAAAACGGGCTACCCGGACCGTCCGACGGGCTTTTATGGACCGAGCTAAAATACTCGGCTAAAATTCGGTCCTGTAAAATAAGAGCCAAAGCCCGACCCGGATCGGGTAGCAGGCTTATGCGTGTCGGCCCGGTTAAAGCTTAATTTATTAAAAAAATATAGCTCATTAAAAGTTATAAAGAATTATATTTTTACAAAACTAAAAAAATTACAATATAGTTATAAAAAAACATTAAAAAAAAGAGTTCATATACCCTAATAAAACTCATTCAAATAATTTTAAGATTCATTCTAAATTCCCAAACATATTCATCCATCAATCCTATTAAACAAAAATACATTTAACACATTCAAATAAATTTAAAATACATTCTTAAGTTCCCAATTCATTCCAATACACATTAAAAGATTTTTCTCAACTTTTCATTCTTACTTTTTTAAAATTATCCTTTACTAATAGAAAAATAGACAGTTTATATCACAAAAAATATTCAACGGCGAGAATTCGAAATAAAAGAAAGAAGTGAAAGTTACATTCGATATATTATAAAATGTAATTTATATAACTATTTCATTTATTTATATTTTACTAACGTTGTTAGTATTTTTTTTATAATTACGACAAAAATCAATATTTTCAATTGAAAGTTCCTCAGGTGGTACTTATATATTATAATTTATACTTTGAAAATAAGTGTTATACTGTGCTTTGAAAATAAGTTCCTTTAGCTTGATCAAAACATAAGAAAAATGTGAAGTGAACATGACTTTGTGACCATGCACAAAAACACGTGTTTACTAATTGTAAAAACTTCTATTTTGTTGGAAAAAATATATGCCCTGCAACATTTTTTATTTTATATATATATTTGGGTAGCCCGAAAGTCCATCGGGCTACCCGGCCCGAGCTTGGATTATTGCGGACTTTATTTATTTCGAGCTAAAAAGTCTGACAAAAATTCGGGCTACAAATTTCAATGCCCAAGCCCTGTAAAAATGCAGGTTCGGGCGGGCCGGGCCAGTCGGGCTAGCCCATTTGGCTGGCTCTATGCCCTCTTGACCACCATAACGTCACCTTCTGGTTTTTGTCTCTCACGCAAATGAAAAACTGCAACGTCAGACACCCATAGTTTCCTTTACTTAGTCACCTACGATCAACCACCAGTCAACACCATTCCATTAACTTCGGCCACCGTCCCTGACAAACTCCGACCACCTTCATCTCCACAGTCATTTTAAGCTCGGGCCAACACACAAATATGTCACACGAATGGGTCACAAACAGAAATACTATTAAACGCGTGTCTTTCTTATACAAATAAAACGCATCTGGTGACAGGTCATCAATCTCATCCGTTAATAAAAAATTATTAAATCAGACGGTTAAAATATGGTCTGGTCTCGGTACACAATCCACACGTACAAGTACCGTAGACAATGCCTTAATATTTTTTTGGCAACTTATACTCTGTGAAAGTGAGAATTTCTCAAACTCTACCATTGAAAAACCCAATTTCTTTTTTTTTCTAAAATATCAACATTCCTAATTTGATAACTTATTTTTATATATTTGCTCGATCAATTATGATTTATATATTATAAATTATTGTTAGAAAATCAACGTTCTAATTTTTAATTGCAACAAATAAATTCTTTCAAAGTTTATTTTAACGTGCATAATCACTACATGTATTTATAGGGTAATTGTTAGCAGGAATTGTTCTAGCTTAACAAGTGGTCTCAGGTTTGAGCTCTGGGTATGCAGTTGCGTTAGAGTTTTACCGCCCATAAAAATCCTACCCTACTCGAGCAGGATTGCCTCCCATCGAAGATAAATGTGTTTTACACCAAAAAAATATTTACAGATAATTAATAATTAAATTAATAAAGCATTATACAATCCACTACTATGTCATATCTCATTATTAATAACTCACTAATCACCATAGTAGGATATAAATAAAAAATCCAATATAAATAAAAAAACCCACTATGCTGACCTTATCACCTCGAAAGATATTAGTTTCTAACTGTTGGTCGAGGATATTTGTTGTTCACATAAAAAATATATAAATAAAATGTAAAATTAAAATATAATAAATTATAGGCTAAGTCTAGGGTACAGAAATTTAAAAATTGTTCATCATACACAATTATATTTTATTCGTTAAATATGAGTTTAAAATAATAGATATGATGGACTCTAAAAAGATGTAATAGCTAAAATATAGTTGTGTACTGTGCAACAACTTTTAAACTAGTGCACCTTAGAAAAAACTTAAATTATATACTTAACTTAAATGTTGAAAAATCTTGCTTATAAAATGCATTAAATTAGTGTTTGAGATGTATCCTTTATTATCTCTCTCACACACATTATTTGATCGAGCCAAAGTTATTATGTGTATTGCGTTGAGAAACTTATATATGTTTCTAACACTAGATTGAACTCAGTAACGTTAAAACGGATCTACAATATAGTTGTGATAAAAACCAAACACACTACTCTTTTCTTAGGTGAGGATGCCACCAAGGACTAGGATTCTTGTAAGAAGGGAAGCTTCTGGTGAGTCTGCTTCCCAACCCCGCGACCCTTTTCAAAGGGGTCGAGGTCGTGGCCATAGTCGAGGTAGACAGGGCGTTAATGTCAATAGGCATGGATCGGTTGTAGGAGTCGCCAATGTTGGGGTGCCTAAAGCGAGGCAAGGTAATCCAGGGATGACAAAGATTACAGCTGGTTTGCAGGGGTTACAACAGGTTGTGCAACAACTTGTTGGAGTTGTTGCTGAGAAACAACAAGGAAATCAACAAAAAAATCTTGATGGCCAGCAGGGGTTAGACAGGTAGATCAGCAGCCAGGTGCTACGACGGGAGGTATTGAGGTCATTTTGGCAGAGTTCATGAAGCTCAAACCCCCTACATTTTCCGGGTTTAATACAAATGAGGACCCACAACATTTTATTAATGGTCTAGAGAGACTATGGAGAGCGTTATAGCCACTCGAATTAAGAGTCAGAAAGGTTCTTAGTTATGAATGTAAAGGAAGGGTGGGAGATAAATGGACATGTTTTGTCGGGTATGTTTTACTTTGTTTGTTTTAAAAATTTTAGAAATGAAGTCCATTTAAAGACCCTTGACAGTAGACACCATAAATGTTTTTTTTTTGTTTGAATCAATGATATCCTCCATCACCATCATTTATGATAGAGGATACTATTCCAACCATGAAGAACTATATCATGGTAAAACTAGTTTCTTTTTTTTTTTGTCAAAATAAAACTAGTTTTTTGAGCGGGAATTTTTCCATTTACAAAACTGTAATTCAATACCTTCCTTAAGGAAAATCATAGCACATCAACCAACAACAACCGTTGTTAAACACCATAAACGCTTTGAGTAAAATGTTGGTAGTTTCAATTGAGATGCTACTCGGAAAAAGCTTTTACATGAAGTAGACACACTAAAATAAAATGAAGTAAAGGGAATCAACAGTTAAGAATGATTTGGAAGCGAGACACGACTCCGGAAAAAAAAAACAGATTCGCTTTCTTCCCTTTAGTCTTTATTCTTCACTCACTTTCACTTAATTATGATTCATGAGCCATCAATCAATACTACAACGAGGAGTACACATTGTAAAAAGTAACAAAGAGTGGGATCAATTTCTAGAAAACTTTCGAATAGAAAATAATTAAAGTCCAATTTAAAGGTAATAAACCCCAAATATTTTGACAAGTGTATATGGAATAGGCATTGTCCACAAGGCATGCATCTGAAAGCTTTATCTCCAACGATAATTATAAATAAAATCCATCACTTTAGTCTTTAACATTTAATATTTCGCAAGAGATTCCCTTCGAGGAGAAACAAACAAAACACACACAATCCAAATTACACATAACGACAGAAATAAGCTATTTACAGCAAGAACAAAACCAGCAAATAAAATATTTCTGATTTATTATTATATGTCTCCTCCTCCAGCATTTGATTTTGGCTTCTTCACTATCAAAACCGGGCACTTCACATTCTGTGCGCAGTAATTGCTCACACTTCCAAGGAAAGCCCTGCCATTCAACATCCAAAAGGCTAATTAACTTTACAATTCACATATATATAGAAGAAAGAAAAGAACACTCTGTAGTGTGGACTCACCTCTTGATGACACCATACCCATGGCTTCCCATCACTAAGATATCAACACCCAACCTTTGAACAATCTGACAGATCACGTCCCTGGGGTCACCATTCTCTACCTTCGTCTCCACCTTCATCAACCAACATACATTCATGATACTCACAAACTTACCAGAGTAGAAGGTTAAATATATTTTAATTTATGAAAAATAGTCCAAATTTAATTTTAATCTTTTTAATTTAAAATCGGTAATTTTAATTCTTCAAAAATTAACTATAAATTTTTATCAATAAATATTTAATAAGAGTATTTTCACTTTTTATGGGAATTTAACCCATTTAAGTGAGGTAATGCACTTACATTTTCAATATTGTTACACAATCTCTTGGCTTTCTCTAAGACGGTATCAGCCATTTGTTGGCTATACTTCTCCATGGTTGCCGTTATGTCAGAAGAAAACAGGTACCCTGAAACCGAAACCGAAACAAAAAGAGATTTTTACTACCAAAGCTAACAATTAACATGGTCATTGAGAACAATAAACGACAATACTTAAGAGGGTCGTTTTAATTTGGTTACTCCAACGAACCTGTGCCATCGAAGGCAGAATAAACGGCACGAGGAGGCTTGACGTAGAGGAGGATAAGGGAGTCTTTGGAATCTTGGAAAAGTAGATTCTTGAGGCACCATGAGAGAGCGTACAAGCTCTCCTCACCTTCATCGATGGCCACCATGATCCGTCGACGTTCATTTTCTGAGACACCAGCCATTTGCGGATGATTGAGGTTTGAGTAAAAAAGAAGAGTGCAAAGTTTAATTAACTATGATCGGTCCAATGAATGGAATGGAATGAAATAGTGTATATATATGATTTCTATATAAATATTTTTATTAATTTGTTACTTGACCATAGCGTGAGGACAGGTGCCAATGGATAATGATTTGTTTATGGAATCTATTGGCGGTTTCAGGGTTTGGGCTTTTCTGGTTTTTGGTATTTCAACACAGTGGGCTTTCAGGATTAACATTGCGACTTTACCGTTGAATTAAAAAAAACGTTGAAACCATATGTGGTGGACAATTCTGTGATAGACAACTGGTTCTGGCCTGGGTAACTTGTCCGTTTCACCCAACACTCCTTGGTTTCTTCTGCTTTCAACATTACGGACAAGCCCACAGAATCCTTGCCTTAATATTTAGTAGTATATTATATTATATATTTATTTATTTATCACGTTTCAAAGTTGGAGCATTCAATAGATAATTAACATTTGAAACAACATGAGCCTGTTTGGGTGGAACTTATGCAGAAGTACTTCTAGGTGAAAAAAAATAGCATAAATCAAAGAGGTCAAATGCATTTAACTTCTCTATAAGTTAAAATTAGTTACTTTTGGAGAAGTTAAATGAGAGAGCTTTTGAAGTAGGTGGTCTACAAAGATTAATTTTAACTTATGGAGAAGTTAAATGCATTTGACCTCTTTGATTCATGCTATTTTTTTCACCTAGAAGTACTTCTGCAGAAGTTCCACCCAAACAGGCTCCATGTCTTTTCCGATGGTGTCGCGTTACTATTAATTTTTTTATTTAAAAACTATCATATAGTAATAAATAAAAAATATATTTTCCATATTAATAAAAATGAAAAATGAATTGTTAAATATATTTTAAATTTTGACATTAATAATTAATTTTGAAATATTTTCTAACATATATACGAATTTAAATTATTTATCAAATTTGTAGTTTCTAATATTCAGTAAAGTTATTGAATTTAAAATTTACATGAACAATTTTGATTTATGGTGTTCGCAGAAAATAAAACATTTTACATTTTATTTGTAAAACTTAATAATATAATTTTGATTATTTATAATGTATAATATCTCAACATTTGTAATTACAAGTTAATATATTGTAAAATTAATTATAAAAAATCGTGTAATTTATTTGATAATTGATCTATCTGTAATTAGTCATACTAAAGGTGGATTATCATGACTCAAGACAAATTTTACCTATGATATTTAAATCTTAATTAAAGTTGTCACTTTGAGAAATACTTTTACATAATTACCAATTTGCCATCTTCTACTCGGGAGTTTTTTTTTAGGTCGAATACTCGAGAGCTAATTGTAAAATTATATTTGTAGGGGGTTTCTTGTTAAAAAACCAAACAAATGGTTTAGTAATAAATTTTAATTAAAAATAGAGTCTGTAATAAAAGCTACTTTGTTTATTAAAATATTCATTATTTTCTTAACAACATTTTTATAAGTTTGAAATTTAATAGCTATATTTTATATTAAAAATTATAAATCTAATAATATAATTAATAAAATTCATTAAGAAAATACTAAAAAAATCCCTTACGAATAAATTCCTAATCTTGAAAAATAATGAGGTGAAATTGAATTAATGAGTGTTGAATGAGTATGTATTATTAATGTAAAAAAGTTTTATATTATTATCAAATAATTTATTGCAATATTATTTAGTGAATATGATATATGAATATGATATACCAACTGTTAATAAAAAGAAAGGAATGGTATTTCTTGTTTACAGTTATAGTTCAGTTTGGTTAGTTTAGTGAAATATTTTATTTTAATAATTATAAAGAATCGCTTATTTTTTATTTTAAATAATTTTTATTATTTCTACTATTTATATAAACATTTCAAAAACATAAAACAAAAATAAATAATATTTTGATAATTGTTAATAAAAATTAAAACTAGGTCCTTAATATATACTAGACAAACAGCTGTATTACTAAATGTCACTTTCTTTAATTCATTCTTCTCTTTCTTTAATTAAACTCAGCAATTTAATTTTTTATATTTTTGTAAATAGGAAGTAGGAAAAAAGTTACCTCAAAACACAAAAAAAGGAAAGGAAACACTGATAAAATCATGGAAAAAGTTATTTAATCTTTTAACTTGTAAAACATCTCTCATTTATTTTATTGGTTTATTAGTATTTCACTTTTCAATTCTAACGACTCTAGAGAAAATTTTTAATATTGACATAATTGAATAATGTATTTATCTTTTAAAATTTGTTAACACTTTAAACTTTTTTTTTACATGTCTAAATCATTACTTGCAGCTCAAAGAAAAAAAGGTCAATTATGTTACTTACAAACACGAATCTTATATAAAAAAAATTGCAATTGAATTAAACTCTGTATTAAGCAACTAAGAAATTGGATAATAAAAATAAAAATAATTATATAAAATGTATATTAAAGCAAAAATACGCATTTTACGAATAGTTTTGCCCTAAATGACTCTAATTAGCATTTATTTTAAGAAGACGGTATCCTTAAAAAAGTATATTAGACAATGACAATAAAAAAAGTTAAGAGTAATTTTATTAAATATGTGGAATATATTCATGAATACTTGTATTTTATAATAAATAATTATATATTATATTATCAAGAATGATATCTACACAAATGATTGAAAATTCTGATAAATAAGTAGGATTTGAAATATGTAAACCATATTAAAATTGTTGTTTATCATGAAATTACATTAAAAGTGTGGTAGTCGTAGAGCGTGTAATGCACTTCCTCAATACAGTTACTTTTATGATAATAATCTCATTAAAAGGGTGGAGACATTCATTGTTGAATATGATAAAAAAAATGCGTAAATTAAACAAAAGTATTTTATAAAATAAATTATCTAATAAAATCTCTCAATGTACTTATCTTTTTGTTTCATTATTTTTAACACAGTCTTTATATAGTTAAACAAACTTCAATATATTGTTTATACAGTTCATCAAAATATTGAATTGATTTTATCCTGGCCTAGTCATCAGTTAGTTTATGATCAAATCTAGATCTGCAAAATTAAAATATCCAAACATTTTTATTTGATTGGTTTCTTTGGACCTGGACCCTATCCAAACATGGACTAGTGTTTGGGCTAGAACAAAAAAAAAGTAATCACCTCAATTACTGAACCGGGTTATCCGGTCGCCGGTGTCGATCCCCATTCCCCAACAACACCCACAATCAGTTCTACATGCATCAAAAACTGTTGCAGTATCGCACACACCCTATAAATTACACTACACAGTTTCTAGCTTCTTCCTGGCTCTGGTTTTGGGGCTAGGGTCGTTTGCAATTGTTGAAGTGTTGAGAGATTGGTATTTATTGGTAGTCGAGTTGTATCGAGATCGACCGTAGAAGGCGATGTTTTTGTTTGATTGGTTTTATGGGATTCTTGCATCGCTTGGGTTGTGGCAGAAAGAGGCCAAGATCTTATTCTTAGGCCTCGATAATGCCGGAAAGACCACCTTGCTTCACATGCTCAAAGACGAGGTTTCATAACCCTTACTGTTATTCTTCTTTTCTGACTATTTGCGCCTTCATTCGTCATATACGGTTAAACCGTGCCGGATCTCCCCCTTCCCGCACTTTGTGAATTGCTTTAATCTCTCACCTTCTATTTTACTGGGAATAGAATGTTATTTGTTTTGTTTGAATTAGAAACGATTCAACTTTTCAATTACTGTTTTGTTGAGGAAAGTAGCGGTGGATGATATAGAAATCGTGCTTGAGTTTTTCCCCTTAGTATAAGATTGTAGTGGCAACTTGTGCTTGGAATAATTATAAAATCATATGTTGGTTGCTTGAATTGAAATCCTCTTGTACAATTTGAATATTGGATGGTTCAATGGCTAATTGCCTATATTCCTGCAACTGCATATTGACATGTTTTGGTCTAATGTATTTTCTTTGACATCAAACACCTACTTCAATTTTTTGGATTTCTGTGTTTTTCTCTGCAATTGTTTTCTGGTTTTAGCTAGCTTTACACATTGATAGCATACATGTACTTAACAATCTCCAGCTTCTTGACATTACTACACATTATTATGGCTCATCTTATGGTCCTGGTTTATGGTGTGATGTTTTTATCGTGGAATTGGTTTGGCAGAGATTAGTCCAGCATCAGCCAACGCAGTATCCAACATCAGAGGAGCTGAGTATTGGGAAGATCAAGTTTAAAGCTTTTGATCTTGGTGGTCACCAGATTGCTCGAAGAGTCTGGAAAGATTACTATGCTAAGGTCTCTCTCTCTCTCCAAACACACACACATATGCACATGTTTGCAAGTGCATCCCAAGAGTAGACTATCTTAAGTCTTAACTATGCATCCTATGAAAGCATATCAATGCCACTTGACTTTGTATAGATATGTTAGGAATTCAGGCTTCAGTCTTGTTTTCCAATCTATTATCTGCGGCAATTGCAGATATAAAGCTGCACTAGAGGTTTGACTTACAAAATGTGTAGTTCTAGGCTTCTAGCTGTGTTAGCAAGGATGAAGTTTTCTTCCCATGCTCATTACTGGAATTGAATTATAATGATCAATTTGTTAAACATGCTTTTGTGTTGTGAAATATAATAAAATATGGTAAGGCTAATATCTTATTATGTGACTAGAGTTAAGTTAAGATTTGGTGCCTTCATAATCCCAGCTAAACGATTATTGTTTATCTGATTCATGGGAGGCAGAAATTATACGTGGTAAATCGCTGATAGTGCCTTTTATCTTTAGAGGGCTGCTAATAGTATGTTACCAGACATATCTGCTTCTGACGCAATTTTTCCTTTGGAGTGTCTCATTGGGCATACTACATACTTTATAATCAAAGGGTTACTCCGATATTCATGCCTTCATAATCCTGGCTATTTCATGTTTATTTGGTTCATGAGAAGTAGACATCATTATGGGAGTTCATTGATGCTTCCTTTTTTTTCTCTTTAGAAGGGCTACTAACAGTATCTGTGGAAAATTGGTTCTCTGAACAAATTTAGCATTGTTTTAGAAGTTGATTTCTTTTTTTTTTGTTTTTTAATAGTTGCTTGCATTATTGTTCTCAAGCATTAAGCTTTTCTTGAGATTTATTAACTTCTTGCTTGAGATTTATTATTTACTCTGGGCTTTGTTACTTTTTGATGATCTAGAGTAAGCATCGTCCTTCTTTGATGCAGGTAGATGCAGTGGTCTACTTGGTTGATGCTTATGACAAGGAAAGATTTGCTGAGTCTAAAAAAGAGTTGGATGCTCTCCTCTCTGATGAGTCTTTGACTACTGTCCCCTTCCTTATCCTTGGGAACAAGATAGATATTCCATATGCTGCCTCAGAAGAAGAGTTGCGTTACCATTTGGGACTGACCAACTTCACCACTGGCAAGGGCAAGGTAAATTTGTCAGACTCTAATGTCCGTCCTATGGAGGTATTCATGTGCAGTATAGTGAGGAAAATGGGTTACGGAGATGGTTTCAAATGGCTCTCTCAATACATCAAATAGTCCATTAGTAAGAGATGCTTTGTATCTCGTTTCTAGAAGTTTATTCATATAGTTATGAATTGGAGGTGACGAGGTGTTTTTAGTACAAATTGCTGTTAAAGAAATTGCAGTATATTTCAGTTTTATTTATTTGTCAAAATGGCTGAGGCACCCCTCTCTCTTTCATTGATCCATTACATGCAGAGCAAAATCTTTAGTTATTTTTGGTGATTTTTGCTCCGAAGGGAAAGAGAGGGCTACAATCTATACACAAGAACTCCTTTTCTACATCTATGCTTAAAAAAGGCACCAATTTTCAATCGTTATATGCAGAGCAAAATCTTTAGTTATTTTTGGTGATCTTTGCTCCGAAGAGAAAGAGGGGGCTACAATCTATACACAATAACTCTTTTTCTACATCTATGCTTGAAAAAAGCACAAATTTTCTTGCTGGCTGTTGGTTGACATTGTGAAACAAATCATCAAATTCAATCACATGAAACAATGTTTAACCTCTATCAATCACATTAAACATTAGCTTATCTCTCAAATCCGAACATTAGGTTGAATTGCCCAAGCGTGTTGCAGTTGGCTGGCCGTTGCGATGTAGCCATGAAATTGTAGCCAGCTTTGTAGAAGCACTGCAAAGTTTGCAATGGTCCTGCTAGTTAAGGAACCAAAAAAGAGAAGGCTTTTATTGGAAATCACAGTCTTAATTGCATCTGTGACATTAAATATCATATATTCCAATAAAAATTTTCTGCTTTTAATTTCTTAACAAGTGCCCACTCTTTAGTATTTTCCTTGAAATAAAATCAATTTCATTGGTAGAAGCCCGGCAAAGTTTGCAATGTTAATCTAGTTATCAGTGCTTGTTTGAAAGCCAATTGAAACTTGAAATAAAATCAATTTCATTGGTAGAATCACTGCAAAATTTGCAATGTTAATCTAGTTATCAGTGCTTGTTTGAAAACCAATTGAAACAGTAACTGATTCTACAAAATTGAAATAAAATCAATTTCGTAGGAGCACCGCAAAGTTTGCAATGTGTAGTTATCAGTGCTTGTTTGAAAACCAATTGAATCAGTAGAATATTTGATTCTACATAACTGAAATAAAGTCAATTTCATTTAATGTACTATTTTGTAACTTGTGCATAATTTATTTATAGTTATTAAATTTAAAATTAATTTTATTTAATTATAAACCAAACACGAGCATTTAGGGCCTGGCCTGTTTGTTGCATTTTCGTTTCCGGTTTCCATTTTCTGTTTTCTGTTTCCTGAAAATTTACAAAGGAAAAACTGGAAATGCTGGAAATAAAAATTTGCTGTTTCCAGCATTTCCAGTTTTTTCTTTGTAAAATTTCAAAAAACAGGAAATAGAGTGAAAGCAGGAAATGAGAACAAGAAATGTTTTCGTAAACCAAATATTATCCCACCAGATTATTCCCTCCGTCCCGGTTTATAATACCACTTTTAAAAGAATTGAGTGTTCTTTTGGGTTCAGGTTATGGTACACAAGTAAGATTTTTGTGTACCGGTACAAAAGAAATTCTAACCATTGATATAGTAATTTTATAAAAGTGTGGCTGTGATTGAACAACAGAATTCCGGTCAGAGTTTCCAATAATATGTTTTGTATTTAATAGGTGATCCTTCAAGAAAAACCTATAAAAGTTGGCTTTTTGCAGAGATACCCCAACATCTTCCAGCCAGCCACTAACCCACTGCTCGCAGATCGAACTAAAATCATGAATCGCAATTCGCAGGCCACTTTTTTCCATGGTCGCAGCGTATCTTTTTTTTTTATGACAGGTCTCAATTCATTTTTTTACGTGGTCTATATTCTTTTCTTCGTCCTTTCACATTCTTCTAATTTTCTTTTATCTAATGTGTTTTGTTTCTTTCAATTAATTACATCTTTTTTTATTTAATTCCTATCCTATGTTCTTATTGCTTCTAGATCAAAGCGGATTGTTTGATTAGATGTGACACAGTTATTTATTATGAATTTTTTTAACCACAGGTATCTCTATTATTATCACGGGCAACCTTGTTTGGGTGCTTAGTCACAATTAGGACTTCTCACTCCTTCCCAAGAGTGTTTAGAGTGTGTTTGGCAGTGTCAATAAGATAACTACTAGCTTATAAGCTAGTTTGGTCAACACAAAAGTGTTTGGTAAGGTACCTTTCAAAGTAGCTTATTTTAGGAGCTTCTAGCTTATAAGCTACAAGCCACTTCACCTAGCTTCTAGCTTGTAATTTATTTCATTTTTTCCATCACTATCCCTTATATTTTAATACATTTCCCCTATTATCCTTAGTTTCTTTTTACCTATTATTACCTATTTTCAATTTTAATAACAAAAAGCTTTCAGCTTCGTTTTAGGGTTAAGGTTTGTATACTACCTCCATCTACTCACCTATTTAGGGTTAAGGTTTGTATACTACCTCCATCTACTCACCCGGGTCAACTAACCAAACACTTCGTTTCACGTCAACCTTCCACCACATATTTCAACATGTTCAATGGGACACCAACAATATTTTTCCATAACTTTTCTCATTACCCAATACTTTTAATTTAATTATCTTCTTTTAAATGTAATTAATTCACAGTAATTACCACAAATATAAAAAAAACACGGAAATTCACCAGGGGAGCCAAGGTAACACCCAAGTCATGCATGCAAAATTTTAAGACAAAATTCATTCGTCAAACATGCAAGCCCCCACTATCCATGGAAAGTATACTTGGGGTTAGGGTTTGTATACTACCACCATCTTCTCACTAGGGTCAATTAACCAGACACTTCGTTTCACCTCAACCTTCCACCACATACTTCAAAATACTCAATAGGACACCAAAAATATTTTTCCATATTTTTTCTCATTACCCAATATTTTTAATTTAATTATCTTCTTTTAAATGTAATTAATTTAAAGTAATTACCACAAATATAAAAAATACGAAAAATCACCACAGGAGCCAAGGTAACACCCAAGTCTTGCATGCAAAATTTCACGTCAAAATTCATCTGTCAACCATACAAGCCCCCCACCATCCATGGAAAGTGTACTTAGGGTTAGAGTTTGTATACTACCACCATCTACTCACCAGGGTCAACTAACCAAACACTTTGTTTCACCTCAACCTTCCACCACATACTTCAACATGCTCAATGAGACACCAACAATATTTTTCCAGAATTTTTTCTCATTACCCAATATTTTTAATTTAATTATCTTCTTTTAAATGTAATTAATTCACAGTAATTACCACAAATATAAAAAAACACGAAAATTCACCACGAGAGCCAAAGTAACACCCAAGTCATACATGCAAAATTTCACGTCAAAATTCATCCGTCAACCATACAAGCCCCCCCACTATCCATGGAAAGTGTAGTTAGGGTTTTGTATACTACAACCATCTACTCACCAAATGACCTCCATTGGCCAAGACATTATTAACATTTGACCACCATCCCAAATTGACCGTGAAATGATTTTTCTAAAATTTTTGGGAACTAGGAGCTATATTTTGTGATTTTTCTCTATTTTTTCACCAAATAATTCATAACAAATACATTATAAGTTGAAAAATCACCAAAATTGGGTACTCGGTGCCTCACCCACTTTGGGATATCCCAAATGAAAGGTTGGATTTTTTGTGGTCATTTGGTGGTTTTTGTTCTTAAATTGTAATTATTATAAACTTTTTCTATGAAAAATCAATTAAAAAAATATGAAAATTTTTGTAAAAAAACATTTTAAGGAGAGATTAAAAAAATGACATCAAATTAAAGAAATCAGTGTATTATAGGACACATTGAATGTTAATTAAAAATATAACAATTTATAATACAAAAGAATAGTTTATTTTATAATTATAATAGTTAAAGGGCTTATTTGTAAATTGTAAAAATTCATAGAAACTTGCTATAGCAGGTCACCCCAACTTGTGTACCGGTACACAAGTTTAAAACTTGTGTACCTTAACCTTACCCGTTCTTTTGATGTAAGATTATTTACAAATTTTTAGATGAATTAATCATTTTTTCATATTTGCCCTTCATTAATATGGAACTCTTTTTAATTTCTTATATATTGATTAGTGTGAATAATTAATAGAGTTTTACTCACATGCTCAATTACACCATAAGAAATTGACTTTTGGAGTCTTCCACTAAGTGACAATTAAGGTCTCTAAAATATATTGACCTTTAAATATAGGTATATTTGGAATGTTATAATTTTTTTGTAAAAAACCAATACATTAACAAATTTTTATTAAGATGTATGAAACGATTGAAATGGTCTTATAACGAGGGATTGAAAGAGTAGTTATTAATACCGGTGTGTCTGAATTAGTGTTTAACACCCTCAAAATTACGTTGAAAACTCACATTAAGTTTGAAATTAATGTTTGTAAAATCTAATCCAAATACATAATATCTGTTCGATTCTTATTATCCTTAGGATTGATTATGAATAGTGAAACTTGATTTTCACCTTCTATAATTTTATCATCAAGTTTGGTTTGTAATTGTTGCGGTGAAAAAAAAAGATTGACTCTTAATTTTTTTATGCCGGGAAATATTTTAATTTTTCAATTCAGAAAAGTAACTGTAAGTATATGATTCATTAAAATTACTTTTGTTTTGTTATTTAAAGTCGAAATAAATTGTTTTAGTTTTACCATCCGTTTTGCTCTATGTGACAAGGGGAAATTTTTTCAGCACTCATGTACGACTACTACCACTAATTTTGACACTTACCCATGAACTATTTGTTATGAATAATTATCATAGGGTAGATGCCCATCAGATTTATTCTGATATGATATGACTATACCTATTTCCTTTAATAGGTAGGATTGATCTTGAGAAGATATTGTATATCGTAGGTTACATAGGTTCCTCAATTATAGGTTACTTAGTTTCCATTATTAAATCCCATTTACTTGTATAAACTATGTGAATGGAATAAGACACAATCAACTCTCGGTCTCTTCTTCTCTTATCTTTCTCTCTACTCTTTCTATCTACTCTCTACTTGTATATATTGTCAACGTTAATTTTATAACACGTTATAAGCACGAGGCTATAACCAACTGAGCAAGAAGTCTTACATTCCTTTGGAGAAGGTACTATCATCCTAGAATAAAAGGGTACAATTACAACTAATGATAAACGTTGAGTTTCACATCATTATGTTTATATTCTTCTAAACATTATCATATATTATTTGGTTATTCTCTAATTTTTTTCTATTGTACTTAAAAATGTCAAATATTGCAAAACTGAAATTAGTTGCTCTTGACGTTTCGAAAAAAAAAATACTTGTCATGAATATTTAAGATGTGTTGAATTCTTTGATATTCATATTTTTTTTATCGTGAGAAATATGTGTCATACATTATATTCTAATCATCTTGAATCAGTGATAATTATAATCATTGTTATTATTATAATTGTTAGAGGAATTAAATGGAAAAAGATATTTGATATGTATATGTGAATTCATGTATTTATTCAAGAGATATGATTTTTATTTATGAGATATTTCTTACATGGTTAAATTAGTAAATGGGATAATACATGATCCTATATAATGTTGGTTTGGATATATTGCACGATTAACTACATTGATATTTTGTTATTAGAAATATTTCAAATTATTATATTACACGTGTGACATGTTTAAATTAAATTGATATATAAGGACATGTTTGGTTTCCTTTAAGGAATTTAATTAATAGTATTATAATATTATTTTTCATGGTTGTTATTATAACACCGGAATATCATATAATTTATCATATCAATTAACATAACACCATAATATTTTATCAATAAAAATGAGTACAATTCATTATATAATATCTCATTTGTTAAATTAATATGCTTTGCTCTAAATAATTTGAGATATTATATTACATTTTGGCAAAATTTGATGGTTAATTGTCCTAAATTGCTATTATGAAATTCTAGATAGTTATGGACAATGTATGATGATTCCTCATAAAATGAGGAAGTGAATGATCTAATGATATACCCCTATTAGTATTGTATTGCTCTTCACTCAATGTATAACATTCCTTTTTGCATACCCTAGGGGATGCCAATTGACTAGAATGTAATAAGAGAATGTATGAGGTATGTGAAATAAGTTCTAATTGTATGATGTTATGTTAATTATTATTATCCATTATCATGGATAATAGTTCATGAGATATGCGAAGAAAGTAAGAGGGTTGATGTATAAATTTTCGTAAACGTTTTTTATGAATTTTTCATGATTGTGAATTTGTTTGAGGACCTATAGATCGAGAGGTCAGCTCCGCCAGATGTGGCGTGTGAGCATGATTGTGTTTAAGGACCTGTAGGTCGAGATCTTAGCTCCGCCAGATGTGGCGTATGAACATGATTGTGTTTGAGGACCTGTAGGTCGAGAGCTTAATTAGTTTCGCCAGATGTGGCATGTGAACATGATTGTGTTTGAGGACTATGTCAAGAGCTCAGCTCCGCCAAATGTGGTGTGTGCCCCAAGTTTATGTATTTAATGGTGTGCGCGCCAAGATTATATATTTGAGGGCGTATGAGCAAGAGCTAATGTTTTGTTACCTATATGGTAATACAAATATAATTGAAGGCTCTCACATAGTTAACTTTTTTTTGTTACCTATCTGGTACAAATATAGATGAAGGCTCGTACAGAGCTAAATGTTCCGTTACCCATAGGAACAAAATTACACATTCGTTATGCCTTATATTGTGGTAAGTCTCGTAGAAACTTATTAAGTTTCAAGGCTATCCGCAAAAATGGATACCAAATAGAGACAACAAATGATGACAATGTTGAATGTCTATACATCACGAGAATGATGCTAAAAAAATGTGTATTGAAAAATTTGTCTTCATTTTCCTTCGGGTTGTACTACACTTATATTAGTACAATTGAAACAAATGCTATAATAAAGCATGATAAAATTGTTATTGGCATGAACGGTTGAGCCATCCCGTTTCAATTATGATGCGAAAATTCACATGGACACCTTATGAATAGCCAGTAGATTCTTCAGTCCAACAATTTTTCATGTGTTGCTTATTCTCAATGAAAAATGATTATTTGACAATCGCCAACAAAGATTGGAAGTGAATCTCTCACCTTGTATCATGTGGGCCATTTAGATATTTTATTATTATAATTGATGCATCAACTAGATGACCACATGTTTGTTTATTGTCAACTTGCAACCATGAGTTTGCAAGATTATTTGCTCAACAAATTTGTTTAAGAGCTCAATCAAGACAATACACCTTGATAATGTAGGTGAATTTATGTATGTCCATTAAAATTGATGTTGAACATCTTATAGCGTATGTTCATGATCTTGCATAATCAGTTATTAATTGAAAGACAATTACTAATGAGATCAAAACTTCCAATTTTTACTTGGAGACATGCAATCTTGCAACACTTATTCGCATCAAGCCAATAAATTATCATAAGTCCTCCCCATTACATATGGTTTTTGGTCAGGAACCTAATACTTCCCATATAAGAATTTTTGGATGTGCATTATATGTTATTATTGCTCCACCACGATGCACTAAGATAGGATCTCAAAGAAGGTTGGGAATATATATTGGCTATCGATCCCCGTCTATAACAAAATATATATATTGAACAATTGACGAGGGATTTATTCACGACTCGATTTATCGATTGCCATTTTGATGAATTTGTTTTCCCAATATTAGAGGGAGAAAATAAGCAGTTGGACAAACAAATTGGTTGGAATGAATTATCCTTATCCATATTGATCCTCGAACAAAACAATGTGAACTGAAAGTTCAAAGGATAATTCACGAGCAAAGTTTAGCCCATCAAGTATCGAATGTATTCACTGACCCAAAAATATGTACCAACTGCTAATGCTCCAATTAAAATAGATGTCCCTGTTGGACAATCTACAGTTTCAAATGATTCTGAAGCACACATGAAGCGTGGCAGACCTGTTGGTTCCCAATGTATATATATATAAAATATCCTCAGAAAAGAAAAGAAGCTAATAATCTAGATGGCATGATTGAGGATATAGAGACTCTAGAAGAGTCTTGGACATAATTATTATTTCAGTTTCAAAAGAAAATCAGGTACCTGAAATTCATGAAAATAAAGAGATCTCATTATGTCCTGAATGAAATACAATGGAACCAACATGAAGTCAACGTTGACAACATTTTTGCATTAGCTCTTGATATTATAAATGATAGTGAGGATCATGAACCGAAATCGATTAAAGATTGTCGACAAAGAAAAAATTGGCCAAAATGTGAATGGATGAAATTCACTTGCAAAATGCAAAGTTTTGGGCTTGTAGCCCACACACATGAACGTGTAAAGCCAGTTGGATACAAATGGGTTTTTGAACAAAAATGAGATGCGAAAAGTGTAAACGTGCTATATAAAGCACAACTTGTTGCCCAAGGCTTTTCACAAAAGACTTGACATTGATTTTGAATAAATATATTCACTTGTGGTGGATGCGAGCACTTTTCGATAATTTTCTATTCCGTAGTACATGAAAATACGATGAATATTGTTACGACCCATTTGTATGGCTTTCTTGAAAATGATATATATATATATATATATATATATATATATATATCAAACTCCCTGAAGGGTTTAATTTGCTGGAAACATATAGTCCAAGTTCTCGATAAAGTTATTCAATTAAATTGAATAAATCATTTTATGGACTAAAATAACATGGGCATATGTGGTATAATTGTCTCAATGAATATTTGATGAAAAAAGATAGAATAATGATTTTATTTGTCCATGTATTTTTATAAAAATATATGGCAAAGAGTATGGCATACTTATTGTTTATATTATTGGAACTCCTAAAGAGCTTCCAAAAGTTGTAAATTGTTTAAAGCAACAATTTGAGATGAAGGATCTCGGAAAGACAAAGTTTTGTCTTGGATTACAGCTTGCATATTTAAAATATGCAATTATAATGCATCAAGAAACATATACAACAAATATGTTGAAAGAATTCTATATGGACAAATCACATCCATTATGCATTCCAATGGTTGTAAGGTCACTTGATGTGTATAAAAATCCTTTTAGACCTCAACAGAATGATGAAGAAATTAAATGTAGTCTTGAAATATCATATCTTAGTGCAATTGAGGAACTAATGTATCTTGCTACTTATACATGACCCAACATATAATATGTTGTTAATTTATATATTTCTTCGTCTACAAGGTATTGGAATGGAATTAAGCATATATTCACTACCTTAAAGGTACATTGGACATGAGTTTATTCTTCTCAAATAGACCAAAGTCAAACCTTATTGGTTATGCAAATGCAAGTTATTTCTCCGACCCTCATTTGTTTACAAGTGATGGCACTACCATTTCATGACAATCCATGAAACAAACTATAACTGCCACATCATCTAATCATGCTAAATTTTAGCATTACATGAGGCGAGTCGAGAATGTTTTTGGTTGATATATGTGATTCAACATGTGCAAGAAACTCGTGGTTTATCTTCTAGAAAATTCACTTTGACGGTCTTATGCGAAGATAACAACGCATGTATTTTTTAGTTGAAAGAATGACATATTCAATGAGATAGAACAAACTCATGATCTTAAAAAGAATTGCGATATACACATTAGCAAGTTCATGAAAGGATCTGACAGATCTTTTACAAAGTCATTGCCAACTAAAGTTTCTGAGCAACTAGTACAGAAGATCGGTCTCCTTTATCTTATACATGATTATCCAAATGAGGGGGAGACATAAATGCGTTATGTAACATCCCGCTAATTAATACCTCAATTCATAGGAATATCATAACTCAAAGTAGAATAAAGAAAAATAGGTTGTTGCTTGATGTTGGTTCTAAGCCTAATGACTTTGACGCACTAAATTGCAAATATCTAGAGTTGTAGATGTCCGATTGAGAGGATTCCACTCTCATTAGAAAGCTTTTTTCCGGGGCTTCAGTTTGATAGGTTACACGATAGGGTTTGGATGAAAACTGCACCTTAACAAGAAGGGAAAATCTCACTCTGGTTTCCTCGCTCGAGGTGAGCTCAAGCGCAGCCTGAGCGAGGATACCAGTAAAAAGGGAAAATTGCAATCTGGTTTTCTCGCTCAAGCTGAGCTCGAGCGCAGCCTGAGCGCAGAAAAACAGAGAGCAATTCGAGGAAATTCAGCTTGAGCTGAGCTCAAGCGCAGCCTGAGCGAGAACTCGCGCTCGAGCTGCACTCAAGCGAGGCTTGAGCGCAGGTCCGATTTCTGCATTTTAAAACACGTTCGTGGACGGTTTCAGTCAGTTCCTTCTTCCATTTTTTCGTATTTTCAGAGAGAGAGAGGTTCTAGTGAGAGAAAGTCCCAGCAAAGGCCAAGAACGAATTCTACTCATCAAGAACGAGTCCTGCCTCAATCTTTCTCCCTTCAAGGCCCTCCGTTCTTCGTTCTTTCTCCTTTTTCTCGACTCACAGGTGGGTGGACTTTCACTTGTTTGTTCTGGATGATTGTCATTGCATGTTCCCTATTCTTTTTCCCCTTTCCTTCTATGAATTAGTGATATAAGTATAGTAGGAACATAAGAACTGTGAATATACTGATTATTGTATGTATTGGATTGCCAAAACCTTAGGGTAGATGATTGGATGATTCTGTATGATGGTTCTTGGTTATGCTTGATTATTCTTGATTATATTATTCTGGAATTTATGGGTCTTTGGCCATCACAGTCATGAAATTATGAATTTAAGAAATCATAGAGCTTTCGGGCTATCACAGGGTCTTTGACCATCACAGGCCTTCAGGCAAATTAATTAAGAACAACAGGGTAACCACATCGAACTCATGGCCAAGAGGGAGATGAGGTCCCCAATCACAGAATTATATTTAATGTTATTTAAAATTTAATCATAGGTAACCTTGGACGACGGTCCTTGGTTACATGTCCGAGCGCTCATCACAGTCAAGTAACAGAGAAAAGACCCCGGGTGTCGGGAACAACACCTCACAACCATGCATTGCATCTTGATGATTTATTTTCTTTGTGTTGAATCCTGTATCATTATCTCTTTTATGTCTCTTAAATTCATATGTATGCCATGATGGTTCTTGGTTGTTTTCCCCCACACTGCACACACGGTTACACTCACTGGGACGTTGGTCTCACCCCATTCCATGGGAACAATATTTTCAGTGGTGCAGGATACTGATCAAAGCTATGACGAGTAGTAGATGGCATGTGAAGACCATTAGTCCTATTGTTTATTTTACTTGATGTTGTTTATGTTGTTTAGGACCATTAGTGTTATTTGTTAAAGCTACTTTAGAAATCATTATGTTAGTTTAATATTTTTGTATTTTAGCCTTGATGGCAACAGGATGTTATTATTTCATTGAGTTATATATGTATTGTTGGAGTTTAGTAATTGTTGGGTTACTCAAGCGATGGTATTGTATGTCGATACGCGAAATGAATGAAATAATTTCACGAATTTGGAAATAGTGCTTCCAACAGGCATTATTTCTGAATTTAGAAATTAGGACGTTACATTTTGGTATCAGAGTAGTTCAATCCAGTTGGACTGTGGTTATGTGTTACTCCTTAAGTTAGTCATAATTTTATATGCATTATTAGGGAATTGATAGACTGATCACCTGGATATTTCTTAATGATGTGTATAGGGTCATGGCTAACGGTAAGAGGGGACGTCTTCGTGCCAATTCACCTTCACCCTCACCGGATCAACCTCAGGATCCCGTGGCGGTGGCCCTTCAAATGCTCACCCAAATCATGGGGGAGCAAGCCGCCTCTAATGCCGCAGTACTTCAGGCCTTGCACAGGCAGTCCACCGGTACTCCTCCACCGGGGACAGTAGTAGATCCTTTTCTTCAGGGATTAACAGAATTCAGGAAACACCACCCTCTAGCCTTTAATGGGGCTTATGACCCAGCAGCAGCAGACTCCTGGCTTAATGCCATGAACAAGATCTTTGAGGTGATGCCTTGTGCGGACGACCTGAAGGTGAGATTTGCTACCTACATGTTACAAGGAGAAGCAGAGAATTGGTGGAAGAACGCGAAGATCAGTTTGAACACTCCGGAAACCTTACTCTCTTGGGATGCATTCCAGAATGTATTCCTGGAGAAGTATTTCCCTGAACCAGTCAGGAAACAGAAAAAGCTAGAATTTCTCAATCTGAAGCAAGGCAACATGACCGTGGGCCAGTTTGTGGCCAAGTTTGAAGAACTCTCCAAGTATCACTCCCTGCTGCAAGCCAATCCCAATGAGGGTTGGAAATGTTCTCACTTGGAAGCGGGCCTCAAGCCCGAGATCAGGAAAATTGTGTCAGCCTTCCAGCTCAAGGATTTCCCAGCCTTGGTGACCAAGTGTCTGGTCGTCGAGCAAAGTTTGGTGGATGAGGCGCCCAAGCCGGCAGCTAGGACTTGGGTTGAGAGTAAGAGGAAGGGAGATGATGCACCTGTCAGTAAGAATTTTCGACCTCAGTTCCATGGAGGAAAGGGCAAGCAAGTCGCCCTTCCCTCCACTACCGCTTTTCCTATTTGTCCCAAGTGTGGCAAGCACCATCGGGGCGAGTGCCTGGTAGGACAACGAGTCTGTTTCTACTGTCGGGAACCAAATCACATGATTGGGGACTGCCAAAAGAGGAAGAAGGACCAACCCAAACCCCAAGCTACCGGAAGGGTCTTCACCCTCAACGGTGAGATGGCAACTCAGGCCGATAATCTGATGCAAGGTACTTGTAATCTAAATGACATTCCTTTGATTGTACTGTATGATTCTGGAGCAACTCATTCATTCATTTCTTATGACTGTGTGGAAAGGATGAAATTGCATGTCATTCCTTTACCCTTTCATTTGAATGTCCATACCCCTGCTAAGGAAGCCATTCCCACTTCCTTAGTGTGTCTTGCATGTCCCTTAGAAATTCATGGTAGGATCTTTGAAGTTGATTTGATTTGTCTGCCATTGAAAAAACTTGATATTATTTTGGGTATGAACTGGTTATCCCGTAACCATGTCATGCTTGACTGTTGCAATAAAGAAATTGTTTTCCCTACTCTTCTTCCTTCCTCGAATGAGAGACCATCATATTTGTTATCTTGCTCCACTCAAATTTCTGAATGCCTGACTGATGGTAGTTATTGTTTTATATTACTGCTTTCCTCAACTGTAGAGTCGAAAACCCGACCTAGACAGCATAGCCATTGTTAGGGAGTTCCAGGATGTTTTCCCTAGTGAGGTGACCACCTTACCTCCGGATCGAGAGACTGAGTAGACCTTGTGCCGGGAACAGGGCCTATTTCTAAGGCTCCCTATAGAATGTCACCCTTGGAGATGGGTGAACTTAAGAAGCAACTAGAGGAATTAATAGAGAAGCAGTTCATTAGGCCTAGTGTATCCCCTTGGGGAGCTCCAGTGCTCCCTGTTAAGAAGAAGAATGTTAGCATGAGGTTGTGTGTTGACTATAGGCAGTTGAACAAGGTAACAGTTAAGAATAAATATCCCTTGCCTAGGATAGATGACCTGTTAGATCAGCTTAGAGGGGCAACAGTATTTTCTAAGATAGACTTGAGATCAGGTTACCATCAGATAAAGATTAGAAGTGAGGATATTCCCAAAACTGCTTTTAGGACTAGGTATGGGCATTATGAGTATTTGGTGACGCCATTTGGCTTGACCAATGCTCCAACTGTATTCATGGACTACATGAACCGTATCTTTAGGCCCTATTTAGATAAGTTTGTGGTTGTATTCATCGATGAAATTCTTATCTATTCTAAAACCTTAGAAGAACATGAGCAACATCTTAGAGTGGTTTTGGAAGTGTTGAGAGAGAAGAAACTGCTTGCTAACCCTGAGAAATGTGATTTCTGGTTGGATAAAGTTCACTTCCTAGGACATGTGATATCTAGTGAAGGTGGGTCAGTGGACCCCCAGTAAGATAGAGGCAGTGATTGGTTGGGAGAGGCCCAGATCAGTCACTGAGGTTAGGAGTTTCTTAGGATTAGCTGGGTATTATCGCAGATTTATTAGAGGTTTTTCCCAGTTGGCTTTACCTCTCACCCGACTGACTCGTAAGGGTCATGCTTTTGTTTGGGACAAGAAATGTGAGAAGAGTTTCAAGGAACTCAAGGAGAGGTTAACCACCACCCCGGTGTTGGTATTGCCGGACTTGTCCAAATCCTTTGAAGTGTATAGTGACGCTTCAGGAAAGGGATTAGGTTGTGTTTTGATGCAGGATAAGAAGGTAGTGGCTTATGGTTCTAGACAGCTTAGACCCCATGAGGAAAATTACCCAACCCATGACTTAGAGTTGGCTGCAGTAGTGTTTGCTCTCAAGGTGTGGAGGCATTACCTATATGGTGTGCAGTTTGAGGTTTTTAGTGATCACAAGAGCTTAAAGTACCTGTTTGACTAGAAGGAACTTAACATGAGACAGAGGAGGTGGATGGAATTTCTAAAGGACTACGACTTTGAGCTTAAGTACCACCCAGGTAAGGCCAATGTGGTGGCCGACGCCCTAAGTAGGAAATCCCTGTATGCGTCATCCATGATGGTGCATGAGCTAGTATTGTTAGAGAAGTTTAGGGATTTAAAACTTGATGGGAACTATGAGGGAGATAGTATGAGACTCCATAGGCTAGAAGTAGTTAATGAGTTAAGGACAAGGATTAGAGAGGCTCAGATCTTAGACTTAGAACTCCAGTCCCGAAAGGGACAACAGGATTTTCTGTATCAGGAGATGGGATGATTCTCTTCCAAGGGAGAGTCTGTATCCCTAAGGGGGGTAGTCTTAGAGAAGAGATTTTAGAGGAGGCTCATAAGAGCAAGTTCACGGTACATCCGGGTATTACCAAGATGTACCAAGACTTGAGGACCATGTTTTGGTGGGATGGGATGAAGAGAGACATAGTTGAGTTCGTTTCTAGGTGTCTTGTATGCCAACGGGTTAAGATAGAACACCAAAAGCCCTCAGGTATGCTCAAACCATTAGAAATTCCCGAGTGGAAATGGGAAGCCATATCCATGGATTTTGTGATGGGACTCCCTAGAGTTCCAGCAGGCTTTGATGTCATTTGGGTGATTGTGGATCGGCTGACCAAGTCCGCTCATTTCTTACCAATCAAGGCAACCTACCCTTTGACCAAATTAGCAGAATTGTATATCAAGGAGATTGTGAAGCTTCATGGTGTACCTTCCAGCATAGTGTCAGATAGAGATCTCAGGTTTACCTCTAGGTTTTGGAATGCCCTACACCAAGCCTTCGGTACTAAACTGAAGTTTAGCACCGCTTACCACCCTCAGACTGATGGGCAGTCTGAGAGAACAATCCAGACCTTCGAGGACATGCTTAGATCCTGTGTGTTAGAAGAGAAGGGTGGTTGGGATAAGTACCTACCTCTTATAGAGTTTGCCTATAACAACAGTTTCCATAGTAGTATAGGTATGGCACCTTATGAGGCGTTGTATGGTAGGAAGTGTAACTCACCTTTATGTTGGTGTGAGGTGGGAGAGAAAAGCTTTTTAGGACCAGAGTTGGTACAGATAACTACCGAAAAGATTAAGAGGATTAGGGAAAAGTTGGTAACTGCCCAGAACCGCCAAAAGTGTTATGCTGATAGGAGGCGGAAGGACCTAGAGTTTGAGGAAGGTGACCATGTGTTTTTGAAAGTTACTCCCATCACTGGCATTGGAAGATCCATTAAAGCCAAAAAGTTAAATCCCCGTTTTGTCGGTCCTTTTCAAATATTGCAAAGGGTTGGTTCCCTTGCATACAAGATAGCCCTTCCACCCCATTTAGCCAACATCCATGATGTATTCCATGTCTCTCAGCTCAGAAAATACCTTCATGATCCTTCTCACGTCATAAGTTCAGAATCGGTACAATTGAGGGAGGATTTGACTATTCCCTCGAGGCCTGCACAGATTATTGACCGAAGTGCCAAAACCTTGAGGAATAAAATCATTCCGTTAGTGAAGGTGTTTTGGGAAGGTCAGACGCCAGAAGATGCAACTTGGGAGAAAGAGGAAGACCTCCGCTCCCAATTTCCAGAGTTATTCGTTTAAGGTAAGAAAGTTATTTTCTCCATCTTCTTTCTTGCTCACATTCTTTAGTCAATTTTGAGGACAAAATTGTTTTAAGGGGGTAGAATTGTAACATCCCGCTAATTAATACCTCAATTCATAGGAATATCATAACTCAAAGTAGAATAAAGAAAAATAGGTTGTTGCTTGATGTTGGTTCTAAGCCTAATGACCTTGACGCACTAAATTGCAAATATCTAGAGTTGTAGATGTCTGATTGAGAGGATTCCACTCCCATTAGAAAGCTTTTTTCTGGGGCTTCAGTTTGATAGGTTACACGATAGGGTTTGGATGAAAACTGCACCTTAACAAGAAGGGAAAATCTCACTCTGGTTTCCTCGCTCGAGGTGAGCTCAAGCGCAGCCTGAGCGAGGATACCAGTAAAAAGGGAAAATTGCAATCTGGTTTTCTCGCTCAAGCTGAGCTCGAGCGCAGCCTGAGCGCAGAAAAACAGAGAGCAATTCGAGGAAATTCAGCTTGAGCTGAGCTCAAGCGCAACCTGAGCGAGAACTCGCGCTCGAGCTGCGCTCAAGCGAGGCTTGAGCGCAGGTCCGATTTCTGCATTTTAAAACACGTTCGTGGACGGTTTTCAGTCAGTTCCTTCTTCCATTTTTTCGTATTTTCAGAGAGAGAGAGGTTCTAGTGAGAGAAAGTCCCAGCAAAGGCCAAGAACGAATTCTACTCATCAAGAACGAGTCTTGCCTCAATCTTTCTCCCTTCAAGGCCCTCCGTTCTTCGTTCTTTCTCCGTTTTCTCGACTCACAGGTGGGTGGACTTTCACTTGTTTGTTCTGGATGATTGCCATTGGATGTTCCCTATTCTTTTTCCCCTTTCCTTCTATGAATTAGTGATATAAGTATAGTAGGAACATAAAAATTGTGAATATACTGATTATTGTATGTATTGGATTGCCAAAACCTTAGGGTAGATGATTGGATGATTCTGTATGATGGTTCTTGGTTATGCTTGATGATTCTTGATTATATTATTCTGGAATTTATGGGTCTTTGGCCATCACAGTCATGAAATTATGAATTTAAGAAATCATAGAGCTTTCGGGCTATCACAGGGTCTTTGACCATCACAGGCCTTCGGGCAAATTAATTAAGAACAACGGGGTAACCACATCGAACTCATGGCCAAGAGGGAGATGGGGTCCCCAATTACAGAATTATATTTAAATGTTATTTAAAATTTAATCATAGGTAACCTTGGACGACGGTCCTTGGTTACATGGCCGAGCGCTCATCACAGTCAAGTAACAGAGAAAAGACCCCGGGTGTCGGGAACAACACCTCACAACCATGCATTGCATCTTGATGATTTATTTTCTTTGTGTTGAATCCTGTATCATTATCTCTTTTATGTCTCTTAAATTCATATGTATGCCATGATGGTTCTTGGTTGTTTTCCCCCACACTGCACACACGGTTACACTCACTGGGACGTTGGTCTCACCCCATTCCATGGGAACAATATTTTCAGTGGTGCAGGATACTGATCAAAGCTATGACGAGTAGTAGATGGCATGTGAAGACCATTAGTCTTATTGTTTATTTTACTTGATGCTGTTCATGTTGTTTAGGACCACTAGTGTTATTTGTTAAAGCTACTTTAGAAATCATTATGTTAGTTTAATATTTTTGTATTTTAGCCTTGATGGCAACATGATGTTATTATTTCATTGAGTTATATATGTATTGTTGGAGCTTTAGTAATTGTTGGGTTACTCTAGCGATGGTATTGTATGTCGATACGCGAAATGAATGAAATAATTTCACGAATTTGGAAATAGTGCTTCCAACAGGCATTATTTCTGAATTTAGAAATTAGGACGTTACACGTTATGCACTCTTTTTCCCTTCGTCATGGTTTTTTCCCAACTGGGTTTTCTTGACAAGGTTTTTAATGAGGCAGTATCCAATAACGTATTAAAGAATGATGTACTCTTTTTCTTTCACTAGGTTTTTGTCCCACAAGATTTTCCTAGTAAGGTTTTAATGAGGCACATTCTGAAATAATGGACATCCAAGGGGGAGTGTTATGAATAATTATGATATGGTGGATGCCCATCAGATTTATTCTGATATGATATGACTATACCTATTTCCTTTAATAGGTAGGTTACATAGTTTCCTCAATTATAGGTTACTTAGTTTCCATTATCAAATCTCATTTACTTGTATAAATACCCCCTTATGTGAATGGAATAAGACACGACCAACTCTCGGTCTCTTTTTCTCTTATCTTTCTCTCTACTCTCTACTTTTATATATTGTCTACGTTAATTTTATAACACTATTAGCATTTTTCATATTATTTTTTTTAAAATAAAAAAAAACTGGCCACAAATAAAACAGGGGAATACTGAGTATTCAGTATTACAAAAGTATTGAGTCTTCAGTACTATAAAAGCATTGCAGATTTACTCAAGACTTAGTTTTCCTCAATAAAATCCTAAATTGACTCGTTTTAACTTTTAATCAGCATTCAATATGATTTTTTGATACCGAAAGTTTAACTAGTAAATGGATTGGTCAATCAGTTTCTAAAAACGAAAATTATATTTTTGTTCCTGTAATATAAAAAAAGTCATTTAAGGATTTATGATTTAGGGTATATGGACTAAATTGACGTAAAAAAATCTAAAAATAATTAAATTCAACGAGTTTTTATTTTTAAGAATTAAATTGAATGATTTTTTATATTTTAAGAATAAAAAAATACAATTTTCATTTTATAGAGATCAATATAAACTACTCCAAATCACTTAGGGTCTAAAAACAAGGTTTCCGTTTAGTCAGAGTTTAATGTTAAAAAATGATGGGTAATAACCTTTACAATGGTATTATGTATTTTTTAAATATTAATTTTTGAAAAATTAATCTTAAAAATGTTTTTAAAATTAACTTTTAAAATGTTAATTTAACTATAAATTAATTTATGTAAAATTAATTTTTACAACATCACCCGTTTAAAATTAATTTCAAACCAAATAAATCCTTAGCCTGACAGTTGAATATTTAGTATCGTCTTAGTTTGGACTTTTGGATCTAGATCCTCTTTAGACCTAGTCTTTTAGCTTTTCCATCCAAGTTTAATTATGGAATAACTAGGAAATAAAAATTATAGCTAACTCGCAGCTATTTCGAAGCTAAACTTGGCTGGGAGACTTAAAGAATAGAGAAATCCTTATACCTTAGTTTGATGAATCACACTTTACCACAGGCATAGGAGCATAGCTGCCAATACCAATACTGCAACCTGCCTATCTTTATCCACGTACAAAATCCATGGCGTTTAAATGCCTATACTTTTAAAAATGTATACAGTTAACCGAAATTATTAATAAATTATATAGGAAATTACAGAACAACCAAATAGCATTGGGGTAAATATATTGCATGTGACAAATACAACAATATACATCGCGATGATACAAAATTATCTCTCTATTCTTAACACATTATATTAACTCCGATTGATATCAGGTCCCCTAGAATGGTCAATAAAATAATTGGAACAATGTTTGAAAATACAATTTACCTGGTTCGAGAGTTAACTGCATTTCTTTTGCAATGTTTTAACTTAGGGTAATCACTGTTCATATGGGGATGTAGCTCAGATGGTAGAGCGCTCGCTTAGCATGCGAGAGGTACGGGGATCGATACCCCGCATCTCCATTTCTCCCGTTTTGAATCCAATGATAAAATCTTCTTTTAGAAATAGAATACTTTAGTCTACTATAAAATGCTTAGTTAAAAAACTTCGTATTAAATCTAAGTTCATCCGGGGATGTAGCTCAGATGGTAGAGCGCTCGCTTAGCATGCGAGAGGTACGGGGATCGATACCCCGCATCTCCAAACTTTTATTTTTCATGGAGGTGTCCATTTCTTTTGTCCATTTTTAATCCAATGACAGAACAGAATCTTCTTTGAAGTTCTCTGAGAAATACCTAGCTGACTTAAATATTTAGGGTCCTTTGATACATACAACATTACCTATCAAGACACTTCCATATGTATGGTATTTTTTTTTCGTTTTTAAATTTTTTTCTAAATGACAAACAAAGAAAAAAACTATCACATTTAATATTATATATGATAGGGAAGACGTGATGCTATAGGAATAGAAAAAAAAATACGCCTAGCTGACGGATATATATGGCAAATTCATCTTTCCAGTATGATGGCCATAAAGAAATACATACTCAACGAGTTAGATAGATAGGAAGCTCGAGTTGGTGACTAAACTGGTGCTATTTGTTAACCAACCTCTACTCTGATTCACTTTCTTGTTTCCCATAATTAGCCCTTTGTGAGGTGGCCTACTATATTTAGCTCAAGTTACCACTTTGCTGAACTTGTCATTGTCATAAAAGACAAAAGTTGAGTAATCGACACCAACGTCATCACATTCATATTAAGCTTCGATTGTTTGCCTTCCACCCATGCACTCAATTCTGTCTCCACACGTGTATACTCATGGCAATTGCACTCATGCTAAAGGGAAATTTGTTCATCGTTTCTCTACTTTCCATTGCAATGTTTTGCTGCTACTCAGGTCAGGTTATTGTTCTATGGCTCAGCAAACTCCCCTGTAACCATTTTTCCATGCTGATGTCTACAATTTAATGGCATATTGTGTACATGTAAAAATTAACAGATGCTGCAGAGGAGGAGCTGCAGGGGCAAGGCATACTAAAGGCCCTATCGTGCTTTAACAATAAGCTTGTAAGTAACAAATATTTGATGGGCTGGTGCTGGTGGCATTTGTTGGAAACATGTGGCTTCATGTTAACAATCTATTACAGTAAAAAGGGAATGTTCTTTCTAACATATTCTTTTCCCATTTCTTTTGTCTGTTCTTGAATCTTTTACAGATTTATGTCGGGTGTGATGAAGCATATAGATTAAACCCATCTGGGAATATAAACGTACCACCGGAGGCCACGGATTTTTTCTGCAGTGGACCTTGTCTGACTGAAACTCAGCTAATGCTTGATTGCATTGATAACATACTGTCCAATTTCATTTTCTACAACAAAGCCACTGTACAACAAATGAGATATGCACTAAATGCTGGCTGCAGCTACTCTAGACAAAGAGGTCAGGATACTATTTGTTTTCAAGGAGACTTGAATCAGCTTGAACTTTCTTTTCTTTTTCCCATTTTTTCTGATTGAATAAAATGTAAGCTGTGTGTAGGGAACTTCAATTTTGGAGACTATATTGGAGGAGAAACAAACAATGCTTGGAACTTGCCTATTTTGATTAGATCCTATTTATTCATCCTAGCAGCAGTTCATTTAATGTGACATGATGTACTAGCAGTAAGAAACAGATACTCATTGGACTTCTTTACAATTTTTAATCGGATAGTGATAGATTCCTACTTGCTTGAATCCTTGTAACGTGCATGGCTGGTGTCTAATGTACAAGCAAGTCTGTATGGTACCGTACAATCTGAAGCAATTTTAACTGAAATATTTACAATTAGTCAGTACATTCCTGAAGGCTCAACAAAATATATTATTGCTCCTTTGGAATAAAAAAAAATCAAGAGTTCAGATTCACTTGACACTACAATACTACATGGATTCTCCTTTATCTAAAAGGCACTAAAATATGCGTTATCAATATAGATATAGTCAAAATTGCTGCATGATAAAGCATGCAGTGTGCTCCTGAACCAATCACTACATCCAAACATATTCATGCCATTGGTTCCTTTCTGATTCAAAAGCAAGAAATGTTAGAACTATCTGGAATTGGCTTAACTGGTGTTTATTTTGTAATACTCACAAATTAGATTGGTGGCATTACTTGTATGCATCCTCTAATCTTCATGACACAGCATTATGTTTAAGTTAACTTCATGCATTAAAAAAAGGGGAATTCAAAGACCAAGTTATTTCTTTCTGGTGACTATCCTGTTGCACTCTGTCCTGGAACTTTCTTGACACCATCTCCTCGCATCAATACTCTAACTTTCTCAGCTTCATCCCATCTCCCTTCTTCTGCATAAATGTTAGACAACAACACATAGTTTCCAGAATTCCACGGTTCAAGCTTAACGAGCTCTTTAGCAGCAGTTTCTGCAATTTCCCTGTCACCATAAGTGCGACAAGCACCTAGCAACGCACCCCACAAGGCAGCATTTGGCTTCATGGGCATGCTTCTAATCAAGTCATGAGCTTCTCTCACATGCCCACAACGCCCAAGCAGGTCAACAACACATCCATAATGCTTCAGGTTTGGCAAAAGCTGAAACTTCACAGTCATAGAATCGAACAGCTCGCGCCCTGTATCCACCAAACCCGCGTGAGCACAACATGTTAAAACCCCAACAAAAGTGGAGTCAGAAGGGGTCACTCCTTCACGCACCATCTCCTCAAACAAATCAACCCCAGCTTCACCTTTTCCATTATACGCCAAACCCGATATCATTGCGTTCCAAGAAACAACATTTTTACTCTGCATTTCATTGAAAATGCTCCACGCAGCTTCCAAGTTACCACATTTGCAATAGAAATCCACAAGCGAATTTCCCACTTCAATGACGTCTCTCAAGAATCCCTTGGCATCTGCATAAGAGTGGATCCACTCCCCAATATCCACAGCTCCCAGACGAGCACAGACAGGAAGCACTGTGACCAAGGTTGCATCATCAGGTTCAAAACCCTGTTTCAGCATTTCACGGAAAAGCTCAAGAGCTTTCTCATCTTTCTTACTCTGTGATAGACAAGAAATCATGAGATTCCAAGAAACGACGCTACGTTCCTTCATCTGTGCAAAAAGCTTCAAACCCATTTCCAAATTACCCAACTTGCAAAACCCACGAATCATCAAGTTCCAAACGATGACGTCTCGGTCGCGAATTTCGTCGAACACCTTGTTAGCATCTTCCATTTTCTCACAACTCGCGTACAACTCCACTAGCCCTACACGAACTGAACCGTGGTGTGAAAAACCGAGCGCGATGACGTGGGCATGGAGGGATTGGCCTAGGTTGTAGTGCCGGAGATTGGAAGTGGCTTTGAGCAAAGGGGGGAAAGTGAAGTGGTCAGGGGAAATGGAGCGGTTCTTCATGAGGGAGAAGAAGTGGAAGGATTGGTGGAAGGGCGGGGATAGAGAATGGGCTTTGATGATGGAGTTGAAGAGGAGAATGTTGGGGTTTTGGGTGTGGGAGAAGATGCGAGTGGCGTAAGGGATTTGGTTAAGGGAGGCGCAAACGGAGACAACGTGAGAGAGGATTTGATTGGATTGGTGGAGGCCATGGCGGAGGAAGTGAGCGTGAATTTGGGTGAGTTGAGTGCGAGTGCTGCCATCGTGAAGGAGACGTAAAATGTTGCGCTCAATCTTCTGCAACCCTCTACTCATTCGGATTCGGATTCGGATTTAGCGATTTTATGTTGAACGCATAGCAAAGCATTAGCATTAGCATATCATAGCACCTTTCTTTTTCAAAACTCAAGGCAACTTCACTTGTTACTAGCTACTACCTTACCCTACTACTACTTCAGTTCAGTACTTCCATTCCAATATTCCATTACTGATAATATATAATGCATCCACTCTCCCTTGTTTCCCTTCTACTTTTCACTGTGAGAATTTCTAATAGACACGGTTAATCTATTCTATTTACTAATATTAATACTGTTTATAAACTGTCCACGTGTCCTCCTCTCCATAATTCATTTTCCCGCTCAAAAACGTCCTTGTCACCACTCTCATCCTAATCTCATGTATTTATCTATCTATTTATTAATATCAATATTGTTTACAAACTGTCCGTGTCTTCCTCTCCTCAATTCATTTTCCCGCTCAAAAACGTCCCTGTCCCCACTCTCATCCTAATCTCACTTTCTTTTTTCTTTTTCCTTTTTCCTTTTCTGCATAGAGTCCTTAAGGGCTCGTTTGATGCACATGATAGGATACGATAGAATAAGATAAGAGAGTTGGATAGGGACATGATAGAATAAAAACATGATAAACTCTTATCCTATCCTATGTTTGATGTACACCAGGATAAGAAGACAGATATGATTATTTTATCATATCCTACGTTTGAGATGAACATATTATGGTAGGATAGGATATAAAGAATATTAAAATGACAAAATTACCCTTATTACAAATTTAATTTTTTTGCTTTTTAGCAAGCACACATAAATAAAAAAATATTAAAAAATATTAATTTTTTTTTTACAAAGAAATAAAATTGTTAAAAATATTAAATTAATATCAAAATTACCATAAAAATTCGTTATTAGAGAGAGAGAGGGAGGAAGAGAGGGGAAAGAGATGGAGGGAGGAGAGAGGAGAGAGAGATGGGGAGAGGTGAGAGATAGGAGAAGGGGGAGGAGAGAGAAAGAAGGGGAGAGAGGAGAGAGATAGGAGAGATGAGAGAGGAGGGAGTGAGAGAGGGAAGAGAAAGGGGGAGAGGAGGATAGAAATATAGGATAAATGAGAGGAGAGAGAGGGGAGGGAGGAAAGAGATAGGAGAGAGGAAAGAGAGGATAAATGAGGAGGAGAGATGGGAGAGAGAGGAGGAGAGAGGAAAGAGAGGGGAAAGAGATAGGAGAGAGATAGGAGAGAGAGGGAGGAGAGAGAAAGAGGGAGAGAGGAGAGGAGAGATGGGAGAGAGAGGAGAGAGGAAGAGAGGGGAAAGGAGAAGAGCGAGGAGGAGATAGGAGAGAGGAGGAGAGAGGAGAGAGAAGAAGGGGGAGAGAGAGGAGAGAGAAAGATGGGGAGAGAGAAGGGGAGAGAGGGAGGAGAGAGAAAGAGAGGATAAATGAGGAAGAAATTTTTTTTAACTTATCTTATCCTACCACTCCCTAACTCAACTCCCCCCTCAAGATAAGAATTACACTAGAAGGATAGGATAATATAAGCAACAGGATAACATTATCATATCATATTGGTGCAACAAACACACCATAAGTGACATGATAGGATAAACCAAACGGGCCTAAGTGGCCTTGTAAATTCTTTTTTCCCGCTCAAATCTATTCTCTCTTACCACTATATTTCAAATTTCTCATCCTTCTAAAAACTTCCTTTTCTCTCATCGATTTTTTTTTTGTTAGTAGAGAAATAATTTCACTTTCCTATTGTTCCTCTGACATTTTCACTCTTACACAAACTCTACCTCCTATAGATCTCGCATCGCATCTGAGGTTGTTCACTCTTTCTCGCATAAATCAAAGAATATGTCGTTCTTTATGAGTGAAGGAAGAAGGAAGAATTGAAGAGCCTCTGGAAGAAACAATTGAACTCCCTTTTGTCGGTTGGAGGCAGAGCTGTTCTGTTGGGAGGTAACCAAATTTTTATTTTCTCTTTGTTTCTAAGCTGAAGTTTCCATTCAATTTAACTGACCCATATTCTCTATGATTGTTTTCTTCAGTGCATCTCTTCTCATTTGGTTTGAAAAACAGTGTTCTATAGCTCTAATAGGAGAAAGGTTTGAAAATCAGGGAGCTTTCCATTTCGTGTTTCGACTGAGGTTTGAAAATCAGGAGAAAGGTTTGAATGGAGTAATAACGTACAGAACAATAAAGGCAGAAACAAAAGCTTTGACTGAGTAAAAAAGGGGTTAGAGCAGTCTTTGCATGTTGTGTCATTTCCCTTTTGGCTGTTTCCATGTTACTTCTTATTTTGGCTCATTTTCCTTCTCTTTTTGTTTGTTAGAACTGTCTCTGCATTTTGTTAATTACCTTTTCAAGTTATGATAAATGATAAATGAATGAACTAATTTGGTGTAGATATATTTGAATGTTGTGTACATAACATAATTGAGCCTGACAAACTTTTTCATTTTCCTTTGTTTTATGGATTTACATTTTTTAGGTTTGTATTGAAGGAGAAGAAAGCTAAAGATGAAATTTCTTTGGTGAATATCCACATTCAGTTGGAGATGGCCTTGCAGAAAGGTAATTTAATTTCTTAGATTGCTTAACCGTTGATTGTCAATATAAATCGTAGGTTTTTAGTTCTTGCACTTATCTCAATCCTAGCATGGCACCATGTATGGCTTTGGGGTCTCTTGATAATGCCTTATCAACTAAAATTTAGCTAGCAGTCACACAACTTTTAGTAACATTAGCAAAATTTGATAATAAATAGCTTTGTCATTATAATAAACCACACTTCATCAGTAATTTTTATTCTATGCAGATTTCCAGAACCTCTAACTGAAGTTAAAATGATAATTTCTCATGTTTCCCTAACTGTTGAGGCAAGGTGATAACTTATATTATTTATAGTTCTGCCACGGGAACTTACTAATATCAATCATTTCTGCCATAGAAACCAAGTTTGTTTGGTTCATGCTATGAATATATTAGCAGACGCATGTATCAATGTATCATGCTCTCATGGACAATTGGTCATTTGAATATATTAGCAGGACTGCAAACTAATATGTAACCTAATTAAAACAGTTGCAGGTTGCCTTTATTTGTGAAAGTTGAAAGGAACAGTTGGGAGAAAGATTCAATTTATTAGATATGTGTCGAAATTTTTAGCACTGTCAGTACTCTTAATGCATAATTCTGCATGAAAAGATTTTTTGTGCAGATCTCTTGATTTGCACAACAATACAGATTTATCATGGCTCTTGCAATAATTTTGATGTGTCAATTTTGGAGAATATTGAATTATCTTGCCAATTTTATAGAAAAAAAAGGTCCTAACTTTATTTTCATGTCTTGTTCATGATGTGGAGACTAAGAAATAATCAGTATAGATTCAGTAGAAGGGTAAGAGGACATGCCCAAATTTGAGATATAACTCAACATTTTTTTGTTAGAGTTTAGTTCTTTAATAGAATCGATAGAACCTTAAGTTATAGAAAAAATGATATTTATTTAGGGGACAGAGGTAGGGAGTGAATATCACCTATCAATGTGAAAGGAAATATGTTCAATATTAATGAGATCTTTGATTTCTTTCCACCAGTGTTGCAATACATGTCAACTTCTTCCATCACCTTTCAAGATGGATCACTGACTTTATTGTTATTTTTTCTTCATGATTATGATTGTTATTTTTCTTTCTTTATTAATGGAGATAGAGTTTATCTATTTTTATATTACAAAATTGTGAAAATTTTAATATTGATGTGTAAACAAGTGTCATGGTAGCTTTCATGTCTATCCCCATTCTCAAATGGCACACAAGTTTCACAAGAAAAAAAAAGAAAATATCTCAACTAAGAGCAAAATATCCATCCCAGAAACATATCTTGCATGAGGCATTTGATTGCTTGCATTACGTGGAGCAAGCACACTATGAACAATAGTGTTTAAAATACTTTAGTTTCTTCATCATGAGTTTGCATGACACCTTCCTATAATCAAGCAAATCTTTTACTAAATTCACACCATATTAGAAAGGGAGTTAGTGCAAATTCGTATGCTAAAGCATTTGGTTTGCAAAGAGAGACATAGAGACCACATATTGCGAAGACTTGCTTTCTGCATTATGGTGTCATTGCTTTTCTCTCAATGGCACTTTAATTATAAGATTGTGCTATGACAGAATAATCTACCAGGTTATTAAAAAGTTATGTTCTAGCCCATTTGATAGAATGAGTTAGTGTGTTCACTGTTTAAACACATGATGGATTTTCTGTAACATCTGAAAATTAGAAAATTGCTTGAAGTAGATTCTTATAGGGTTCTTACCTAGACTACCATTAATTATTTAAATGTGGAAAAACTATTTTGATGTGTTCCTCTTAATAGTGAAATGTGCTTGCATCTGCAGTTAGTTCTCACGCGAGCTGATATGGGAGCTAGAAGTTAAAGTCCTTTGTAAAAACTTGCACTTGATTTAATCCTTGAGCTTATTGATTATGCTAGATGTTATAGAGAGGACACCATTCATACAACACCATCCCTAATTACAAATATGTTGTATAGAGGATGTGATCGTTTGTTGTTCTACTATATTCAAAGCCAAATCAGTTGGGTCTATAACGAAACATCTGTCATATGATGTTAAAAAAATACTTAACTAAGGTATGGAAGAGTGTGGAAATAATCACTTTAAACTTAATGTAAATCAAGTATTTATTTCATAGCATCACATTGAGAGGTGGGGGTATTCCATGATGTTGACTTGATATGTTGCTACATACTTAAAAAATAAATGTTCAAGGTTCTTTTTTATGTTTTAGATTCTTAAGAATAACTAAACCAAGTTACATTTTTCACTCCCTGTCCTATCATTTTTTACCGCCTGTCCTATCAGAGCAAATATTCAACAAGGAACTTTATTCAGAATTTTTTATATTACCTAATAGATGGAGGCCCATAACTGAAAATCTAAGGCTCTGAATTGCTATTAAAAAAAATACTATTTTTGTTAAAAATAAATAAAGTTTAAAATATTGTGCATAGAGCTTCTGAAAAGTAGATTTCACTGTTCTTTGTGGTGTGACATCCCATCATTTCCCTGCTTATTGAAGGGTTAAATGTGAGGGTTGAAGGCCTAAGTATTGAGCTCCTAACTGTAAGTAGAATACAGTTTTTTATGTTTTTTGGCTCTAGAATAACTAATGTTGGTGTGATCTATTCACCGTAGTACAAGATAAATGCTTAGTTTCAACAAATTCAAAATGGTCATGTCTAATGAGCCTTTATAAGAACTTTAATTTGGTGCATCTCTATTGCTGTTTTTTCATCTTTATTGACATGATTTGATGCATCTTCTCTGTCTACGGATGTGAAATTCAATTTTAGATAATTGAGGGGCAAGAGAGTAGTTATCAATAGCTAATGATATAATGCACCAATGCTGTCTAACATCTCCGTACTGACACTCCATAGGTATATTGTAAAAAACTTACATGGAACCAAGACTGTGATGACTGATATTTTTTTCTTTTTGCAACTGATTATATATGCTACATGAACCTTGCAAGAAGAACAGGAAGAGAACCCCTATGATTTCATTAACGAATGCTTGAACTTGAACAGTGAAGATTCAAGCTTGGAATATTACTGGAAAAGAAACTGATACATTTTCTGATGGCTCTAAATACAATATCAACAGTGATAAAATCTACCCAAGCATGAGTGTAATACACAGCAAGAGAAGAGTGGATTTCAGAGAAGGTTCATTGCTTGACAGAAATGGTGACACTGCAGGAAGTATATTAATTGGATCATTATGTTACTCGATCTGCATTTATGTCACACTTCATAGATTGTTTTTAAGTTGTGTTCTTTGGAACCATCAGTAGTATGAGTAACTGACTTTAGACAGAGCATAGGTAATGGTGAGACCATTAGTTAGCTTTGGACTCAAGTTCAAAATGAAAAAGTATAGATTTAGAAGTTATATACCATGCATCAGCTAGATCTGCAGAAAAAGTAGGACTTGGAGTAGTTTTTCTGATCAATGTAATGAGTTAGCTGCAGCAACTAAAGGTGTGATGGTTCTCTCAACCCAATGTTGAATAGGCTGAACCTTAGGCATGGCAACTGTGTTTCCAACTAACCGAAGATCTATAAGTATTTGCAAAGCAAAGCAAATTGGTCATTGGTAAGTATATATTGTGTATCTCATAACTTGGACCAATATTAACCTATATTTTACTTTTCCTCTTATTTTTACTATTTTAGTTTATCTTTACTCTAGCTGTATGATTAATTGGCAAATATGTCATGTAGCTGGAAGAACCATTACAGTACTGCAACCAGTTCTAAGTTTCTTCTCCATGTTATTGTAGTTATGTTCATAGTATTCAAATGGTATTCATCCTATTCTAACAAAAAAAAATCAAAACTCTTAGAATGTTTAGCTCAACCTTATCTCTTCTAATGCCCTCACTATAATCTAAGAGAGATCCTTAATGATTAACGTACTGCCTATTCATTTCTTAGATTACAATTATGTAAAAAGGTGAGTTCTGATTTATTCCCAAACTTTTCAAATTAGTTTTATGACTTATAAATTTTACTACCATTTAAAACTACTATGGGGTCCTTCTTTTTTTAAATTAAATTAAAGGAATTCCAATATTGATTTTCATGATCATATTCCTTAAATAAATTGTAATTTGAAAGGACATGACAGATATTAATATATTTTTTATTATTTACATAATTTGTATAAATATATTTGAACAATAATATCATGCTTCATTGAGATTTTTTGAAATATAATATTATAACTATGGGTTAAAAAATGGGTCTCTTTACGGTATACAAATCCTCATCTAAAAATCGAGCCTCTGTTAGATGTTGTCCGGAATATTTTTCAGAGCAGTCTCTCGTAGTCACTCAAATCTTCTTTATTTCGTGATACTATGAACCTGATCTCCAGTGCATCACGAGCAAGAAGAGTTTCAACCCATCACTGGAGAGGAAGAAGACCTTCGCATCACCGCCTCGGAGGAACTTCACCGCACAGAGTAGCGCCCATTTTGTGACAAAGTTGTTGCGCAGAGGAAACCTGCAAGGACCGAACAATCAGGAAGTATGACTGAATCACAATACCAATTTCTTTAATGCTTTCAGATTCGTGAACGGGTTGTTGATCATCAAGGCAAAGGGGATTGATGGGGTCCTCGGGTCGGTACTCGATGGAGGAGAGGGTGCCTTGCAGGTAGTGGAGGAGGGGTTTCCGATCGGGGAGGGTGATGGAGGGGAATATAGTGCGGACGTGTTTTAGAAGTTCTCATATGCATAGAGTGGGAGGATAATGGAAGCCATTGAGAAGGCAACTGATGAGTGATGACGATGAGTATGTGAGGTCAGGGATTGAGTTCTTTAAGAAGTAGGAGGATTTAACAATGTTTAAAGATCTTCATTCAACAACAGGGACCGACAAGAGGCCTTTCTGTGGGAACCCAAATTTGGTTTTGATTTGTTCATTGACGATACTGATTTATGAGGTTGATTTTGGGTGGGGGAAGAAGGTTTACATGGTCCAGGAAGCCGTGTCTCAGGGCAAGATGTGTCATAACATAAGCAAAAAAACTAACGCTTTTCCAAAAAAAAAAAAAAGACTCCAACTGAACGCATACAAACTCAACAAGTTTCGTAGATCAACTTGTTTCTATGTTCCTATATTCTGCAAGCATAAGCAATATTTAGAGAAAGAAAGTGGGCAGCGTGGATTCGAGCATGATGTTGTCATCCCAGAAACCTATTATTAAACCACTCCAAGTCTCTAACAGATATTCTTTTAAAAAACACAATTCAATCAGAAAAGGACCCAATGTTAAATATGAACAATATTTATAACTCCAACTCAACAGTTTACAAGTAACAGATCTCAAGCGCCAGATTAATTTACATATAAATCAATGGTCAAGAATTGTTGTGTACCCGTACACAAATTTTTTATTTGTGCACCATAAACTTTTCCTTAAAATATAGTTCAAAGTATGAATAATTTAAATTTATTGAATAAAAATAGTTCAAAAATATATAATTTCCTAATAGGCCATAAACACTAAAATATCCTCCAATTACCAATTACTTTCACAAAGTATTAATACTTTAGAATGACAAATAAAATATTTTTATTACTTTGAATATTTTAAATGAAAATTTTAAAATTTGAAATTTCTTAATCAATATTCTTCTAGCTAAACTCTTGGTTTTATATCAGTTAATTATGTGTCGCTTGCACAAGTACATCTTCATTATTTATACCATAATTAATAATAATTATGAAAATTTGAAACTACGTAGTATAATCTCCACTAACCCAATAAACTTGGAGGGAAAGGAGAAATTGGATACCATTTAACTAACGTCATTTCTAACTCGGAGAGGATAATGATTTTTTTTTTAAGGATTAGCTCTTTCAGCATCTTCTATATTGCCTACATGAGACGAGTTATATGAACATTTTATTGATTTACTTTGAATTAAAAATATTTATCATAACTCATTTTATCCCGTGCGGAGCATGGACAACATAAGTCGCACCATCAATTTACCCGTGCGAATGCACGAGTCACTTACTAGTTAACGATAAAAACTCATTACTTCTTGATTTTGTTAGTATGGTGCACTTTAATTTTGAGATTTCAAAACGTTTTTATATATGTAATTCACTTTAATCCAAAAGAATACACGACGTTAAGTCCCTATATAATATTAAAAATTAATTATATTAGTCCATAAAATAGTCTTGTGTATGAGAATGAAGGTTGTGAGTAATATTATGGATAATAAAAAGTCATGACTCCACTTAACTGTATCTAACATATATTTTTGTTACATGTATGTTGTTTGCGACAAACAGGATTGTCATTCAAATTTTTAAATTAGATATTGATAGAGTTCATCAAGTTATGTGTTCTCATAAGCTATATTTGATACGAGGGGGAAAATGTCATAAACTAATTAGATCTAACAGAAATATAGGTTTGATACAATTAATAGGAGCCAAGACTTTCGAATCTCAACAATGTTACTAAAATCTTATCTTCCCATATAAAAAATCATTTTAGGGTCTAATGTGAATGATTTTTAATATTATAAGAACCAATTTAAATGCACAACGTCAAATAACATAACACATCAACACTCAATTAACGTCGTCTACCTTATTGACTTAAATAAATGACGAAGATAAACGTCAGGGATTCATAGATACTTTTTTTTTTTAAATCTCAGCGATTAAATTGCACGATGCTAACAAATTTGAGGACTAATATGAGGGTTTACTCACTAATTATTGTGGTGATAGCCTCTGACTGTAATGCCCTTCTTTTAGTGCAATTTTTAACATTTTTTAATGTCTTAGAGTTGTAATAAGTTATATTTATATTATAGATAGCAGTGATTAGGCAATAATTAGTGACTCTCATGACACTTTAACTCTTGTTTCCTAATGATATATAGACGCTCAGGTTTTACACACACATTCAATACTCTAACTCTCCTTTCTTGTCATGTCATATCATTCATCACATTTATAAGTTATCTCTCTTTTCTTCTTTTCCTATATCTCACATTCATCAAATTTTACTAAATGATCAGCCTCATAGATAATACCACATCTATACACCTCATCAACATTAATTTTTATTAACTCTTATCAATTGTTTTTCCTCTTTAATATTTTGATTGACCCACAATTTGAATAAGGCATGATTGCTTTTACAAGAAATTTTTACTTAACCAGACATATGCTCTAATTGTGATATTCTTACTACACGGTATCTTAATAAAAAAAGATTTAAGCAACTACATTGGAGTTGCTCTTAGATAACAGTTAAAAATTATATGCCAGTTTGATTTCAACCAATATGAATATAGATTTTGATTTGTTAATTATTTCATTACTTGGGTTTTACTTACTTTAGGTGTTGAAATTTATTTTTCTTACTTGCATGTGACTCTTTTAAGAAATGAAATTCTAATAATAAATCTAAATTTTTATTTGAGAAAACTAAATTTTGTATCACTTAAATAATTACATGTTATCTTATATATATATTGTTAATTAGTATATATGGTTTTAACTAATTTCAATGTTTAAAATTAATTATACGAAGATATTGAAAAAATATTGTTATGAGGTGGCCCAACTAGCCCAATCAACATATGCCCTAAGGCGTCTACAAGATTGGGCCAAGATTACCAATAAGGGTGAGGTGTATCACTGGGCTGAACACATGCTTAGGTTGCCACCTGAGGTGATACTCCTAATTGACCAAAAAAAAAGAGGTGATACTCCTAAAAAAGATAGAAATATAGAATATTTTATCATCTCCTATGCTTAGATGAGTCACAGTTTCCATGTTAGGTTCCAACTATTGGATCCGGATCCTCTGCAGCGCTGCAGGAGCCTGCAGCAGGATCAGCTATGGAATAGTTAGGGAACAGCTACGGAAACATTCCGTAGTTAAAATCCGTAGTTATTCCCTAGCTATTCCGTAGCTAATCTGCTGCAGGGTCCTGCAGCGCTGCAGAGGATCCACACACCCAACTATTCTCTCATGTGTCATTCATCACATTTCACGGTACGAGTAAAAGGAAGATCTCAACTAACATGTCATCTACACATGCAACTCAGACCTATAAACACATAGTAAGTGACCATACGAAGTACATAGTATTTAATATATTAATACTCTACTAATCTAAATATTGACTTGAGCGTCGAAATACTTTTACTAGTTACATCATCTCCTCCATGTTCGACCGATACCACCTGTTCTGGACCAACTTTTAGCCTGCTTGCGCTGACATTGTTTTGGTCTCAGTCCCATGATCAGACTTGTTAGGACCGACGTTCGTCGACATCTATCCGGGCTTAGTTCTGTTCTGGACCGGCATCCGGCATTCATACGCCTACCGACATAGGAAATATCCGAAGCTGACTTACGAATACAGACGCCTACCGACATAGGAAATACCGACATGCTACCTTTGAGGCTACTGTTCTGGATCGACATTCGGCTTGTAAGTGCCGACATTCACCTCACGAATTTACTTGGCTGCGTACAATAAGCGAATACGGACTCTAACCGACATGGAACGACATTCGGACATATGTATCTCGGGACGCGCGAGTCCACCTTAATTCAGGCGCGTTGTGCTCCTATTAAATTACCGTTACAACTGTCTAACGGGATTTCCCGTCTTTTACCTGCATATAAATAAGACTGAGTAAATCGAAATCAGGTACACATTCTCACTATTACACATACTCTATCCGCTACACAAACTGACTTGAGCGTCAGAGTGTCTGCGGTTACACCACCTCCGAAGTCTGATGTCAACTGCCATTGACAACCAGCATCTCACCGGACCCCACCGTCTGAAGGATCATACTTGATCGCCACCATTATCCTTGATTATTCAAGCACAACTTTGTGGTAAATGATTTAAAACAATTATTTCATCAATTAATATAAAAAATAAAAAAAATCAAACTTTTGAAAAAAAAAGGACATATTATGCTTAATGCGAAATGCATTTTACTATTGCACATTTGCACACATACTTATTTAATATTGCGCAATAAATATATTAGATGTTATTGTTTAAAATTGCAAAGTAATGGAATGAGATGGAGATTTTTTTACATTGGTCATTTTCTTTAAAATAGTTATTTTAATTTTTATTTGACAACTTTCTTCTATTTTTGTTAAAAGAATTAGCAAGGAAACTATGCATATTGGATATCATAATTAACTTTAGTGAAAAATTACGTCCTAAAAAAATTAACGAAAAATTCAATGAAATGAAAATGAATGAGGTGAGCAAATGAATGGGTATTAACCATCGTTTTTAATCCGGATTTGGTGCAGTCCAAATTTGATGCATTTGATGCTGTTGTGAGATCTGGATCGTCCGATTTTATTGTGATGACTTAGATGCCGAGATGCTAAATCAGTATTAAAAAAACATCTCGGCATCTGAGTCGTCCGATCTTAATCGGACGACCTATATCTCACAACAACACCAAATGCATCAAATTTGGACTGCACCAAATCCGAATTCATAGTTTTTATAGCCCCAACTTCGTAAGTCGTACCATCATCCCACGGAATGTGATATATCATACAGAGTATATAATTTGTGGGTTGCTATTTGATACAACAATTGTTGTGTGAATAGGTAACGAATCATCACAATGATTTTTTGTTTTTTGAAATAAATAAAACTTAAAACAAATCATGATCCAATCATAATTTTACGATTAAAGTTGTTTTATAACTTTTCAAGGCGCATACTTTTTATTTAATTAGTGATGCTATTTAATTCGGAAAAAAATTGTTATGAATGTCAGTAAAAAATCGTAATAATACGTGAACGGATTGGATGGAGGCGTAGTAAAAATCATTTTAAAAAAAAATTAAACAACGCAGCTCAAAAACTGAATGAACAAATTTAATTTTATCACTTTCATCATTATTGGCTCGGGTGTTTGGTCTAGTGGTATGATTCTCGCTTCGGGTGCGAGAGGTCGCGAGTTCGATTCTCGCAACACCCCACTTTTTTGTTTATGCATAAAAAAATAATATTGAAAGACTAACCTGTGAACTGTGATGTGCTCTCTGATTGGTTATGTTTTTGATTGAGGATACATATCACTTTCAGTCTGACAAGTAATAGAATTTCTTTTAAAGCTATAAAAGATTACTAATTTAGATTTATGTGACTTCACTACAAATAACTCGCCATATAATTAATCAAGCCTATTGAGTTATGACTCAATGCCTTCAAAGGATCAAATCCTGCTGTCCCTTGAAGAAAAAAAGAAAAAAAAAGGGATATTGTTGCATAATTTTTTCTTATGAATTATACACCTCTCTTATTTGTTTATCAATTCTCTTAGCTTTATACATTGTTAATGTTGCTTCCTGTCATCTCAGCGGCTTCTGCGGATGACTTGGTCCTGCCCTGTTAAGGGGATTAATATGTGCTGTGCTGTGCTGAAAGTTGAAACACTTTGATTTATAAGATATGGTTCAATAGATTCAATTTCAATATTTCTTAAACTCTTTAATTAGTTTCTCTCACACTCACGGTTCTTTTTCATGTTTTGTTTTTTTGTCAAGTGTCTATATCAATACAACAACAGTTTTCTGTCTATGTCAAGTTCAACGCTGGACTCTTTTCATTTTTAGGTTACTGCATATTTATAACTTTAAAGTTTGCTGCGTATTTTTCTTCTTTTAATCTCTTAGTTTTTTTTTTTTTTGCTGGAAGATGTCGTTATGGCCAATCTTGACGCTGACAACTGCAAGGATTTGGCAGAGAAGTGTGTGTCCTGTGACAATTTTTTATCCCCTTGTCATTTGAATATATATAGATGCACGTCTCCTTAATTTAATTTGAAGATTGCCAACATATATGGTGTTAGTGGTTATCCCACACTGTAATTTTTCTCAAGTAGCAATAAAGCTGGTGGAGATTATTGTAGCAAAAGACAAATTACTTCTAAAGTTAGTAAATCAATATATGTATATCAGTAAAAGAGGCTTTGAAGGAGTTTGAGTGCTGTACTTTTAACATAAATTTTAGTATGTTGGCTTGTGGCTATTTTGAAGCCTTCTTGCAGCTAAAGGTCTTTTTTTTTATTATTAAAAGGACTATTTTGTTTGTTTTTTTTTTTTTTTTTCCGTTTCTTGCTGAGATGATAATATCTATCTAAAATACTAAGAATTGTTTAATAATAAAACGAAAGTGCAGAGTATGCCAGGAACTAGAAGCCCAAGCTTGACAAGGGCATCTATGATCTATATGTCAAGTTTCTTGTTTAATATCATAAAATTATTAAAGTGAATATTGTCTAACCTCTACTGCTATAATAAGATAAAAAAATGTCCAACATAGAACATGAATGTCATCATATCAGACTGGACAGGGTTCCTTTCTATGGGAGGGCCCATCACAACTGACATTAAAATCTTACAAAGAAAGAATAGTCAATCCTTTTGAATTTCAGCTAAAATAAATATATCCATACTTTTACTTTTAAATAAGTTTGTATATGATTGAATATCACCACTAGTAATTTTAATTTAAACCTGAACTCAGTTTGCGTTTTTCCTACTGTTTTTTATACTTTACATGCAAAAAGATGAGGCATGATGTGTCATGTTACTTCGTACCAACTTGTACGTGCTTGCCATTTTCGTGTTAAATTAAAGAGCATATATTTCTCCTTTTCATTATCAGGAAATGTTTGAGTTGTTAAATGTATATACTTAAAGGAAGTGTTTAATTAATTAGCATGTATAATATGATGTTGCAGCAACGGATCTTAATCAAAGAAATGGTAGGCTACTGTAAATTTTCTGTTATAACTGTCATCTGAAGAAGTTATCATTATTGACATTAATATCGATGACATATATCATCGCTTGGTCTTATGATGATGGAAGATTCGTTGCATTAATTAAGTTCTGCTGATCTGGCCTCTCATAGATATATGGTTTATAATTGCTGTGCTCCAAGGTCTAATCTAAACTCACATCGTTTATGGACATTTTTTTCAATAACACGTGTACTAAGTAAAGCACAGATTTATTGAGAGAGTTCATTTTATGAACCTATTAATTAGTAAATTAGAATATGACTTCGGCCTTTGCATTAATTTGGAGATTGTTCTGGCTAGCCTTATTCTTATGTAGTTGCTCTCTCGGAGATATGGTTTATACTTGCATTACTTAAAGATTAATTGTTTACTATTCCATTTCTATTGCGAAGAACTATATAAGTCATGATCATTATATGACGAAATTAAAAACGCATGGATAGCTCTCGATCAAGATTGAAGTGGTCAGTACGTATAAATCCTAATTCTAGAAAATAATGCAATGCAACTATGCAAATGCAAGGCCATGAAAAAGGGGAAGGTGAAAGGCATATGGGGTGAAGAACCAGGAGGCAAAGGAAATGGGACAAATAAAGGTTAAGTAATGCAAGTACAGGTTAGTCAGCATAACCCAAAAAAGTGAAGGAAGGGATCCCAGCCAGTACATGTAGCTACCAAGCAATTTTTTTTAATATAAGCTAGCAAGCCGCTGAATGCAACGCAGCAGAATTAGCTACCGAATAGCTACAGAATCATTCTATAGTTACATCGGTAGCTATTTCCTAGCTATTCCGTGGCTAAAGCAGCTGCAGTGGATACACCACTGGAGAACATCCTTACCCCTTTGTTTGGTTTAAAGAGAGAAATAGGGAAGAGAGAAGTAGGAAAGAGAGATATAAGGAAGAGAAATTAAGTAGAAATAGAGGTTCTTTGATATTAGAGAAATAGGAGAGAGATAGAAGAGAAATTAATTATGATAGTTGTTTGGTTGTGGAGAAATGAGAGAGAGAGTTATAAATAAGTGAAAAGACAAAAATAAACAAATTGTGTGAAAACTATTTTGTCTTATTCAAATTTTTTTTAGGGTAGAAGTGACTTTTCACACTTCCACCCTTATCTCACTCAGCTTTCTCTCCATCATCAAGGTGAAATGCAAAATGAATGGGTTCCACGTGACAGAGCCATCTTCCCTCTCTCTTCACATGAACCAAACCCGGTGGTTTACTACAATCTATGTTATTTCTCTCTTCGCACTCTCTCTCTCGTAAATCTACTCAACCAAACTGAGGGTACACATTGAACGCATATAAACTGAATGGCATGGTTTTAAATTTTGGTGTAATTAATTTTGAAAAAAATGATTTTAAAATAATTAAAGGGAAAAATATTGTTTTTGTCCCTATAGTTTCGGTTAGGGATGAGAATAAGCCGAGCCGAGCTAGGCTTTCCAAAGCCTGAGCCTAGCCTGCACCTTAAATCCATGGCCTGAGTCTGACCTGTTACCTGTCATAAGCTTTATTTTATGGTCTGAGTCTGGCCTATTTAAAGCCTGACAAGGCCTGAAAGTCTGTTTAAAAGCTTGTTTTATAGTAAGGTATTTGAATATATCATAAGCATATATATGAATACACTTCTCACACACCTCCAATTCGTTCCCACACGATTCTGGCATAGAGTAATTCTCTTAATTTGCACCTCATATACCCAAAATTTCACTGTTTATTCCTTCCAAGGACTTCAAAAATGCTTCTCTTCAAACTTTTTTTCTTCTTTTTCAAACAATACCTATAAAAACACCAAATCAAAGAAAAATTAGAACAAAATTATTATTATTTACTACAGTGACCTAAAACTCAAACAATATTCAATTATATACAATTTTAACTATAAATTCACAATGTTATCAATCTAAACAACAAAAAACTACCTGAAAATAATCTATAAATCTACTACTAAAGTGGATTTATCAATAACGACAGAGACTACTGTTATGGGGTTTAGAAACTTTTGGGATATAAAACAAAGGATTTTAACTTTAGACACGAAGATCAAAGTTGATTAAAACTATAAGGATGAAAAACATATTTTATCTTTATTTAGATGATAAAACAAAATAACTTCTAAAGTGTAAACATAAAGAATCCACTCAATCCGCCAATAATTAATTATACTCAATAAAAAGTTTAAAATTTTCATTTTCCCAAATCAATTCCATTTATAGTATGTTTGGACTAAATCAAAATCACCTTATAAATAAGAATACAATCAGTAGCGTTAGAAGAGATCAATGTTTGTAACGTGATTTTGAATAAAATCAAGGGAAAAGAGCATAAATCTACCCCGAACTTTTAGCCTTTTACAAATAGGCATCATGAACTTTCAATTTGTCATACTTAATCCTTAAACTCTTATCATTATTGCAATAGGTCCTTTCATTAATATGAAGTTAAATAATTAACATAATAAATATCAATTTTTCGATATTTTGTATTTCAAATATTAAAAACATGTAAAAGAGTAAAAATTTTTATTTTTTATTTTTGAATTCTGTCAAATTTCAAACACATTTAAAATTCTAAAAGCGAAACAGGATGGTGTTCTTCTAATTTAGGGTTTTTTCTATTATTTTTTTTAAAACTTTATTTTATATTATTTTAATATTTTAATTATAAAATCTTGAATAATTATGATTGTTTTCGTTAATTATTTAACTCTATGTTAATAAAATGACATATTGCAACAATAATAGAAGTTTAAGGGTTAATTAGGACAACATAAAAGTTCATGGTGTCTATTTGCAAAAGGATGAAAGTTTAGGATAATTATATACTTTTTTCCCTAAAATCAAACATGCTATTAGACCATTTCCAACTCAACAACTCTTCTTCTTCTTTCTTTTTTTTTTTTTTTTTACTTTTTACACATCGTAAGTGTATTCCATCATTACATGTTATTAATTTTTACTTTTTTCCATTTAAGCAACTCTTTTCTCCAACCCAATAACTAAAAAAATTATTAAATAGACTCCACATATAACCTCATAATTTTATATTTCACTGGTATTAATCATTAAAAAAGCAAGAATAGACCCCGCGTTATGGCCTTTGTTAAGTAAAACTATCTAATAAGCTAGCTAGTAGCTGATAAACTAGTTGGTAGCTGATTATAAGCTAACTTATTGAGTTAGAAGATTTGGTAAAACATATTGATAAACTAGTTGGTAAATGTAAAATGACATAAAATGAAATATTTACATAAGTTTTATTATATAAATTCTATTTTTGTTTTATAGACAAAAATGTATTATTAGGTAATTATAATTTTAGATTTTTTTTATAAATTATAAATTCTTATCAACTTTATATTGATGAAATGTTTTATTAAAAAATAAATTAAATAATTAAATAGATAATATAAAATTTTAAAAATTAAAAAAAGTAATAAAAAGAGAATATCAATTTAAATAATTTTTAAATTTTTTAAGAAATAAGAGAGGGTGAATAGAATAAAAAAAGAATAGTGTAAAGGAGGGAGATAAAATAAAGATTTCTATTAGTAATACTAAAAAAGATTAAAAAAAAGAAATTAACGGTAAATAGAAAAATATATTAACATATAATAGATAAGAATAGAAGATAATTAAATAAGCTACAAGTTTCAAGTTAGTTGAAGTAGCTTATGGATGTTTTTTATAAGATATTTTAGCTAGGTGAGAACTGAAAGTAGTAGTTGAAATCATTTTATTAGTGTTTGGTAAGGTAATTTTTTAGATAGCTACTAGGCTTTTACGAGTTTTTTTTAGAGAAATGGTTGAGGTATCATTTTTAAAAAAATATTCACTTTTCCAGCTACTAGCTAAAATTTTTTTATAACCTTATACATCAACATTTCTTACTCATTATTATTTAATAATTAATCATGCCCTTATATGCTATTTTTACCATTTTTAATTGCTTTTACCAAATAATGACGTCCTTATTGTTTTTTCCAGCCACTATGCATAGGGATGACAATGGGTAGGGTTTGGGTAGGGTACTATAGTACCCGTCCCCATAACCGCGTTTTAAAAAAATACTCGTACCCAGACCCATATCCGTGTGGGTAGTGATTCTAATACTCGTACTCTTACCCGCTGGGTACTCAAGTACCCGTACCCATACCCATTACCCGCACTTTTGTTAACTATAAAAATAATCAATTGATTACAAAATGAAAATTAATTAAAAAATAAATGAAAAATAATCTATAGATCATCCAAGTTTAACCTATAAAACAACTATGGTATGTGGAAGTGGATTAGAGATTAAAACAATGGAAGGGGAAATGGAAATTAGTTCATGTTTTGATATTTTATTGTTAAGGACAAAATTATAACATTTTCAAAATTATAACATTTAAATTAATTAAATTAGTAATATATATTAATATTTTTTTGTGACTAATATATATATATAAAATTAATCATATGTATATAAATTATATTAATTATATATATTATATAAGTGCGGGTATGAGTAGGGTAGGGTACCATAGTACCCGTACCCGCACTCGTACCCATTAAAAGTGCGGGTAATTACCCGGACCCAGACCCATTTGATGGGTAATTACCCTAACCATTGTGGGTAATTTTTGCGGGTATCCACGGGTCTGGGTCCAATTGTCATCCCTAACTATGCATTACTTTTCCAGCTACGAGTTTTTTTATCATTAATAAAATCAACTAACTTTTAGCTTTCAGCTAATTTTATCAAATATATTAGCTTATAAATTAAAAGCTCCTAAAAATATCTAATCAAAACTTTTGTATTCATAAACCTAACTTATAAATTAATTAACTAAGAAATAAACAAGTTTATCGAACTTGTCAAATGCGTTCTTTATATAAGCATATGTGGTTATACCAATAACTGCTCTCCAATGTTGCTCTCCTATTAAGTAGCAGTGTTTAAAAAGTAAAAGGGCATAAACACCTTCAATAGGAGGTGTCCTTAGTATAAATTTTATAGCAATGCTATCTAGTATAAGAAATCTGTTACCAAGGTAAAGGGACTAATCACTAAAGAAAGAAATTCTCATGTAAAAGTTACTTTGAAAGTAACTAGACATCCACTTTCTCATGTTCAGTCCATTATAATTATTCGTACATTATTTTACAAAAAAGTTTTTTTTTCTTCTAAAATTAATATTTTTCCACCAAAATATTTACCAAACACGATTCAAATTGCTCATCCTCATCTTTCTCAGCTTTAATGGGAGTTTGGAATTTAAGAGAACAATTATATAAAACATATCTTATTTTACTTTCATTGATTCATGTTAAAACATATAATGGAAATTTGGAAGCCAGACAAATTATTATGAGAAATTGTATGTCGATCAATGTGATAAATAATATAATAAAAAAGTATATAAATTATTATATAAAATTACGCTTCTCCCTTATTATGTGGTAAGGAAACAAAGTCCCAAACATAGCCCGGAAAGGATGGTGTGGACTGGTTTTGCCACAACTTTTTGAAACGGCTAAGCAAATTCGAATGCTGCCCAGCGTATTTAAGGAGTTGGGGCCTCCAATGCGGAATTCCGGAATTATTATTAATATATATATATCGTAGTTATTGCCTCCTTTTTGAAACTTTCCACCATGTACACTAGCAACTAAGAAAATCCACATATATCCTTCAACTAAACCAATGCCGTGGGGTATTGCTTAAGAAACTCAGGTAGTAGTAAAGAGTTACTAAAGACTATTCAAAAAAGAGACCAAAATATAGAAACAACCAAAAAGAAAAAGGAGCTTCTCTTGGGGATTACATGGGGTCCATTCCAACTTACAATATACTAACTTATAACCAAGTCAATGTCAAATAATCTATATCTACTTTATGTCCACATCTAGATTTACAAACATCTTTTTCCTAAATCCAGATATATCTATCATCATGGCATAATTATAGCCCTGCATCTAACACCACCATTTGTACCCCAAAATAAAAAGGGCAAACAAAGATAATAATCTCATCTATTGCCATAATCCCGACATGCAAGCAATTTGCATATGCAACAAATACTTACGACACAAAAGATGCAAACAAAAACAAACACAGGCATCTTTCAATTTCAATTGTGGTGTGGTGTGGGTGCTGCATAAGTGTGCTCACACTGTTACTATGGGGCCTCACCCAACTCATAGGCTCCCCACACCACGCGGATTCTGTAACATTTTACGTTGATTCTTTGGATGAAAATGTAACCACACCACATAAATAAATTCATCACAATAATGACATTGCTTATGGAGGCCTAAATTATTTTAACCTTGACATGACAGAATAAAAAATTGAGAACGGCAAGTGTGAATAATATATAAACTCCAGCTACTGCACAGCAACTGTGTAAATAGTAATGCTGCGAGTACACTTGGTATATTGTACATAGTTTCATCATCATCATCTACAAGGACGATGGGGATTGGGGAATGAAGAAACCTCATATTTGGATTTTCACCATAGGATAGGCTTCCCTTGAACCAGAAGGAGACAGCAGAGTTTCCCCAACAATGGGATCTTAACGCTTTCATACTAAGCTAAACGATTCCAAAATAATAATAATATTGATCTGTACAATTTCTAAGGAAACCCCAAAACATGAAATTTACCTTGAGGAAACAGGGTTTAAGGCTCTAGCAAAGCCATTCATAGCCCCATAACCCTTTGAACTAAATCCCAAACACCCAAGCAAACCTTGCCTGTAAGGCAAAAACGTCTTTTTTCTCAACTCTTCAGCTTGAGCCCTATTAGCTTTATAGTGCAACTCATGCGGTGAAGGTGGCACGCGCCTCTTCCCAACACCGTTCGTGGGCTTCCCTGTCATTTTCTTAGCCCAAGCATGAGAGTTTCCTTTGGATTTCTGCGTTGTTTCAGAAGAAGAAGAAGACCCATTTCTCTGACTATCACAAGACTTGTCCTTTGAAATAGGGGCATGAAGATTTTGAGCTTTCTTTTCCTTATCCTTAGTGGGGGAGAACGAAATGGTGGACCAGAACTTGTTGTTACTCCTTCCTTCACTTTTGCTTCTGAGAAAATCCTTCAAGAAAACCCACCTCTTTGAACTCCTTCCAGCTGAAGAAGACCTCGAAGAAGAAGCTGAAACCGAAGGAGTTGTCTCCAAACCCATACCTAACCCATCCACCTTGTCCCTTTGGTTCTCCACTTCGGAAGAACCATTACTATTCTCTTTCATCTGTTTCCCTAAACTCACGTCATCGCCATGATCCTCGTTCTCTGCCCACTCCAGAGGCGTGTTGCTCCTGAGAGGAGACATAGATCTGGTTCTTCTCCGCACAGACTTGTTCCTCAGCCTCAGATCTCTGCCTCTAACGAAAACCTCTGTTTCTTCATCTTCCTCTTCTTCTTCGTCCAGATCCAGCAAAGGAGCAAGAACCTGAGGGCGTTCCAGGTGGGTGGAAAGCTTCATGGGCCGGATCTGACCGTTGAGGAACAACTCATCGGCCGAACTCATCGAACCGGAACCGGCTGAACCGGCAGAACCGAAGCGGGCGGAGAATTCAAACTCATAACCGAGAGGAACAGAGGAGGTGGTGGTTTCGTAAGAAGAAGCAGAGGTGGTTATAGCGAAGTGCATTGGGCTTGCCGGAGCGCTGTAGTAAAAGCCCGAGATGGGCCCGCGGCCCGGACTGGAAGGGGCACTGACGTAAGGAGTGGAACAGGTGCTGTCCAGGTCTTCAAATAAGGGTTCGCCATTGTTGGAAGGTTCTGGGTTTGGGTTGTTGGTGATGGAAGTTTGGAGGTCCATTGATTATTGTGAGGGTGACAGTGTCAACTACAACTGGGAAGGAAGAAGCGTGAAGGAAGAAGAAAGGAGTGAGTGAGTGAGTGATAGGTGACCCTGCAAGACCTGACCTGACGCAGTGCACGCAAATAAGTAATAAATAAATAAATGTTTTGATATGAATTATTTTGTTTGGACTTATAAGAGAAGGGTTGTGTTGTGTTGTGTCATGTGTGAATTTGCCCTTCTCTTTATGCTTTTATATCATCAATTGCCATTCAGTTACGGACAACACCAGAATATATAGCTATTGAAGCACGAAAGCGTTGGTTGTGGTTGTGGTAATTGTGAAAAGTAAAAACTGAATTAGAGGTTGGGTCAGTTGGAGGCCAAGGACACATGAGTTAAATTTGAATTAGCTTTTTGTCAATTTCATATGCACGGGTGTTTCGATTCCTTTTCAAGTTATGATGAATGACTTCTCTTGATTATGATTTAGCTTGTGAAGACTACACGTCTACACTCTTTTTTTAGCCTAACTATTTATTTCTACGGAGAGAAAGTCAACAGGAGTTAGCTTACTTAATTAATAATTTACTTATGAAGGGCAATTGCAATGGCTTAGTAACTTATAGATTATTGTTAGAACTTGTTTGGTAAAGCTTGTTCCAAAACTAGTTTAAAGTTAGTTGAAAGCTGAAAAAACTAGTTGATTTGATTGAATGTGTTTGGTAATACTAGCTGAAAATGGTAAAATGGCATATAAGAACATTATTAATTAACGATAAATGAAGGTGGTTGAAGGATAATTTGTAATTAATTTTCAGCTACTAGCTGAAAATTTGAGCTTTTTCAAAACAACTACCTCAACCTCAAGTAACTTTTCAAGAAAAGCTATTAGCTACCCAAAAGGGCTACCTTACCAAACACAGCTGAAATGGTTTCAGCTACTAATTTTAACTTTCAGCAAGCTGAAATGGCTTACCAAGCACACTCTTAGTAAGATATTTTAGCTAAATAAAAATAAAAATTATTAATTAAAATAATTATATATATTTGGTAAGGTAGATATTTTAGGTAATTATCAATTTTTTACTAGTTCTTTTTTAAGAAGTTACTTGAGATATGTTTTTAACGATCAAACTAAAAATTATTTAAAATTTTATTTCTTAATATCAACAACTCCCACTCATCATTATTAAATAATTAATAATATATTTATCTGTCATTATTTTATAATTTTCAACTAGTACAACAATTAATTTTAGGTTTAAATACATTTTTGGTCCCTATACTTTTGTAAATGGGTGATTTTGGTCCCCATAGTTTTAATTGCTCAATTTTGGTCCCTATACTTTTGTAAATGGGTGATTTTGATCCATCTAGTTTTAATTGCTCAATTTTGGTCCCTCTTCTTTAAAAATTGAACAAATCCGATCCTACCATTAACCTCTTATTAAATATTTAGCAGAGTTTGCTAACATGGATTTAATTTTGTGACGTGTAAACTATCACATGACAAAGATTATTATTTAATTTTATCTCTTATTTTTTTTAAACGAAAAATCAAAAAATAAAATCAGATTCTGCATAATTTAATACAATGAGAAAACAAAATCATAAAATAAAATTTCACTATTACACTCCAATTTTTTAAAAAACAATAAAGCAAATACAAGTCCCAAGATTAAAGCAATTGCGGGTCTGCTTCAAACATCAACTAAGTGAACTAAAATCTCATTGGGCATGAAATGAAATTTAAAATGAAATCGAAAGCGAACTGAAATCTGCAAACTCTGATTTTACCTTTTAAAAAACTAAGAGATAAAATTAAATAATAATTTTTGTCATGTGTTTACATGTCACAAAATTAAATCAATGTCAACAAACTTTGATAAATATTTAATGGGAAGCTAACGGTAGGATTAGATTTGTTCAATTTTTAAAGAAGAGGGACCAAAATTGAGCAGTTAAAACTAGGGGGACCAAAATTACTCATTTACAAAAGTATAGGGACCAAAATTGAGCAATTAAAACTAGGGGGACCAAAATCACTCATCTACAAAAGTATAAGGACCAAAAATGTATTTAAGCCTTAATTTTATAAAAAATTATGATGAAATCAGTTACATTTTGATTTTCAGGTCTCAAGTTTTATATAGTTTTCTGGGATATATTCTTGAATGTAAGGTTTAGAATCTTAAAGGCTCAACCGCTCAAGACTGATGTTTGTTTTAAATGGAATGCTATATCCTCTCATTAGTTCTCCTAATAATCTTTTTATCTAAATAAATATTAAATAAAAAACACAAAAAAATTTAGAAATATAAAAATATTTAATACTCATATAAATTAATATTAAAGAATATTTGAAGAGAGAGATTTTAAAATTATTCTTTATATTTGTATAAGGGATAAAATAATTTTTCAGTCACTATAAAATATTCGAGTTTTAATTTTTATTCCCTAATTTTTTTATTTTATCTTTATTAAATATTAAGTTATTTTTTAGTTCTTATTGTAAATTCCTCTATTAATTGTGAATATATCGAACGTCCATCATAATCAGTAATTCTATATCAAGTACCCCGACACATTATACAATCATTTTAACTACTTAAACTCATTTAGAGGGTATATGTGCTATATAAGTAGAAAATTTATAAATAATTTCAATTCAAATTGAGCGGAATTTTTTACAATGAGTGTAAGCATGTTAACACTATTATAATATGTTAGTGTACTAAACATAAGATTGTCAATTGTTATGGGCATTCAAATATATATGTAATTAACAATGAAATCAACAACAGAAATAAAAAATAGCTTCAATATTTCATAAAATTAAAATGGAAAAGAAAAAAATTCAAAAAATGAAAATAAAAAGGACTGAAAATATATAAAATAACAAACATGGAACGTCACCGCTAGTCCGCTACATCGGTTATCTTTATCCCTCTGTTTGATTTATATTAAGAAATAGAGAAGAGAAAAATAGTGAAAAGAGAGATGGTGAAGAGAGAAAAAATGGAGAAATATATTAGAAATAGAGGTTGTTGGTATTAGAGAAATAGGAGAGAGATAGAAGAGAAATTAATTATGATAGTTGTTTGGTTGTGAAGAAATGAGAGAGATGTGTAAAAAGTTAAAAAGACTAAACTACCCTTGAAATAAAAAAAACATTAATAATTCATTTTTGTCCATAATAATCGATTTCAATGTATATTTTAATCAATTAAATTCAAAACAGCAGCGAAATTTAGGTGTACAAATCGATTTACCACATTTTAATTTTAATCGAATTTTTCACAATGAGTTCACAAACCATAATCGATTTACCACATTTTTGTCGATTTTAATCGATTTTACACATTTTATAGCCTGTTTGGTTTTGAGTTGAAAAACTCAAAACCATGGTTTTGCAGAATTGATTTTAAATCACTTCCGTCCAACGTGCTTCGTAAAGTGTGCATCACTCATCTCAACCATTGATTTCCAAAATCAATTCTACTCAACTGTAAACCAAACAGACCCTTAATCGATTTTGAGAGGGTTAAAATCGACTTTTGATAAATCAATCCCCTTCTCACCCCAATTTCTCAGCTGCACATGGGATATTTATTTTTTTGTGGGCTCCACCACTGCTATCTACTCAAACTCTCTCTCCCTACCAGTGTCGAACACGATGGTTGTTTACTTGCTATGCTAACTCTCTCTCTCTCACTTCACTCTCTCTTCCAAGTTTCGGCTCTAACAAACAAAAGGTATATGATTTGGGTAATAATTACTTGATTTTGTTGTATAAAATTTGTATATTTATTTTCCAAACATTAAATAAATAGATTTTATTAAAGTTCTTAAATATTTGTAAAAAATAAATATAATTTTTCATGTTAAATTTCAATTTAAAAAAATTATTTTCGTTGTAACTTATAAATTATAAGATTATTTCATATTCGATGTGATATAGCAATAGTCATGTGGATTCCAATAAAAGGAATTTAAGCTTTTTAAATATATGTTATATTAATTTTGATTTCTGGAGTTTTTTTTTTTCCACCATACATATCCTCTATTATTAGGAGTAATTTTATTTGAGGTTTAGTCACATTTTAAGATTCTTTATCTTTTTATGTGTTTAGTGAGGATCGAATCTGAATACTATTTTCACTTTCCCAGTCTGTATTGTTAATTAAGCCATAATTCTTTGATTTTGATGTATGAAGTTGTGTATATAGAAAAATAAATTCAATTTATATTGCTCTTATTTTAATAGTCAAACTCAAACAATTCTATATTTCAGAAATTTTAGTGAAATTCAGATAAATTGGAATTTTATCAAGTCAAATGATATTTGTGTTTGTTATTTAACCAGACTGATAATCACGCATTCATTTTCTTGAAACGATCATTGTAAACGGAGGACACCATTCAATGCTTCCTACCGTCATTTTTCTTTTAATTTATTGTTTTTGCCTCTTATTTTCTTCTCAATGTTATACTATAATACTAGTATGTGAATGGAAATATGTAAATTAATGCTTGCAAGTTAGTATGAATTAAAATTTTAATGCTCACGTTCTGTTTAGGTCACATCAAGGAGAATTAAGATTATTCATCAAAGAGAAAATAAGAATTGTCTCACAAATATCCATACGTGCGCAGCGTATAATATTATTATTTTTAAGAAATATAGTAAACAACATTAGGAAATAGGAATATTATTTGATAATATAAAAAAATATAAAACAATAAGTTGAGTATACAGTATACACTATATAAAGATAAACCAAAACATTAGAAGGCGCTGGTACGCACGAGAAGTGCCAAGGATATATATAGATCTCTTTCCATAGGATCCTTTCCGCTGTGCTAATAGTGAGGATCCTTGATTCATTCTAATTTCCATACACGATCTACTGTTAAAACAATTGATTAATTTAATGATTTATATAGAAGATGCATCGCATACTAATCTGTAAACATCATAGAAAGCAGAGCCTCTTTTCAGTTTCCTCCGAACCCAAGAAAAATGAAAGAATATCAGTAGGTGGGTGGTAATGTGGCATTAAATATTACTAATAAAGTTTATGCCTAGGAAGGAAGGTTATATGTAGCGAATCAAAATCTGACAACTAGCTTGGAAGCACACATCAACATGTGCATTTCTTCCTCAAGAAAAATTCACCCTTATCTCTTAAATTCGACTTTCTTAATATTTATCTTTCTTCTCATAAAATTATGTTATATTCTTTTTTCATGAATTATTTTTTTATTTAATATATATATATACTGTCAATATAAAAAAGTTATACAAACATTTAATGATATTTTATTAAATCATTTATTAAATTTAATAACACATAAGATGTCATAATTATTAAATGATATAATAATACACAATTGAATATATATGTAAAACATCTTTACATTAAGAGTGTATATCAATTAAATCGGGTTTAGTCTATTTTTTTTGTATTAAAGTAAAATAAATTAATATTGAATATTTGTTAATTAATCATATTAATTAAATGAAATATATATTTTTCTTAACTCTTTCAATATTTAAATGCCATTGATAAATAATAAAAATAAAATAATAATATGATATCTTATATTTTATTATGATAAAAATAATTTTTTATAAATTGTATTATTTTAAAATACGTTTTAATTTAAATTTTACATATCATAAAAGTATTCCTACAATATATATACTAGATACTCTCCATTTTAAAGAAATTGAAATAAAATAGGTAAGAAGTGGTAATTGCGTGAAAAGCCACGTATGCTCTTTCATATTATTTTATACTATTTGTATACTTTTTAAGTTATTCATACTTTCACTCTATTTGAATGGGAAAAAAAGAAGAGCAAAATTAAGTGAAAAGAAAATGAAAAATTAAAGTGATCATGAAAAATATAATTTATTAATTTTAAAATAATAAAGTAGAATGAAATTAAAAAAAATAGGTGGAGACAATTTCCCCCTCTTATCGTCCTAAAGATGCCATAGCACAATAATTTCAAATACAGAAATATAAATATAGAAATATAGTTGTTCTTATCCGATTCATTACTAATAAAAATAATTGAACTTTCATCAAAAGGGGTGGATTGATACTTTGCCGAAGGTGCTAAACCTTTTATATTAAGTATCCACATTGTCATTTTTATCAGTACATTTTAGTGTTTATATGAGTATACATAATTAATTTTTTTTCTTTAATCTTATATGTGTGTTTTTTAAATTAAATATGTTACTTACATGTGATGGAACTTTGATATATAGAATTTTCACTTTACTACATTCTAACTAGACAGATGAATACTATCGTTTTTGTATTTACGTGTGATCGATTTAGAGAGGGATATGAATAAGAGAGTGTCATGAGATAAGGAAATATATAAGTTGAGCATAGGATGCAAAGCTTTAAGGTGATGGCAGATGTAGAAGATGGAAGGAAAGGGGTGAAAGAAAGACAAGGAAGAAACCACGTGGTATGTTGTAAGGTTACGGATTGTTATGATGGCATGTGAGGCGCGTTGACAATGTGTATATGCATATATCCAAACATTAAACAGTGTGGATTCCCATTCCCATTCCCACTCCACTCTCCTCTCAACAACTGCATCAAGATGACCAGTTCACTCTCACCACAGAAGGAGCCATGTGCACCCTATTTGCCATGTATCTTCACTTTTTTCTTTTTTTTTTTTTGGTCAAGGCATATATCTTCACTTGAATCGATATCAATTCTTTTTTCTTTTGCTTTGAATGCCCTTTCTTTTTATCAAGGGGCTAAATACCAAGTTACCAATATGTGTAATGTTAATGTTTTTTTAAGTCAATGATGCACTACATTGGATTTGTTATTCATCCATGAACTATGGTCTATGGCTTGTTTTTTTTTTATAAGTCATAGCTATCGCTTATTAACAGGGACAATCCTATTCGAGGCTTATAAGGCTCTTCACCCCTTCCGAAGAGTGTGTTTAGTGGGGATCGAACCCGAGAGCTCTTCCCACAATCTCAACCTGTGTTGCCAATTGAGCCACAACTCTTTGGTAGTCTATGAATATTACCACCGAGCACGTAAAGGGTTGTTCCCGTTTAACCAATGGTCTCGAGTTCGAGCCTTGGGTATGCAGCTATACTAAATACTCGGAGGGAGAGCTTTGCCACCATAGAGGTCCTACCCGGCTCGAACAGGATTGTCTGTCGTACATGTGGTATTGCACTGGTGTATGGCTTGTTTGCCTCCACTTTTGAAAAGCTAAAAATGTTGTAGTATTCTCAGTAATATTAGATTGAATGTACGTTTGTATTGTAATTTTACATAAAATCTGAGAATAACATTAGCTAACGTATTTCATTTAAAACCAAACACCCTGTCAATTTGAAAAAAGAGTTCAACCAAATAAAAACTCAATTTAAAAAGGAAAAAAGAAAATCAATTGGTATTTGTTTAGCCAATGAGAGAAAATGAAAAAAGAGAAAGGGAAGATAAAAGAGTTATTTTTTTTGTGTTGTTTAATTTATTAAATTTAAGAGAAAATGAGACAAGGAGAAGAGAAAAAAATTGATGATCCCTATCTTTATTTGGTTGGAGCAAAGTGAAAGGAGAATCATGAGATTATTTATAGAAGGATAAAAATATCCCTAAAATAAATAGAAAAAGATAATAATAATTTTGAGAGATAGGGATGATGATGTAAACATGCAACCAATTTTTCTCTCCTATTTCTTCACAATTTGGAGAGAAAAAAAGGTGGGGGACAACTATTTTTCTCTCCTTTCTCTTTTTCTCCCTGTTAAACGTACATTCCATCTATTTTCTTTCCATTTTTTCCTTTCTCTTTTCTCCTCCCTCTATCATTATAGTTAAAAAATATTTATTTTAAAATTTAGCTAAATTAATATAAAAATATTGTAATGATAATAAAAATAAATTAAATATAAAATATAGCTATTGGAAACTTTTAATTAGAAAAACTTTAAAATTGGTTTAATTGATAGAAAATTATTTTTAATAGTAATTTGTAACCATTTCATTATATGTAATGTTAATTGAAATTATTTAAGTACTTATTAAAAATAATAATACAAGATAAATATCTTTTCATTAACAATTAATTTAAAAAGATATTAATATTAATAATAATTTGGTTTTATTTAAAGCAGCACCATCCCCGCGAATAAATATTATATGAGATGCACAAATAACAACATGGTACAATTAGATTCAATGGATGCAGTTTATCTTTTTTTTAATACAATCATGATCTAATTAGTGCAATAAGATTCACATAAGTTTTTTTAATCATTGTAGTGTAAAGTGGTATTCCTTAAAAGTGACTTTTTTTAAAAAAATATAATTATTTCAAAAATACTACTCAATTAACAATATTTTATATAATTTTAAAATTGTTATATAATTGAAAAGTTGTAATACTAATCAAGAGTCGTGTTATTTAAATTTTTAAAATCAATTATTTATTTTTATTATAATTACTAATTGAGGATTATATTTTATTAAATAAAAATGATAAGAATTCAAATTTAAATTAATAAAAAGATTTGAAATACGAAAAAATAAGTTAAAAATTAGAATCATAAATAGTTATATTTTAAAATATCAGACTTTCTTTTCAAGATATTAATAGAGATTTGAGAAAATATAAAAAAATTATTGTAAGAGAAGTGATTGAAAGATATACTTAACATTCGACCTAAAAAAAGATATGAGTAAGAAAACATAGAAAATGATACATGACTTTCTAAATGATAATGAATTAATGAGTGTTTCACTCTAAAAAATGAGATTCCAAAATAATATATAGAGAGTTGATTAGTTTGTGTTACCTAAGATTTACACACTTTTTTTGTACAAACAATTTATTTTATTAAGCAGAAAACTGCTGTTTTAACAAAAATCAGATCCTTCATCTATTTTTCGACTTGCAATGCAAAAGAAAAATCAAGACTTTTTAAAAGGAAAATAACAAAAAATCAACGGGAATTCTAATAAAATAAAGATGATTATTTTGTCATATATTTTAGAGTAATGTTTTTCATACAACATATACAACTTAAAAAGACAAAATAGAAAATAAAAAGAAAGACCCTTTCAAAAAAAGAAAATAAAAAGAAGAGAGAGAAATGTGGGATGTGATGACTGATATGATGGAGAAATATAAAGAGAAAAAATGTGTTGTATGAGTTGTTGTATATTTTTTGTTATATGATTTTATTTTCTCTATATTTTAGGAGGACAGCTGAAGAAATAAGAAAACATTAACTAGATAATCGTAAAATCGTCATTTATAAACCACCTTACTTTCATGTTCATATTTGTCTTCAATATGTCATTTGTCTAATATCACGTACTATACAGTTATAGCATTCTGTAGCTTGAGCGTGATTTAAAATCAAACTAAGATCTGTGTTATCACAAAATTTAAACGTATTTTCTGTATACAAGAGAGTTTATGTGGGGGTGAACATTAGCTAAAGACATGAGTGGTTAAGACGTCATGCTCAAAAATTTGTATTTTGTTAAGTATAAGACATCAAGGAATAAAATATCGGGGATATTTAAGATTGCATTGCATGTGGTTTCATGTAAATATATATTCTTATAACTCGCCTGTATACATGATTTGTAAATCTCATAAATGATTCATATTTCATAACCTCTGTTAACTCGAAGTTTGGAATGTGCTCCATCAATGAAAGAATACAATATTTGGTGTAGTATCTTTCATACACGGAAGTGGACTATCAGTTTAATCTGTATCCTGAGAAGTTAAAAATTAACATCTATAGAAAGAGTTTTATATATATTGTTATACAGTACACTCATCCCAAGATAGATAGATTAGGGCATGTTTGGTTTGCATTTTCGTTTTCTGTTTCCTGTTTTTTGAAATTTTACAAAGGAAAATTTGGAAATGCTGGAAACAATAATTTGCTGTTTTCAGCATTTCCAGTTTTTCCTTTGTAAAATTTCAGAAAACAGGAAACAGAATAAAAACAGAAAATGGAAACAAGAAATGAAAATGTAAACCAATCAGGCCTGTTTGGTTTACGAAAACATTTTCTATTCTCATTTCCTGTTTTCTGAAATTTTACAAAGGAAAAACTGGAAATGCTGGAAACAGCAAACTTTTGTTTCCAGCATTTCCAGTTTTTCCTTTGTAAAATTTCAGGAAACAGGAAACAGAAAATGGAAACAGGAAACGAAAATGCAAACCAAACAGACTAGTATATTCTCAATATTTTGCTAGTATATAAGTAGTTGATATTGTAAATAAATTTTATATGCATCAAAGATAAATTAATTAGCCTCAACGGATACTTCACTTGTTTTTATGCCCTTACAGTGGAAATAAATGCATGCATTTGTTCAAGAAAGTGAAAGAGACTTCAATTCTACTCGATGCTCAATCAATATCAGAATTGGCCCCAGTAGATTGTATGGTGGATTCCTGAGGCCAGAAGTTTGATGGAACTGACATGAATAGAAGCATTAATAGGAATCATCATGCCTTTTTGACACACATTTAATAAAAATCAGAAATTAAGACTATTAAATTTATAGTTCCACTAGTTTCTTTACTAACAAAATGTGGTCCTAAGTGCATATATTAACTAAGAAAATATTTTAAATTTTGGCAAATTTTGAGCCTTGAATATGGAGAGCAGTAACTGTTCCGGGTGGAGCTGTGATCAGTTCTTGTACTTCAAGGACCTAGAAGATAGAAGATACCCAGACCAACATGGCCAAGAAAGGATATATAGCAGGCCATATCCAGTTTACCAGGATTAGAATATTTTGTTTGAATTTAATTTTTTTTTCCATCAATTTTTTCCTTCAAAGTTTTGGTACAACATCTTGGATCAAATTTTGTATTATATATATACTGCGCTGGAATACTTCTAGTTCTACTAGTTCCTCAGAAGTAGATAAAAAAAATGATCTACACAGAGATTCTGACTTTTCAACGAGTACACCATAAAGATAAATTCGAAAGGTCCATTAAGTTGCTTAGAGCATATTAGACTTGAAATTGAACGTGCAGCAACTCACAAAGCAGTCTTGAGGCAGTTATCACAGGGGTTAGATCCATACTTGCAGGCTTTTCTATCAAAAGATTCTCCAAAGTGTTTGAGTAAAGTTTGTCTCCGGCATTCAACCTGAACATTCAAATCAGATAAAATGTAACATTTTTGTGGATAAGCGTCCTTCTGCAAATGGGGCCAGTTTGTTACACCTTTAAAAATATGGGAGAAAATTTATGGACATTTTTTTATTTTTTTTTTAATGAAAATTCATATAGACAACTCATACTTTAGCTTTCTACCCCCATTTGCAAGGGTATTAAACTGAATATAGAAGTGTGAGAAAGAGACACAGAGAGAACAACAGATGTTGAAATGTAAGTGGGTTTGCTTACCTTTAGTTCACAGTACTGTTGCATCTTTTTGGCTTGAGCCATTGCTGTCTTAAACCTTTCACTTTTATATCCTTGGCCATTTCTTATCATACATACAACTCTACTAAAATCCTTCTTCTGGTATACAACAATGCACACTGCAGGAAGATTATCTCTTCCAGCCCTTCCGGATTCTTGATAATAGCTTTCAATTGATTTTGACATTGTATTGTGGATGACAAAGCGCTGAAAACACACAAGAAAAAGACAATTTGAGTAACAAAGAACTGAAAAACTCAGATATCATTAAGAATTTTTCATACTTTTTAGTGGAGTTCGAATTACTCTATAACGTGCAATTTGTAGAGCAATTACACACCTATATTTGCCCTAGCCAAGTATTCAAATGCTGCACTAATGTATATATGATATATTTAAGTTTATTAGGCAGATAATCTATAAAGCTAATAGATTTTGGGTTTATACTTTCAACTTGCGCTTGGGCAGGAAGATAAGAAGATCATTAGGAATTTGAATAATTGTCCAAATGACTATTTTTATTTTATATTTAGCTATGTCAATCATGAATACAAGGCTTGGAGAAGACTTCCTATGTATCCATTAAGGTTTTTCATAAATGCTGTGCTGCAAAATGCCATGCATGAGGGTTGGTCCCTCTATGTCATTTCGTAGTCGTCAGACTGGTGATCAGTAAGTATGCAGCAAAACAATAATAGACCGTTCAATTTATATATCAACTATCAAGCCACAGAATTATTTGCAGAGAAGGGCATAATTTCTTTTTGATAAAGTGAGGAATTCCTAAACAAAGTCAAACATAAAATTGTGAATGATAACAGCATTATCATGGTAATTTAAAAAACGTATCTCCACTTACAACATCAGGTTTGTCTATCCCCATTCCAAAAGCAATAGTTGCACATACAATATGGACCTCTCCGTCATGCCATTTCTTTTGAACAGCAACTCTCTGGCGGGCAGCCAAGCCAGCATGGTAAAACACTGTCTTAATCTTACATTTCTCATTCAAAAATTTTGAGACTTCGACACATTCACTTTTTGACAGGCAGTAAATAATTCCACACTGATTCTTGAAACGATCCACTAGTAGCTGCCCAAGCTGCTTCAGTGGTTCCTTTGTCTTAACAATCACTTCATACTTCAAATTCGGTCGGTCAAAGCTTCTTTCAAGAACAAGTGCATGTGGGATTCTTAAAGCATTTAAGATGTCCTGAAACAAATCCAAGTTAAAAGGCAACAAAAAAGGGCGGGTAATACTCTAGAGCTGCCCATAATAGCAATTTGCCATTCTGATTACCTCACGAACTGAGTGGGTTGCAGTGGCAGTCAATGCCATGACAGGTACATCTGGAAAGTTTTGCTTAAGAGATCCTAATCCCCGATAATCAGGCCGGAAATCATGTCCCCATTGGCTGAAAAAATAAATTTAAATTAGTGAATAATAGGTATTTTTCTCATTAACAATAAAAATCACATAGCTTTAACAATCCCTCCCCATCCTCAACTGCTGAGGCTTGCATTTACTATTCTGGCAGTTTAACTTCGGTTTGGACACCTCTGTAGTAGCATGCAGTATTTTGATCAGACCAATTCACGATTCTTGTCATGGAAGTCATTAGAAGTTAAGAACTTCCTAAATAAGAAAATATTTCATATTCAGGTCATAATTTAATATCTCAAAGCAGTCAAGAACTGCATCAACCAGTGTACAAACAAAGACTAGACATGAATACAGACTTCTGGGCTTCTGGCCTATGTAATGACATACTAATTACTTCAAAGAGATCATGTTTCAGAACTCAGAATTAAGAAACTAATCCTTATTGATACCAGTTCTAACCCACTTTCACATGTAGTCCTTTCTCTCATGTTTTATTTTACCGATTTAGTTTGAAAGGTTATGAACTTAAGGAAGCTTTATTTTTTAAGACCTTCAACCACATGAACCAATCTCATACCTTTGATTTTGTGATCTCACCATATCCAAAGTTTGTTACCATAATCAACCTGTCCATTTTCAATTTTTACTTGACTAGCCTTCTTATGAGAGCTCAATTCAAAATGACATTTTATGAACAATGGCTCTCCAATAGTAGTTAAAATTTTGGGGCTTGTTCATATTGTGTGACCAGTCAGTCATATATGAGGCACATGGGGCAGTGCTGCTACAAGAAGGCTTGATCAATGGCAAAGTTATATCTCCAGAATTCCATACATTTGCAGTCATTAATTAAAAAAAAAAAAGAACCACTGGACTTGTACAAGAAAAGCACAGGGCATACCTGACGCAGTGTGCCTCATCAACAACAAAACCTGCTAGCTGTCGCTGAAATTTAAGAGGGAACACCAACCACAAAGGCACACATCTTTATAATCTAATTCTCTGTGACAATGGTTTCATAAAATGTACTCAAATCAATAAAACTTACCTTCTGATGCATGCATTTTAGAATCTCAAGAAATGATTGGTTTCCAGCAATTCTCTCAGGTGTCACGTACAAGAGCTTGCATGACGGTTTGTCTTTTCTGGATACAAGAAAATATTAACCACTAAAGCAATTAGTAGTGTTAAAGGCATTTTTTTTAAATGATACTATGTTACTAACACACTATTTTTATAGAGAAATTATAGGACAGGTCATTTTAGATAAAAATAGAAAAGTAAGTGATCTCACCTTAGCTCTTGGAGGACCGCTGTGGCTTGTGAAGCAGTTTGTTGAGAATTTAAAAATGTTGCAGGTATTCCAAACTTGAGATTAAGTGTTATTATCTGATCCTGAATAAGTGAAAGTAAGGGAGATACAACTACTGTAACTCCTGGTTGAAGGGTTGCTGGAAGCTGTAAGCACAAATAAAATAAACATGTTCAGAAGCATATAAGTTATAAGTTATATGATGACAGAAAACAATATTTTACCAATCAATGTAATCGGGTACAAAGAACAGCTTAGAAGTTAGAACTACCATTCAATTAATGAAAAAAGAACAGACAGTCATGATACACAATCATTTGAAACATTCTAGATCTTTAGCACTTTTGAGCAAGTACTTCAAAAGAATATAAAGATCATCAATATTAAGTAGTTAGCACTTAGAAGAATGTGGCCAAAAAACATAAAATAAAGGTTAAGAGAAAGAATCAACCTGATAGCAAAGAGATTTACCACCCCCAGTAGGCATAAGAATGAAAGAATCTTGCTTTTCCAAAGCTACTTTACATGCTTGATGCTGCAATGGTCGAAATGTCCTATTACCAAAGATAACAACATTTGCCAATTCAATATCATCTAGCACCTCCAATTCTTCATAAGTGAGAGTATTGTTTTTATCCTTTGATGCAAAGGAGGATTTTATTTTGCTGGAAGTTGATGAAACCGAGCCTTGAGTAATGCCACTTCTGCAATCCTATAACATATATATTAACCATTTCAGTATAATATTCCCTTGTCATCGTACACTCTTAGTCTTATTACCAGAAAATCTATCTGATTAAAATAAACAAAGAAAATATACTAAGAGTAGTCCTGGGAATTTTTTACCTATTATTATTGCCATCCAAAAGATAACCATATTTATGTAATATTTTAGTTGACTGCCCTTGAAGGAAGGGCAGGTGAAAATCCCATTTGAATGTTTAAGAAACAACTCAAGACCCCAAATATCAGAGAGACTTTCCTGGCAAAATTTATTAGTGCCTTATTGGGTTTGGGTTATATCTATTTCCTTTCTTTTCTATTTAATTTTATTGAATCTCATCAGATTCCAGATTGTTTAATCTTTGTGCATTTTGAAGAAGCCTGACATTTAAGCATTAGAATATATATGCAGATCCATAATAACTTTTCATCCACGTATGTTTCTCACTTATGAATGCACAGGTGTAGCTTTAATCTTGTTCACAAAGATTTGAATTACTCAATATTACCTACACACGTCATTATAACATGCATTTAGAAAACTCACCATCATTCATTCCTTTTCCAATTTTTTGTATTTCCTCCACATTAGTCTCCCTTTCCCATCCATTTTACCTGTTTAATCACTGTTATGTATTTCTACATATGAATATTGCATACTTAGCATTCTAATTCTATTGAACTGTATGAGCTAGTTTGGATAAACTTTTCAACAAGCACTTATAGGAAAGAAAAGTTATATTATTTTACAATGACTGAGTCTTCTAAACAATAGCTTCCACCATAAGTTGAAATCAGCTTCTATACCTCAACTTTTTCAGAAGCTCACTCCTCAAACTTCTCCATAAACATCTATAAACTTGTAAAGGCGCTTTCCCAAGTTAGGAACTAAATATCTTAGTTAAAAGGGGGAATAAGCTAGAATCTAATCCAAAATGGGCCAGTGTCAAAGATTATATAATACACATTATTTTTATTTTCTTTTATGAAAGCCCCCTAGGAACCCAAAATAATTATTAATTAATATCGATTTCACTGGAAAGATTAAATAAAACAATCCAAACTGGAAGAAATTTTAGTGACAGCACAATTTGATGATATTAGGATCCCTTCAACATAGGCTTCTGATTGAATACAGTAACGCCAATGATAGTAACTAAAATCAAACTACTTTCTTAGTTCTTACCGTAGATTTTTCCCTTGAAATACTAAAGTCCATATCGTCATCATCACTTGAACCCAACTCCACTACTTTGGTCTTGTATTTCTGAGGTTCAGGCGAATCATCAATAATATCAATGAAGCATGTGGAAGCATCACCACCAACACTTTTGTCAAGCATGTGAGTGAGATTTCCACAAGCCTGTGATTCCATTTCGTGCAGATCATCCCATTCCTCGGTGGCTTGCATTGACTCAGCCAAAGCCGCAAGGAAATCATCGCCGCAGTGCTCAACGGTGATAAAATCACGACCATCATCACCTAAGCGTTAAAGCAACATTGGATAAGGTTTTAGATTTGAAAGGAAAGTGAATTGGTTGAAAACTTGAGATGATGGTAGTGTAGTGTAGCCACCGTACCGTAGAGAGCAATAAGACGGTCCAACATTGGTTGGCGGAGTGTTCGTCGAAGCCGAAATCAAGAGCCAAACTGATTAACCGAACTTTCTCTAACTCCAAATCATGCTCTTTCTTATTCCTGCTACTGCTTCCCATTTCGATTCCCGCGCTAACTCTTTTCTGCTTTCAATTCAATTTTGCTCTTTTGATTCTGCTTCTGCTCCGTGTTTTGAGACAAAAGTTGTTAGGTCTAGGCCGCACTAGCGCAGTTGCTAGTTAAACGAAGTCGTATTATCCTCGCACTATATATATATATATATATATATGGAGGAGTTAACTTAAATCCATGATGATGATTTTTCTAGCATGTGTAACCCTTGCACAACAGGATAATAAATCAAAAGAGGAAATATTTTATTAGAAATTGCAACTATCACAATATTCAATCCATTGGTAATATTAAAAGTTGTAATTTTCAATAAAATCTTTTCACTTTGATTTATTATCCTGTGCAAGGTTGCACATGTTAGAAAAACCGTTAAATGGGAATTATAATTATCACAACACTCAATGCATTGGTATTGGTAATGTTAATGGTTGTAATTCTCAATAAAACATTTTCACTCTTATTGTATTATCCTGTGCAATATTACACATGTATAATAATAATAATAATAATAATAATAATAAGACAATGAAAAGCCATCAGAAAGTAATATTACAATCCCTCCACAATATTATATTTATTTTTAATTTGTTACCAACAAGGGTTGGTTAAAGTGGTACATGTGTTTAAACCAAAAAAATAATTTATTTTGTACATGTGCTATTATTTTTAATGTCGTTATTTTCATATAGAGTTATTGCAAAATATAAAGAACTAATTAAAAATTATTGTCATGTATAAAAACAAAAAACATAATATTTTAAATCATATTCATAATTTTTTAATTAAATTATAATTTTTAATTGTTTTATAATGTTGATGAATGATATTGTGGTATCAGATGACAGAAAAAAAACAAATGTATATATAAATATTAAGTTGAAAATTTTCTTATATGACAATCAAATTAAAAATAAATATCACGTGTGAGGAGAAAAATACATTTTATCCTTAGAAAAAATAACTTATAGATGCAGTTAGTTAAGAAAAATTTTGTTTTAATTGAAGAGTATTTTATATATAAAAGTACAGTCTAATTTGATATTTTATCTTGTAAAATCAAATATATAAACTTGTCAAATTAGCCAAATTATAAAATAAAATATCAAAATCATATGAATTAAAACAAAAATTTTCTTAACTAACTGCATCTATAAGTTATTTTTTCTAAGGATAAAATGTATTTTTCTCCTGTACTTTTATATATAAAATACTCTTCAATTACATTTGTAAGTTGATGGCCTTAATTCAATCTCTAGTGTCACTTTATTGATTCTTACTTATAAGACGAATTAATTGTTACTTAAAATAAAGTATTACTTAAAAATGATATTTAGATAAAATTAGTAATTAAGTTTGACATTTTCAAACTTGCAAACTAGTTAGGTCGACTCAAATTGGATCGGTAAAATTAAAATTTTGATATAACCTATTTTTGTTGTGTTATTTGGTTCAGTCCATCAATTTAACTTATTTTATCACACCTTCTCCATTTTTTATCAATTGATTCTTTTTTCAATTCATAGTTATAGTCATCAAAATAATGAAAATTATTTTTATTTTTCAAAATTTTTTAAAAATATATAAAATAAAGTGAAAACAAGCAATTATTTCATAATTATTAATGAATGGAAAAAGGAAAGGAAATGAAAATTTTAAACAAACATGGTAATTTCAAAGAAAGTGAAAGACACACAAAATAAGGACACTCGACCTTTCTAAAGCAAAATAATCATTAATCAATTAAAAGTTAAAAATTGAAAATGCAAGACATAATTGAATTGAGTTTAAAACAAAACAATATATCTAATGTAGCACATGGTGGGATTAAATTAAGAATAAACAACCACATAGCCTCTTAAATGTATGTTTATGAGTGTGAATGTAATAAATTGTTGCTTCTCATAAATGGATCATTAAAATGTGTGCACCTTATTTTCAATAGTGCACCAAATAAGCTATAAATGGATTAGAATTATCACAAGGGCATTGAAGAAATCATAAACTACTACTTTAATGAAATTGTAATTCCTTAGTTGAGAGAATAGAAAGGTGGGAATGTCCTTAGTCAATCTTGATCATAGTTTTGAAAACCGGACCGGACCGGCCGGTCCGACCGGGAAAACCAGTCCCGTGTCCGGTCCAAATAAACCAGTGAACCGTTTTGCAAAAATCGGTCAAAAAACCGGTAAATCGGTCAAAAACCGGTTGAACCGGTCTTTCATAAAAAAATCCAATTTTTTTATTTTTTTTAATTTTTATTTAATTTAAAATACTTTTAAGATAAATAAAAACATATGTTTAAAAATTACGCATAGATATTTATTATTTTATCAATTATTTTTATTTTTTTGTTTTATAAACCTTATAATAAGGTTGTTTAAATAAGTTTATAACTTCACATATCTTAATTTCTTATAATTTTGTGTTATTTTATTAATTAAAATATTATATAATATTTAAAATATATATTTAATTAATACTGGTTCGACCACGGTTCAACCACAGTTGAACCATTAAATCGTGAACCAGTGCCTTCGCCGGTTCAATTACCGGTTCGGTTTTTAAAACATTGATCTTGATACTTCATACTTCACTTTATCACATCTTTCTATGAAAGAATCATGTTTCCATTCCCTAGTAGAACGATGAGATTGAGTTGGACCATGAGAGCAAAGAAGAAAAAAAACAGGAGCGTTGGAACAAAAATATTTTCAAAAAAAGAATAATGAGATTGAGAATCCTTGCCATTCATTGTTATGTTGCTCTAGCTCGAGAATCCATCCATTATTCTCTGAAATGAGACTAAATTTTTTCCATAGAATGCTAAATAATTTCGTATGAGTTTCGCATTAAAATTCTTCGGAGCCAAACTGCCAAAGTCTGAATGCTTTTTGTTATATATACATATACTACTTCCTTAATCCAAGGAACTTTTTTACTTCTTAATTATGTCTTCAATCTCAATGTTTCAAATCAAACCATTGATGACAAGAAGAAACGATTGAGTTTTATACTACAAATCGTTTCGCTATATCAGAAAAACATGGCCATATATCAGATAAGAATAAGATGTCATCATTAAGGGGGACAGAAAAAGATCAGACTTTACAAAATGGAACTAATCAAGAAAGAATTACAATCCATACATACATGACATGCTATATACAAAAAAGAAAACATGCAAAGCAAGAATCCGATTTGTACAAGACCAAATTCATACGAAGGGTGAAACAAGCAACGTATGAAAATGGAAAACAAACTCTCAAAAACGCATGTACGCATGCACGCCATAGGAACCACGAGGAATGCTCCATCATATCTCTAAACTATACTATATGCAAGGTAAAGTTGCCACCGTACCATGCATTATTATCTAAATAGTGGCGACGAGCTTCTTGAAACTACGAAATCCTTTCTTTAGAGAAGTCTTGAATCTACCTTCGGCTGCGTAAAGTTTGTATTTAGCCACTCTGCGTTTTCTCTTCATCTCATTGTCCTTCCACCATGACTTGTGGGGAGGTGATGATTCGCTCTCCATCTCTGTACTATATCTTCGTTCTCTCCTTGGATATGGTTCATAATGAGAAAAATAAGGAGAGGTCTTGCCCCTTCTCCTTTCTACCCAAATTGCATTATCATTTAAGGTTGTCACAGAATTCATATCATGTAGGTTTGTCACTCCTGTTGCTCCATATAATGAATGAGGCTGCCGGTGCTGGAGCTCTTCCATCTCTTTGATTTTATATGATGAGACAAGCATCACCTTCTCAGATCTCAAATCCTAAAAACAATATCAGATCGATTTTTAATTGCAATATTTCCTTTTTATGTACCTATTTGGCTTTTGATTACCCCTCTCCCTCTCTCCCTTCAAATCTTTAACAAGGTTTAGATAGAGAGAAAGTAAGAGAGGACATTGAAATTCAAGGGTCATGTAATTGTAACGCTAGGAACTATGTTTTATACATAATTTTATTTATGGCAAAGCAGGAAGGAGAGGTCAGAGATGATGGGGAAAGAAAAGAAGTCTTCCGTTGCTGCAAATAAGAGTGGGAGGAGACAGTCTGAATTTAGACAAGGTAACTATCCTCAACTATGTTTTATGGTGTTTATTTTTGGTTTCAACAAGTAATAGCAGCTAGTAAATATAGCCTATTCAAGTTGCCACATTTAACCTGCCAGATTTTTGTTTCTAAATGCAGAGAAGATAATATCTATCCAATGAAATTAATGGACAAAATATTTACATTTCATGAACAAATTGTTGATTTTCTATTTGAAAAAAAAAATCCATTTACACTTTAAACAATTCAAAAAATTACATCTCAGTTGAGGATCAATGTTTGTTGGTCGCAATCTCAGTCTCTTCAACTTTTGGTGCAAATTTCTTGGATTTCTTGGTGTTTTCCGTGTGGGAAACCTGAATGGCAGTTAAAAACAGTAAAAATCATGTAAGTACATATACATACAAGGAGGGTATTTTAATGCATGGTAAATGCTTACTAAGATTTTTCATGCCCAGGCTAAAATGATGAAACTACTAAAAACAAAAAGAAAACAACAGAAACAGAGAAGAGAATTTGCAATAAAGGAAAGGTGGTGGCCTGGTGCCTATTTGCCTAGCAGAAAAAGGGTATATGTAACTCACGATGCAAGACTTCCACTCAGATTTATCATGTCCTTGGCCAGGAAGACGACGGAATATGTGAACAAGTACAACAGCATCCAGGGCAGCATATTCTAGCTGCAAATATAGAACTGTGTTAGATTATCAAATAACCAGGCTCAAACGGATTGTATTGCAGTCATCATAACCGTTCATGTCTTAATCTTATACTGATAAGTTTCTTTAGAAATCATATTTACAGCATGATTTGGAATGATTCAATCCACTATCAGAAAAAATAAAACCATATTTAGCCTCTCCCCCCCCCAACACACACACACAGCACACACATAGAAGTAAAGGAAACAAGAAGTATGGATAGCAAGATGTAGTAAATTAGGAAAAGGGAGAGCATTCATGAATAGCAAAAAGGAAAGGGGAGCAAGTACCTGATTTGGTGTTAATGGCCGTTGCTCCCAATTGCTGTTTCGTCTTGTCTTGTTTAAACCAGCACCCAGTATTTTCTGATTAACCATTAAACACATTAGTTTTATGAAAATAAGCTAACACAGAAAAACAGGAGCTTTGATCATTATCCCTCTACAAATATCACTGCTAAAAGATAGACACGAGACACTAAGAGGACATTCATATATATAGTACCTCTGCAAGCCCAGCCAAACCACCCCGAGGTTCTTTAAAAATATTTTGGATGTCTAGCAACATTTCATAGTTCTTGAAACATTTCAACTCTTCATTAGAGTGAGCAAGTTGCTTTATATCACATTGGAAATTATACCCTGAAAATACAAGCCATAGAGCAGCAAGGGTTAGTAATTTAGACTTACAAAACAACACCAAGTGCTTCATCAGTCCAAGCATGTTCAGTTATAACGACGAGTATAAAGATAACACTTATGAGATCCCATCAATAGCAGGATTCTTAGCTTGTTCAAGTTAAAATAATCATACCACAAAAAGTAGGGACTATGAAGCATGGACACTTTTCCTTTTTGAGGTGTCGGAGTGTCAGACACATGTCCAACTCTAACACTAGTGTGTGTGTGACACTTAAACGACACGTGTCATATTAAATAATTTTTTATTGGTTTGTGCTCATCCTAGATACTCCTCAAACATTTAGCGGACATTGAAACAAGGTTTGACTTTTGAAGGTCACAACTCACAAAAAAATAAATCATTTTTATTTTCAAATAACTTACAAAAATGTCAACTAAAAATATATATAAAAAAAATTTAAAACCTGAAAAATATTAAAAAAGGTTTCCAAAATGTTGCTCATTCCTCTATTCATCCTTGTATCCCACACACACACACACACGGCATATCAAGTGAGAACCTAAGGAGTAAAAGGTGCTAATCTTAACCATCAGAATTAACTCCTCTCATCTTTTAAACTAATATGCTCTACTCACGGACACACACGTACATGTGTGTGTGTGGTGTTCCGGTATCCTAGATTTTAGACATTACTCATGTCAATGTGTCAATATTAATGTCATGTCTGGACGCACGGTGTTTGTGTTTCATAGGTTAGGGATCAGTCTTGTTAACAAAAGGTATTTTTGCTGATATATTCACAAGACTAATGAATTTAAAATTTCCATACCAAGTTTTAGAATTCTAGGTGACAGCAAAATGCGAGTTAGACAGTCATCTAAAATGCCAGGCACCTCTCTGTGTAATTTTATCAGATCAAGGATGAAAACCATCTTTTCAGAAGCAATCTGCATGATAGAAACCTGAAAAATGGAAAATCAAGGAGAGAAATAAAAAAAGGAGAATAGTGTGTTCAGCTTTTGATTAGAAACATGCCATGGCTCAGAAGGATAAAACCCAGCATTATTAATTTCATACAGTTCAAATAAACAGAAAAAAGTATGGAGAAACATTAATCTATCAGGAAGATCAGTTTCATTTACCTTGTTTGGCTTGCTGCCTTTTACATAGTTGGGTTTCCATTCACAATCAACACCAACAACTTTAACGCCCTCAATATGACATGTGGCATCAAGCAAACCTTCAATTTCATCAACCCAAATGACGTCTTCAACCAATAGTTCATCAAGACGTAAATAACGTCCTTGCAGAATACTTGTTTCAGGAACTACAGCACATAAAGCAGTATCGTGTTTATCAACTGAAAATGAAGTTGCAGATAATAGACAGTAAACACACTCCAATTGTGTAGACTCTATATAACAATTAAGTAGATAAAACAAAATGGTAACAACATCAATCAATGCATACTAGCTGGTAATAACTGCACCAATAAATAGGATTCATTTCTTCAGGTTATGGGAACAAAATGGAAAATGACTGGAAAAAAGCTCAACATTTGAGGAAAAAGAAGAATAAGAAAACAATCATAATGAAACAAAATCTTTGTATTAATTAGAATACAATATTTTCTTCTTTTCTTAATTTCCACTGATCACAACAAACTGGCTTACCTTTGATATCCAGAAACTTGTCTAGAGAGTACCGATCACACAGTTCATCAACTTTCTCTGAGTAACCAGCTTCCATTGCCAAATAAACCTTGAACAAATAAAATGATACATTTTTAAGATTTTATAGGGGCTGAGGGCAAAGGAACTGTCAAGAAGAAATAATATCTATTGCTCAAGAAAATCAACAAGAACCATTCAACTTAATTGCACTGCTGGCCCTAACTATGGCTAGTGCGCAATTTCAGTCCCCAATATTTTTTTACTCGAATACGATCCCTAATTTCTTTATTTGCAGCAATCAAGTCCTTCCATCATTTTCACTTTATTTAAAACTTGCAATATTTATTTTCTACTTAAACTTGCAAGTCTTATTTTGAATGGTTCAAAATATAGAATTTTGACGAAATGTGAAGCATTTTATAGGATGTGGTGTTAAGTTTCAGAGAGAGGGAGGGAGGGAGGGAGAGAGAGAGAATTTGATATTTTCCGGTTTTGGGTGAAATAAGATGTTTTGATTGGTGGGATTTGAATAATGAGGGTTTAAAACAGTTTTAATGGGTTCAGTTTGTTTAGATAGAGTAGAGAATGGGGATTGAAGGTATAGGTAGAGGGAAATTAAAAAAAGGACTTAACTGAAGCAATCAGGAGATTAAACTCACTACCCAATTCAAATATTTGTGATAGTAGAGGGACCAAATATGAAATTAAGCCATTTTAAAAAAAAATGTTAACCCTTATTAAATCTCCATTTCAAAATAGTGTAGAATCAGTGTACTCCTATTTACTAGTTTTCTTATATACCTATACTCCATAAGCATTTTAAAATGAAACTTATCACAATTTCCAATTGATTCCTAGGCACTTCAGTCTTCAAACCTACACAAAACGGGACATAATGGGTTCAGGAAACCTCTGTTTTCAATTTGAAGATTTTTATAGTCTCCCTTTAATAAGTACATCCATCCTTAGCAATTCTAATGGTACCAGCATCAGGTGGAACCAAATGTTTACATGTAAGGTTAGAGAGCTAGTAAGAAATAATCATATATCCTGGAGTGCTACTCCTAGCATGTAACCCCCCCCCCCCCCCAAATCACTTCATAAATTATAACAACCAAAGACAGGTGTACCACCTGAAATCCCTTGACTTCAGGCAATGGGTACAATTATCAACAAGGTTAGCAGTGGTTTAGCAACTCACAAAATTTATTGAGAAATAATCACATCCTTGCAAAAACAATTTTAAAGAATGTATAGGTCATCCAATATTTATTTTTGGGAATATACTCAATCTTTATACATATTTTGTAGTATTGGAAACTGACGTGGCCCAAATTACCCACTGAATATGAAAAAAATAGTAACACAAGGATGAAATAGTTGTTCTGGCCTTGATACAGAATAAATAGACAAATAAAAAGCTAAAAATGTTCATACAAATTAAATTTTGGCTAAGACATATGATACATGAAGGTTATCCAACAAGGATGCTGAAAACACCATGCAACTAAAGGGTAATAAGAAACAGGCTGTCTAAGTGTTATTTTTATAAACCACAAAATCAACAGAACAAAGAAATCAAAATCCAATATCACAGAATCGCTAATAAAATGGTAACAACATTCAGTACAAACTGTAAAGGACATGGTTTAAAAAGTAAAGCTTTTCCATTTTGGCTATGCAACACAGGGTGCACGTATAGAATGGCAGTCATTATGCAAAAGATGAAAATGGCTACTAACCAAATACTCCATAAGCTGTCTATCATTGTTTGTTCTTGCTTCAGCAACATCCCAACATCCTTTTTCTGCTAAGCTCTTCAGTGAACTGCAAACCAATGAAGTAATCTTGTAAATAAGAAATTAAAAGAGGTGAAGGGGAGGTGGAGTTGGATTTAAGATGCTTTGAACAAAACAAACAGCACCAGGAAAAAATGAAAGAAAAACTCTGCCCCGTATTAACAAGTCAATTACCTTTCTTTACACCTCTTGTGTACATCTGGAAAATCCTGCTTTAGATTATTTTTCTTTATAATCTCATAGGCATCCTTTAGCATGTTCCTCTCAATGAACTCCTCAACAAGTATGGACAACATTGGCTTCCCCATAAATGTTGCAAACTTCTCTGCTGCTTTGAATTGATTACTCTTTATCATATCAAGGAGAAACGATTGGTCATAATGGAAGATAGAGAAATTCTCTATCAAAGTGACAGCCGTCATGTACAGCTGGGATTCCACCAATTCAAGAATATACTGCTTAACAAATTCTTTTGCCATACCACAACTTAAATCAACCTTTTCCTTAATTTCGCACAATGCTTTCTCAATATTGGTTATTTTCACATCAAAAATCTCCAATACTTTCATGACTATCTTTTCATCATGATAGATATGGCCTCTAATAATATCAACAAGTAGATGGGCAGCTGAGTCTTTCATTTCCAAGGAATCTTCTGAAGTGGTTGATCTTTTCAGGAAGCGACGAAGTGCGGATATAATCAAATGAGTAAATCCTTGACTATGATCTTCAAATAAAGGAGACACATACAAGCACTGAACAATAAAAGTTGCTGGTCCAGGTTTTGGATCATTATGGAGCACAAGATATACTTGATGTTGAAGGGCTCGGAATTTCATTGTCGCCTTACATGTGCCTATGCAATGTCATTTCAAGAGAAACAATATTGAGGAAAGTAAGAAACAAGATGTATATTGATGACATGAACCACATGAAGTCTAATGAACAATCCTCAATTTCAATTGCTACAAAAACGTTTACTAACTTATTATTAATTGCTTATAAATAAGTTTACTGACTTATTTGAAGAAAGTTTACTAACTTTATTAAGTATTATTTTATCAGAGCTGGTAAAAATTTAAAATCTAAAGAATCATCAATTACAAGCCTTCCAGATAATTATTTTCCTGCTTATGTGCACAGATTAATATCACTTTCAGGAAGTTTTTGGACCCTAAAAAGTGATAAATGATTCTAAAATCACTTTTCTACCCCTACCCCCCACCCAAAAAAGGGTGAAAAGTAGGTAATGACATATTACAGAGGATACCTGATAAGAACCTTGGGAGAACCACACCACAAAAGCTAGCTATCGTAGTTGGAGAGCCCAAGGCCTTATAAACCCAACACCTGAATCCCATACTTCCGATGTGGGACTCAAGTCTCATACCTTGCAATTGGATCCTAACATCCCACCACGCGCCGCAGCCCCGGCACCCACGCGGGCTGGCTGTGCACTGGCCCCTTTGACTAGTCCCGGGCGAACACTGCAATGCCGGTGTCACCACCCCCGCCACTCGATTGCAGCTGCGAGCCATGGTGGAAAGCTCTGATACCAATTGATAAGAACCTTGGGAGAACCACACCACAAAAGCTAGTTATTGTAGTTGGAGAGCCCAAGGCCTTATAAACCCCACACCGGAATCTCATACTTCCGATGTGGGACTCAAGTCCTATACCTTGCAATTGGATCCTAACATATGTAACCCAAAAGAAATAGGATAACAATGAAATTCCCTTTTCTGAACATTGACATGTTCACCCAAAAAAGGAAAAAAAAATATCTAGTTTTATTACACTACATAATTTGCAATGATAGTTATTTCAATCTTTCATTCAACATAACTTTCGTAGGAAGACGAAGAGTACGGTTTTGGAAGGAGTTATGCTATATAGTACGACATCTTTTCATGCGAGAAGGAGTGCAAAACACTGTTAATCAACAAAAAACAGCTTTTTCCGGAAATCATGGTAGATTTTGAAAGTTACGTGTGAGGAAAACTGGCCATGTCTCTTCGTCAGTGTTCGTAAAAAACAATTCGCAAAAATCAGCATTTCTGTTTTGGAAATTCTTGAATGACAATTAATTTCTTGGGATGCAAGGGAAAGACAACAATTTCATTTCCGGATATTTAAGACGCGCTTCCAGCACCAGTATTAGATGTCAGAGGTTCAACATGTTGACAATGAAAACAGAGAAACATGAACTACAAGTTTCCACACAATAAATACCAATGTCTGTCTGTCTGAGTGGATGATGTTATCCTCAAGAAAAATAAATTAACAGCAAATTCAGTTGAGCCATTTCAGCAAACAATTAGCACTCATCATCATATCCCATTGCAGACATCAATTATAAGTATTACAAGGAGAAGAAACCATACCATAAAAATAACATTCTTTCAGCAGGAATAGAAATACCACAGGAGAGACATGTGTTAAATCGTAAAAGGCATGTTTGCACAAGGTCCATGTTTGGCAATCATTGTCCTTTTTGTTTCCTATCTCTGCTGCATTTTCCTCCAAACCCATCCCTGGTAAAACCTGTAATTAGAGCAGCAATTTGTTAGATAATTATTTGAGGATGGCAAGTTACAGGCCTGCACATCACAATTCTTAATTCGACGCACCCATTAGAGCAACTAAACTCTAAAGCTTGATTTTAAATGAATGATTCATCAACCACTCATTCACAGAAGTAACAAATACCTAAGATGAACCATGAGACAGACAATTATAAGTCAGAATACTAATACAATAATGAGAAGTTGATCTTTGATGAGTAACACGAAGTTGACATTGAAATTCTAGCCAATTTCATTGCTGCTACTACTTTGAATAAGTGGCTCCACAATATCATGCCGCTATGTTAGAGATTTCTCGAAACATATAGCTTAAAGAGTCTTGGAAACTTTACGCCGTTGAAAAGCTCAGAGTCGAAAATAGATCAATAACGGGGATACAAAATTAACGAGTACAGATTCTCACTCCAGTCTCATTCATGACTTAAAATACAGAGGTTTTGATAACTACAGAGAATAGTTTTATTCACTTAAAAATGATTGATGACTTAATAAGTACAAAAGTGATCTTACGGTTTGATTTGCGGTTGAATAAACCAGCATATTTCAGTGATTTAGAGAGAAAGATGTTTCAGCCCTTTTGGAGACAAATTCAGGAAAGAAACATTGAAAATCCATAAATAAATAAACAAAAGAAAAGGTGTACGGTTCTCCAGTTGCTTTTCCGTTTTTCTTTTTTTGATTATGACAAGCAAAATAGTCCTCCATGCAAAGAATATAAAGAACTTTGAGGAAAATAAGTAAAAAACAGAAGAGAAGAATGAATGAAGAAATAAAGGAGAACTTACCCACTGCACTGCAGTTGGAAGCAATTTGACAGAAAAATTGGTAGATTGCAGTAGGGTTATATCTCCCTTATTTATTCCACAGCGGTATTAATTTGCGTGACCCTTGGACAACACATTGGCGTGTGTGTATAAATAATAAATATATAATAATATATGTGCCCTTATATCCATATTGTTTGATCTTTGATGGGAAAAGATATTATCTTCTTTTTCTTTTCTTTTTTACAGCGGAAAAGATATTATCTGAATAAAAAGCAAATAAGAAAAAGGGAAAGAAAAAGAAGGATGCTGATGGGTAATTACTAAGATCAAGATTAAAAAAGATATTAATAATATATTCTGAAATGGCTAATTTCCTCGCACCAGAAAGAGTAAAATCCGATTTCACGTGATCCAGCGGATTTTTTCCGCAAATGGCAATTTATAAAACAGTAAAATTACGACTTAGTGCTGCCAATTGTTGGTTTGTTACAACGCATCTAATCTTCTACGACTACGAGAGAAAGATTTGCGAAGAAGAAAGTCAAGAAACAACAAGGGGGCCTCTGAAGTGGCGGCCATGTAACGATGACATGACACGTGTCCCTCTATATTGTGAGGCCCACTCTAAATCAAACATGTGCTGCTGTGCACACCATTGGATCTTACATGCAATGTATAATAAAAATTGTACTAATCGTCTAGTCCCATCCATCCACACGACACAAACTGATAACGTCGTTTTTCTTTTTATCAATGTATAATAAAAATTTAATATTTTCAAGGGTTAGGACAGATTTTGTGCGTTCCTTATCAGACTCCAACTTAAAATTTTGTATCAAATTAATTTTATAGACTTAAATCTATTTATTGATCCGAAAAAGTCTTATAATGTATATATATTCAATTAAGACCAAGTTTTAATAGAATATCGGATTGAGTCGATATACCATCCGAATAAAATTATAAATTTGTCATATAACAATGATTAAAAAAATTAGTTTATGTTTATTAAAAAATAAAAAATAGTTTGTATAATTAGTAAATATATCACATGCATTTATTTTCTCTCGATACATGTGACTTTTTTTATCCTTTTTAAAATTTGGAAATTATTAAGAGAAAAATTATTATATATATGTGTGCGCGCGCGCACGCACATGTCTTCACATATAGAATGTGTTTCTAAATGTAGATACAGAAAATTTAAACTAAAAAAAACTTAACAAAAAGGATAAAATAATAGAAAATTAAAAATAATTATGATTATATGTATACACACATTCATAGAATGAGTCGGGTAACCTAAAGACTAACCTGATCCTTTCATCAACCTAATGTGATCATATTTTTTCTCATGTAAAATTTGGGTTGAAATGAGTCAATATGATGGTTTTGGTCGGGTCATGAACACCCTAACGTGTTTTCATTAGATTTTTATAACTAAACAAGAGAAAATAATAGGCATAAGAAAAGTTTTACCCAGATATGTGTGTGTTTATCAAATTCAACTCAAGTAATCGAAGTCTGGATGCGATATTTTGGATAAAAGAAAAATGGATGTGATGATGATACATGTATATGATGCCCTTAAAAAACATTACTTTATAATTACATATTTAGATTTAGATTTTTAGTGTAAAACATCTCCCGTACATATTTTATTCAAATTAGTATAATAATATCGGATTGACTTGATATACAATTTGAATAAAATCATGAATTTGTCATATAACAATGATTAAAAGAATTAGCTTATGTTTATCAAAAAGTATAAAATAGTTTGTATAATTAGTAAATATATTGTAAACATTTATTTTCTCTTGATACCGATAATATCGGATTTTTTTTATCCTTTTTAAAATTTGGAAATTACTAAGAGAAGAGTGATAATATATTAATATATATACCTTCACATTTGTGGATGGAAAGAATCCCCGATAAAAGAGTTAGCCCACCAGGGTGTGGATGTTCCCGGCGCGAGCAGAATTGCTTCCCGTGGAGGATACTTACGATTCACACAACAAAAAAATAATGTGTTTCTAAATGTAGATAGAGAAAATTTAAACTAAAAATCTTAACAAAGAGGATAAAATAATAGAAAATTGAAATAATTATGATTATATATACACTAGGGGCGAAGCCAGGATCTTAAGTTAGGGGGGCCAAATAAAGTTGAAGCGTGAGTCAGACTATAAATAGTATTGTTAAATAAATAAAGTTGTTAAAAAGATAAAATGGCTATATAAAATTAAAGTATCAACTGTTGGTGTAGATAAACTTTCAACTTCTTCATTGTTTTCTGTATCAACGATGCTTTTTTGCTTGAAAATAGAATCGATTCTAACTTGCTTCCCTATTTATAGTAAAAAATTAAAGATAAAAAATAAATTAAATTATTTATTTTACTAAAATAGAATCATACAATATTATAATTTTTACAATCAATTCATTCAAATCACGTACACCTTAAAGACAATTATATATCTATATATAATTTATTTATAATAAAGATTAAAAAAACTAAAAACAGTAAATAACTAAATATAATATATATAAATTAAAAACGTTGCATACTTAAGGGAATGTGCATGCCACTTACAAATCAGTCTTCAATGTTCTCGGTGACTTTGTTGTAATTGAGCAGTTAACAATTGCTGAATTGTGTGCGGCTTTACACGTAGTGCGTAGGAGAGTCATCTTCATTGTTTTATACTATTTTTAGTTAACCAATTTCAATACTCTAATTAACTATATTTTATTGATTTTTTTTTACAATTCAAATTCAAATCCTGGTTGATTTTATTTTTTCCTATTCTAATTTTAATCTCTATTTCTTAATTTAAATTTAAAATATTATCATTATTTAAGTCGTGAATTTTTAAAGTAATTTTGAAAAGTATAGATTAATAATTCAAATTCGAATCATTCTTTAAATTTGGATTATATACTAAATTCTTTTTTTTATGATAACTTTTTTAACACTAATCTTTATTTTTACAATTCAAATTCAAATCCTGGTTGATTCTATTTTTTCCTATCTAATTTTAATCCCTATTTTTTAATTTAAATTTAAAATATTATCCTTATCATTTAAATTTATATATTAGTATAGATACTATTTGTACAGTTGTACTCAATCAATTTCAATACCCTAATTAATTATATTTTATTGGTATATATATATATTAGTATAGATACTCTTATATAATTATTTAAAATTTCAAATATATTTATATATATATATAAAACAAAAAAAAAATGAGGGGGGCATGGCCCCCTTAGTCCCCAATAACCTCCATCTCTGATATACACACACATACATAGGATGGGTCTAGTAACCTAAAGACTAACCCGACATCAGCCCGATTTAATCATGTTTTTTCTCATGTAAAACTTGGATCGAAACGAGTCAATAGGATGGTTTTGGTCGAGTCATGAACACCATAACGTGTTTTTATTAGATTTTTATAATCTCCTTTTGATATTTACTTTTTTTACCCCAATATATATGTTTATCAAATTCGACTCAAGTCAATTGAAGTCCGAATGTGATATTTTGGATAAAAGAAAAAAAGAAAAATGGATGTGATGATGATGATACATATATGATACCCATAAAAAAAATGTTACTTTATAATTACATATTTAGATTTAGATTTTTTAGTGTAAAACATTTTTCGTACATATTTTATTTAGACAAAATTAGATCATATTTTTCCATAAGTATGTGTATCTCTTATATTATTTCAATTTTCATGTTAATTTAAATAAATAAATATTAATTTTAACTAATTGTTAAATAAAAGATTATTATATTTTTTAATTTGTTTAATTAATATTTAAACTTCTTAACACATAATTAATAAGAGTCCAAAAATGATAACTAGGTAATAAACGATTCAACATGGCCTTGTGCCGTTGATTGGAAAAGTATATGAAAAATGCTAGCAACACACTCTTTTGAACACTCTCCCTAACACACTCTATGTGATTGGTTAAAATTCACATGGGTCCCATCACTTGGGAGTGGGACCCATGTGAATTTTAACCAATCACATGGAGAGTGTTCAAAAGAGTGTGTTGCTAGCCCTCCTCAAATTGATGATGTCATGCTCCTTTTGTATGTTTGAGTAACTTTGACAAAAAAGTAGTATAATATAAAAAAAAGAAGGTCGAAAAAAAATTTAAAAACAATTTTTTCTCATTTAATTACATGGTAAAAAAACATAACATTTTTTTACGGAAATAAAAACTTAATAGGACTTAAGATGACAATGCAACTGCCGGTAGGGTATTATAGTACTCTCTTGAAATTAGGGACGTGATCATAGGGCAGGTGGAGACGAGACAAACAATATACACTACCCTGTATTCATATCCATTAAACAATCGAGTATTCATGTAGGTAATGGGTATTCATTAACATTAAAAATTTAAAAATTTTATAAAAAAAAATGTCAAATAATATATTATAATATTATACAATATTAATATTATATAATATAAACTGTTATTATTATATAATATCATTATATGTCAATACATTAAAGATATCTTTACAAATTACTTTAAAATAAATTTTATCTCATCATAAAATAATTAAATAATCATGATATTTTGATATATTTAATAAAAAATGAATTTTAATAAATATGCGGATACTCATGAGACGGGTAATATAATATATATCTCCACACATTTTATAAATGTGCAGATATCCACATATAGGGATATTTTTGTCATCCCAGCTTGAAATACATTTAATTGATAAATTAGTAAAATATAAAACATTATTGAACTATCTTATTCTACTTCTAACTGTGATTATGTTTTATTTGATCATTTTTATTGGTATATTTATGGATTTAATTATATGCCAGATAAAATAATTTCATTAAAGATTAAATGAAAAGTCTTTCTTTTTGAATGAGTGTATGTCACAAAAGTGTTGTATGTTCACATGAAATAATGAAGCTTAGAAATACTTTGTAACCTATTGCATGTTTTAACAAACCAATTAAGTTTAAGAGTGCCATAGAACTTACTAGAGGTGCATGTTTAGTTAATCCCTTTGAACAATCGGAATTGCATGATTGGCGTGATGCCAAAGTTGGATTGAAAATGCATATAGGTTTGGTTTGTATATATAATGTACATACACATTCTGGACCTAAAATGATTATCTCATATAATGATGTGTATCATTCTCTTGAACTAGTAAAAGAAAAAAGATAAAAATTGGGATAAGACTATCACATGTAGGAAAACTTGTTTGATATCTATATCACATGTTGATATGCCTCATAGTGCACTTGCTCAATGTGATTCTTTTAATGTTTCACCTTACATGCACACTTATGATAATATGCAAAAGGTTTCATCTTACTCGAGTAAGTGCAATAGTATATAGATATGACTCTTGAAATCACTTACATGAATACTTCATGGCATGATCATATGCAATATATATGCTTATCATAGTCATGAACAACGTGCATGTAATATTATCTTTGGGCATGATAAACGTGTAATGGGAAAATTTAAGACATATATGCCACATAGTTTTAAATGTGCATTTATCTGGGAGCATAGTATGGAATATTTTGATGATTGCACACCTTTGACACTTTCTTGGAACTTTTGTGACAATTTATTCACACATCTTCTTTGTGACCACCTTACCCTTTTGCTTGCATGGGAATGTTTCAAGAGGATAGTCTTTGACCCGGGGTCTAGCACCTTGATCTCTAAGGAGTGCAAGGGTTTAAGGGCTCACCTTTCGCAGCATCGAGGACACCTTTGTGAGGAAGGACATCTTGACCTCCTTGACATTAAGGGAAGTCACTTCTTATTTCCCATGCAATTATCATCCACTGTTTCTTTCTACTTCGCATTTGCTCACCTCTTCCTATTTTGATTTATTTTAGGCCCTTATCTTTTCGATTTGAGGTCAAAACATTTTCAAGGAGGAGGGAATGATGGCATCTGCCTAGAAGGCATGGACAAGCTGCAGAGATTATGGGTGCAAGCTAAGGAAATTAAGGAAGGAATGGACAAATTAGTGTCCTGCAATTTTAGGGACACTACCCTTCGAGGGGGGCACTACCTTACAGGAGGACATCCATGAACCTGGATAAGACCTCAGTCTTATGTACCACCCTTAATTAGGACTGTCTTGTATTTTCTTTTTATTTTTCTAAGATGGGCGCTACTTTACATGGCTTTACTGGCTAGGAGGTTGCTTGACTAATAGCCTAGGAGGTCATGGGATCAAATTCCATTAGAAGTAGGAATTTTAACTTCTTTTATTTTTCTCTTCACATAGTCGCCCCCTCTAGCAATATAAAGAGGTTTCCTCCTCTCTTGTAAGTTAATCTTTATTTTCTAATACAAAAACATTGATTTGTTTTCTCCCTTGTGAGGTTGAGAGGCTTGATGGTTCTTGCTCAAATCATTGTGATTCTTATCAGCTCCACAGGCCGGTGGCGAATCTTCACTCTTGGCTTATCCGTTGAATGGGTTTGCCTTCATCAGTGGCGCCTAAACCCATCTCTTTCTCTTCTATTTTCACTTTAACTCTCTTGTTTTGCTGCATTATCTTACTATTTTTCCAACTTCATTTCACGAATTTATTGGGTCTCTAACAGCTCCCTTTGTTCAATTCTAAATCCACACCTTATCTGCTACCGGGAAGGGTGAAAAGTCTTAACTGTAACAAAACCCTCAAAATATGACAACTCTTAATAATAGTGAATACATGTGATTAACACGAAATGATATCGTCCCCGAGGAATCCCTAATGAATGTTAGCGTATAAGTTCTAATTGCCATGTTTTTAATAGGCACAACACACTGTCTCATTGTTTGGATTAGTAGAAAAAGCAAAGAAATAAAAAAGAATTAAAGAATCTGGAAAGAAAAGTATAAGATTAAAAGAACTTTTGTTGGTTATGAAACAAAGTGATGGATGAAAGACGAGCATGAACATTTCATCACCATGTCTTATTAGTTCCAAAAATGTAGAAATTGTACTACCCCTATAGAGATAAGTTACAGAGATGATACTAACAAATCACCATGTCATATATGTTAAAGATAACAACAAATCATAATAACAAATCACAACAAGCTATGCTAAGGATTAGTTACTAAGATGATAATATTCCAACAACCCTGACCTAGAAACAAAATGGTAAAATTTGTTGGTCTAATATATAAGGAGTGCATGTTTGAGAACCCATTCAAATCCACGTTTACCCGGACGCAAGTACTTGTTGCGTCTCTATGAACAGACCATTGGAATTCACGAAATCTAGTTTCTAACAGATTCACAAACGGACTATATATAATACTCCCTCCTTTTCAATATGACAGTCATTTAAGGTTTTAAGGTTTTTTCACACAGATTAAGAACAACAATAAATAACTCAAAAAATATACTAATTTTACTAAACTACCCTTATTAATTTACTATATACCCTTTTTAATTTTACGTAAAAATAATGAGGAGTAACATCGGTATTAGTTGTACATTTAAGAAATAAATAGCATTTGATAATGGATACCGGGTGGCGGTGCATATCCAAAATAATTAAACTTTGATTGATATATGGACCAAAATAAACTTTGATTGATGGAAAAGTGGTTAGCCTTCTACTATTGGCGCACATGACAACAAACGTGTAGTAAAAGAGGGAGTATTTCCAAGATGTATTTTCCCACAAACATAATGGGAGGGTAAACATAGAAAAATGTTTTCAAAGCTTCATTGAAAATAGAGAACGTCTCACATAATAAAAAAAATTCCCCTCAAAACGACTGTCATATTGAAAAGGAGAGGGAGTATCATTTTTAGTTGCATTAATTGTTAAATATCTTATATATCATTAATTTATTGTGAGTTATTAGCTAGGTATCCACTTATTTAATCATTTAATATTAAGGGAGTTTAAAAAAATTAAATTTATGACAATATTAACTACTAATAACAAATTCCAATGTATTTCCTTGATCTTTATAATTTTAATCTTATATTTCTTATATATAGGATCAGAGGTGGTATTTTTATTAATAAAAGATAAAAAATAGTTTAATTTAATAATTTTCAATTTCTCTTTAACATTAAATTAGTTCGTCAAAAGAATATAATTGAATGTATTTTTCATATTTTAAAATGAAAAATATAATTTTTGTTTCAAAATTAATATTAACAACTCAAGTCTTTTAGGAAGTTAAATGAGGGTTTTTTTTTGTTAACCACAAGTATCCTCTATAATCAGGGGTGATCATGTTCGTTGCTCAGTTACAATTAAGGATTCTCATCTCTTCCTATGACTAGAGTATATTTAATGAAGATCGAACCCATAAGGGTCTGTTTGGTTTGCATTTTCGTTTACTGTTTTCATTTTCTGCTTCCTGTTTCCTGAAATTTTATAAAGGAAAAACTGAAAATGCAAACAAAAATTTGTTGTTTCCAGCATTTCCAGTTTTTCCTTTGTAAAATTTCAGAAAACAGGAAACGGAGTGAAAACAGGAAATGGAAACAGTAAATGTTTTCGTAAACCAAACAGGCCCTAAGCTTTTTCCATAATCTTATAGGGGTGTATTGGTTTAGGATTTTAAAAGACTTTTTATGGGTAAAAAAGTCTATTGGTATTCAATCAGGATTTAAAAGACTTAAAAACAATCCACTAGTATTCAATCTAGATTTTGAAGACTTTAAAAAGAGTCTGTTAAAATCCATTGGTATTTGTTTGAGATTTCGTAAAACTTAAAAACAATCCATAAGTATTAGAAAATATAAGGATTTTAAGGGATTCTTTTATTACATGGATTTTGAGTGACTTTTTAGTAGTATCTATACATACCAAATCCATCAAACAATCCCACCCAAATTGAAAGGATTTCTGAACACGACTTTTCAAGTGTTTCATTCTCCAACAAGCACAGAGTCACATAACCTTTTTTTCCCTCTCTCACCTCTTCCCCCAACAAGCACTGAGTCACTCACCTTTCGAATCTCTTTCGTCTTTGGGTTATGAGGTACGTTTAATGAATCCTCTTGCAGATAAAATTGTTGTTGGGGGTGGAACAGCTAGTGGAAAGGCTTCCGTATCAGTAGACCCCGATGATACTGATGCTACAACTTTTGCAGAAAAGAATATAGATTCTGGGATGCTACAACTTTTTCAAATCCTTTGCATCATATAGGCTCCGTACTGTTTTCAAATCCTTTTTTTAGCTACTGGGTGTTTGAAAATGTAACATGTCCATAGTGTGTGTTTGAAAACATTAGATAGGTACACATTCACAATTTATAACTAATACCTTCATATTTTATGTCCATTTTTTTTAAATTAATTTCTATTATTCATTGGATTAATCTCAGTTGAATCAAGTAGTGTTGTTTATATTCGGGAAGATACCGAAAGTTTAAAAAGGGCCAAAGTTTTCAATAATTTTTTCTGGAAATGAAGAGAAAGAGAGATAGAAGAATAATAAAGAGAAAGAAAGTGAAATAAATTATAATTGAAATAATAGGAAATGAAGAGAGATTAATGATGTGTCAAGTAAAAGCGCCAAAGATACATGAGTTTTATACATTTTAAAGAATAATTTAAAAAAAAATTAAAAAAGACTATCTTTAAAAGAAAAAATATTTTTAAAGATAAAAATCTACTTAAATTTTATATGAGTTTTATATGAATTTTATATGAGTTTTAAAGAAAAAATACATGAGTTTTATATGTTTTTTAAAATACACGACGTGTGAAGTAAAAGAGCTAAAACACATGAGTTATATGTTTTATAAAGATTTAAAGTTAAAAAAAATTAAAAAGGACAATTTTAAAGGACAATTTTTTTAAAGCTAAAAATATATTTAAATTTAATTCATTTTTCTCGTAGTTTCATTTTAATACGTTTTTAAGAAATAAAATTACATGAATTTTGTGTTTTATAAAAATTACATGTTAAAAAATTATAAAGACTATTTTTAAAAGAAATAATATTTTTAATGATAAAAATATATTTAAATTTAAATTAATTTTCTCAAATTTTCATTATTTCATAATAATAGTAAATCAGATATTTAAATTATATATACAATTTTAAATTTTTTTATCTATGCTATATATACGCATTTTTATCTTGCAGAGTCTATAAAGTCCTATAGAGTCCACAAAGTCCCGCAGAGTCTATGATACAAATCCATTAAAATCCTGACTTAAAAATTCTTGAAATTCTTGCAGAATCCTTAAAAGTCATGGAAATCCTATAAATTCCTGCAGACTTTTTTCAGCTAAAAAAGTCTTTTAAAATCCTAAACCAACTGAACCACAATTCTTTGATAAAGTTTTCTCATTTCAATAATATTACCGAGCAAAATGTTTATAACTTCTAATACAAAAATAACTTCATATGTAATAAAAATGGCTAGAGACTCTTTCCCTCGATAATAAACAAATATTTTACAGAGTTCTGAAGACGGGAAGTAAGTTCCTATAAATTTCCCAGTTATGGATTTTCTTGGAAATTAGTTTGTGGTGGAGAAAATATGCAGACAGTCACCCGTTATTACTAGCTCCCAACGCTAACCGAGTAACCGTGCTTTCCTACCATGTTGGCCATTGACTTACATTTTTCTAGACTCAGGAATATTGACTAACACCCTGAACAGAACTAAAAAATTAAAAAAAAATAAACAAGAAAATTATTCATCTCTCAAACCATTTCTTTAACATTTTCTTTTAAGAAAAAGAACAAAATTTCAAATGTGGGCAGAATATAAAACTGATTATCATAGGTACTAATTAGTGTGATGACTCAGAAAAGGAAGGTTGCGCACAGTGACCGGTTCAGAAATACTAGTTTTAAGAGGCGGAGGAACTGGGATTAGGCTTCTCTTCAGCTGAGAAAAAGCTTCAGAGTGTCTCGGCCCTTACTTTTTAAATACATCAATTAAAAAAATTTAAAAGGTTAATACATTAATTTTTAGTCATTAAATTTGGACCATAGATTCTACAGTAATGTAGAGAATCCCGACCCGAGAAATTATAAATATCTAAATTATATAAATAATATTAGTTTAAATTATATTTATCAAATTAAATAAAAAATAGAAATTAATTTATATACACATATATATATCATTAATGGAAAAACACAATTTAAATATAAGATATAACTAACAAAAATAAGAAATGTATTTTTTTTTGAGTGAAATATGTAACATATATACTTGTTAAGGATGGGGAGGAAGCTCCGACTTGCCCCTCTAAATCCGTCTCTATTCGAAAAAATCCTCCAAAATATGTATTTAATTATTTATATATAATAAATGACTAAGATACTTTAATGGGTTAGATATATTTTTCATTTCTGAAAATATGGTGAAATTTGGTTTTGGTCTCTCATTTATTTTTTCATTGATTTTGGTTTTCCATTTTTTAAAATCACATGTTTTTAATTCTTGTTATAAACTATACTCTGTTAAGTCACTTTCGAGCTCCATTATGATTTTTCCCGGGTAAAAATTCACAGGAAACTTTATGCAATTTTCTCTCTAGAAAATTCGTTTGTATTAAATTTCCAAAAAAATTACAATTTTTTATATAAATATGCTGCTATAAAATTCCATTATTTTATTGTAAAAAATCTATAGTATTTTTTCGTAAATTTTAGAATTTGAACAAATTTTCCTTTGAATTTTGAAATCGGCAGAAAATTGTGAAGAAAAATCCATAGAACAATCTACAAGAAATATTTTTATGAAAACACTTGACGGAATATAACTAATGACAAGGACTAAAATCATATGATTTTAAAAAATAGAGGACCAAAACTATAGAAAAATTAAATGAGGGACCAAAATCAAAAATTGTACTATATTTTGGGAGACTAAAAATATATTTAACCCTACTTTATTAATTAGTTAATAACATAAAAAGCCATATAATTTTATATTTTAATTAATCATTCATACTTACAGTTAATAGTCAAAATTTATTCTTAAAGAATCGTGACTTAATTCGCAACACAAGTTGAGATTATAAGAAGATCTTCCCGATTTGATCCTTATCAAATACAATTTTAGGAGAGATGATGAGACTTAAATATAACTAATTTATTACTGAAAAATTGTCAAAAATTATGACTCTCACTCCCACATAATTAAAAATGATTTACCCACGACCTACTGGTTTGGGGTTTGGGTAGTTTAACATGAAGTTCTAGGTTCAAACCTCATTGCTTTCCTTTTTTTTTTGCTAGGCAACCTCATTGCTTTCCTTGTACACCAAAAAAAAATAAAAAATGATTCTCCATGTCTCTCATTTGATACACACACATATAGGGTAGATATCCACTTACTCTATGAGCTACTCTCGTTAAAGTTACCATATTTAATAACCCTAAATAAATGTTAATTTTCATTAATTTAAATGTTATATTGTCAATTCTTATAAAAAGTAGATGAAGTATATCAAAATGGATTTAATTGATATACATTGTCAGTGTGAATTTTTTTTACACAAACATTCAATAATGTGTTACCATATCATTTAATGAATATGATACCTCATGTGTTATTAAATTCAATAAATGATGTGATAACATATTGGATGTTTGTGTAAAACTTATTTACACTGACAGTGTATATATTAAACTCATAAAAATTACTACTTAATTCACAAATATAGATATATTTTTATTTAATTAAGATTAGATTTATAATAAGTTAATATCTTTAAAATTTTAAAATAAAATTAGAATAATTTTGAATAATATTCAATTTCAAATTATAATAGTAGATTATATTTTACTTTGAAATTTAATTTATATTATTATTTAATAATAACATATAGTTAGATAAATTAAAATATAATGATAAAAAAGTTTTATATTAAAACTAAGGATTTGGAATATAGGATGAATGATAAGATTTTGAGTTTTAACAAATTTCAAAATTTAGGATTAACATTTAAAAATTCAAATAGGAAGGGAGAGAATATTTGTACTAAAGATTGAGAGATCACAGTCTCACAAATAGTGTGTAAAATTCGTCATCAAATGATAGAAGAGAAATGATGCAAAAATTTATTGAGAGGGGAGAGTAGGGTGAGCAAGTGTCTCACTCTCCAAGGTGAGGTCTCAAAATTATAAGAAAAGTGCTAGCAACACACTCTCAAACACACTTTTCTCAGCACACTTTTTGTGATTGGTTAAAATTCGCATGGGTCCCACCACATTGATAGTGGGACCCCACATAATTTGGTGGGACCCATGTGAATTTCAACCAATCACATGGAGTGTGTTGGAAAGAGTGTGTTAGAGAGTGTGTTGCTAGCACTCCTCAAATTATAATATAGAGAGTTGATTGATATACCTTTTAAAATATAAGTGGATGTTTCACTCTCCAATGTGAGGTCTCAAAATTATAATATAGAAAATTGATTGATATACCTTTTAAAATATACGTGAATATTAACTATAAGGTTACATATATACTTATAGATATATGATTTATATAAAATTTGATGTATGTGATGAATATGTATGTTAATATATATCACATTATTCAATAGTCTAATTACTGGTAGGGGTTGGGGTAATTTACCATGAGGTCTTAGGTTCAAACCTCATTGCATTTCTTGTAAAAAAAAAGTCTAATTTATGACATTTGATCTATGTTTATATATCTGTATGTATATACATTTTTTTTCATCGAATAACTTATTAGAAGTGATCTTATTTTATAAGAGCCTTGTAATTGGGATGTAATTTTGAGTTGAAATAAGTGGCATGGCCCCTCATATTTTATTTTTACATGTGTGTGAGAGGAGGACTCAATTTACACATGTGTGAGTTGAACCAAATGTTAAATTATTGAATAACTTTTTTTTTAGATAATCATTTTACAAAATTCACTGTTGGATTAAAAGTTATTATAATATAAATCATATATATAAAATTTTACATTGATCCAAAAACTGTAATGTATATATACTTTTGAAATATATGAAATTAAGAACGATTTGATTGTCAAGTTATCAGTGTTAAAATTTTACGAATTTTGACACAAATAAACCACGAAGATGAATAGTTATAATTCAACGGTTGAATCATGTTCAATCTAGAATTATCAATTAATAGTGTAACGCTTAGTGTAATTCACACGGTGTAAGTTAAACCCTCCTTGTATATATATAAGAACGATTTTTTTTTTGTTTTGCTTGAGCCGAGAATATTTACATCTTGGTGGGGTTAACTCTCCAAGCGAAGATTTTTTCCATCCATAAGACTCGAACCCGAGACTTTACTTAAAGGGAATCAAACATGTACCACTTGAACCAACTTCTTTTGGTTAAGAACGTTTTGATTGTGAGTTTATTAACATCAAAATTTTACAAAATTGGACATGATCACGAATCATCATAATGAGTAATATAGTTTTTTTTGTTACAATGAGTAATATAGTTTAAAGAGTTAAATATCTTTTTGGTCACTCAAAATATAGAGAAATTTGGTTTTGGTCTCTTATTTATTTTTCATTGGTTTTAGTCCTTCATTTTTTAAAATCACATGCTTTTAGTCCCTCTTATTAACTATACTCTGTTAAGTCACTTTTGCAGCTCCACTACAAATTTTCTAGCGTAAAAGTTCATAGGAAATTTCTTAAAATTTCTTTTCTAGAAAAGTCATCTGTAATAAATTTCCAAGAAAATCATAAAATTTTTCACAAATTTTAGAATATAAACAGAATTTTCTTTGAATTTTGAAATATGTAGAAAAATTCAAAGGAAAATCCATAGAAAAATCTATGAAAAATATTGTCACGTCATCACTTAGCGGAATATAACTAACAACAAGGACTACAATCATGTGACTTTAAAAAATAGAGGACCAAAACCAATAAAAAAGTAAATGATGGACCAAAATCAAATTTCACTATATTTTAAGGGATCATGAACATATTTATAATAATTTAAAGGTTTCATCAATAAAAATTGCATTTTAAATGAAGTTATTAATGATATTAGGGTTGATGTAACTTACAATAGTGTAAATTGAACTATCTTAACGTGTTATATAGTACTCCCTCCGGTCTCAATTATAAGCAAAAGTCAACTCTCTTTTTTGGTCCAAAATATAAGCAAAAGTTAACCAACTTCACCCTATTAAATGATATCATTTCCAAATGGGTTTTTCTAACCTGTGCAACCCTTGCACATGATAAGAAAACAAAAGAGGAAATGTTTTATTGGAAATTGCAACTACCACAATATTCAATGCATTGGTAATATTAACAATTGCAATTTGCAATAAAACATTTCCACTTTTGTTTTCTTATCCTGTGCAAGGTTGCACATGTTAGAAAAACCGTTTCCAAATTACCATTTATTTAATTCATATTTTATTTTTCAACCACTCTATTTAATGAATCATGTATCAATAGCAAGTGAGCATGTCCACTTGAAACAAGTTTCAATAAAATTGAATGCGTGGTAATATAGGCAATGTAATTAATTTTCTTAATAAGTGTGTTTATAGTTATTTTTTCTTATAATTGAGACCGGAGGGAGTATATATTATTTTCAGCTGGTTCGCTTACACTACCAAGATCTTTTTGTGGTTAGAGATGGCAATTGAGCCCAGACCCTACGGGTACCCGCAAAAATTACCCGCAATGGGCAAGGTAAAAACCCGCAAAACGGGTATGGGCGCGGGTACGGGCAAAAGCCCGCATTTTTTCATGGGGACGGACGCGGGGACGGGCACTTTGATGCCCAGCCCGCCCCATACCCGCACTCGTATATATAATTATTTAATAAAAAATACCATATATAATTATATATAGGCATATATTAATTTTATTAAAATATCTAATATATTTATACATATTTTTAAAATTGATATATATAATATATTACAAATTAAAAACATATTTTTATAACTATCTATTTGTGTATTTTTACTTTACAATGTATAACTAATTAGTGTTAATTATCATTTTTTACAGATCTTGAAGAATTCTAACACATAATGTTCAAGTTTATAAAATAGTGAGACGTGAAAGTATATTGTAATATTGTAACTTTTTCAATTCAGATATAGTTTTCTTAAATTAATATATTTTAAGTAAGTTGTTAATACTTTACTTAAGAAAAGTGCGGGTAACGGGCGCGGGTACGGGCATATAGGTGCCCAGCGGGTATGGGGACGGGCATTAAAATTACTGCCCACACGAGTACGGGCTTTTTTTGAAAACGCGGGTACGGGGACGGGTACTGTAGTACCCTGCCCAAAGGGTACCCATTGCCATCCCTATTTGTGGTCAATAAAATAGGGCAATTTCTCCGGTACCCCGTCTAGTTGGCGGGGTAATGGTACCCTCTATAGGTGGACCAATAAATGTGTGCCACATAAGTTAGCTTGATTTTAGAATTTATTTTTAGGTCCTTTTTCAATTTAGTTCCTTGATAATTTCATTAAAACCCCTAATTTTCTCAAAAACAATCATTAATTGCATTAATTACATGATCAGAATCTTTACGGATCATATTCATCAATAGATTAATCTTTATAAAAATCAAATCCACAATCTATTTTAATTGAGAGGGAAATTATTAAATGAATATATCACATTGATGAGAAAATTTATTAATCAAGATTTGATCACTTTTGTATTCTTGATAAAAATATGTCCTTTTCGAAGGATCCTAACATTAATGTAATATCTTCCATCATCTTCTCCTTTTTTTTTAAATTTTGTATTTATTATTTGATATATTTTTATTTTATTAAAATTTATATTTTTTTATCATTTAATTTTTTTAATTTTATTACCTACAAATAAATAAATTTTTTTACCCATTTAATAAAGAAAAATAAGAAAAAAAATACCTAGGGACCGAGGAAAAATTTGAAAAATTCACGTTAATTTCATTTTTGCATGCAGAAAACAGAATTTGCATGCATGACGGGTCTCATGCACCTGGTAAGTTTTGGACAATGTGTAGTTGTCACGTGGCCAATACTAGGGGTTTAGGGTTCATAACCTAACTTGTGTTCTTTCATGGGTTCCTATGGTGTGTTATACCCCAGGTGACTAAAATGGAAAAATGACTTCAAGAACATGTTGGGGAGACGGTGAGGGACCCACTATTAATTTTTTTTATTTTTCCAAGTTAAAATGTATTTACGATGAATTATTTATCCGTTTAATAAAGAAAAATAAGAAAAAAATACTTAGGGACCGAGAAAAAATTTGGAAAATTCACGTTAGCTTCGTTTTTTCATGCATAAAACAGAATTTGCATGCATGACGGGTCTCATGCACCTGGTAGGATTTGGACATTGTGTAGTTGTCACGTGGCCAATACTGGGGGTTTAGGGTTCATAACCTAACTTGTGTTCTTTTGTGGGTTCCTATGTTGTGTTATACCCCATATGACTAAAATGGAAAATTGACTTCATCAACATGCTGGGGAGACAGTGGGGTGTCCACCATTAAAGTTGTCGATTTTTCCGAGTTAAAATGTATTTACGATGAATTATTTACCCGTTTAATAAAGAAAAATATGAAAAAAATACCTAGTGATCGAGGAAAATTTTGGAAAATTCACGTTAGCAAACATACCTAATCCTATTCCGTTATTAATGACTTGTTGAAGCAAGCCATTCCAAGAATCACCGCCATGAGCATTCTGCATTTAACAATTTGATATAACAACATTATTTCCATCTCTTTTGCTAATTAATACACTACCTACAACTACTAACATTATATTGGATTAAACTAACGTGAATTTTCCAAATTTTTTCTCGGTCCCCAGGTATTTTTTCTTATTTTTCTTTATTAAACGGGTAAATAATTCACCGTAAATACATTTTAACTCGAAAAATCGACAAATTTAATAGTGGACCCCTCACTGTCTCCCCAGCATGTTGTTGAAGTCATTTTTCTATTTTAGTCACATGGGGTATAACACACCATAGGAACCCATGAAAGAACACAAGTTAGGTTATGAACCATAAACCCTAATATTGGCCACGTGACAAGTACACAATGTCCAAATACTACCAGGTGGATATGAGACCCGCCATGCATGCAAATTCAGCTTTCCCCATGCAAAAACGAAGCTAACGTGAAATTTCCAAATTTTTTCTCGGTCCATAGATATTTTTTCTTATTTTTCTTTATTAAACGTGTAAATAATTCACATTAAATACATTTTAACTCGGAAAAATTGACAAATTTAATAGCGGACCCCTCACTGTCTCCCCAGCATGTTGTTGAAGTCATTTTTCCATTTTAGCCATCTGGGGTATAACACACCATAAGAACCCATGAAATAACACAAGTTAGGTTATGAACCCTAAACCCCTGGTATTGGCCACGCGACAACTACACAATGTCCAAATCCTACCAGGTGCATGAGACTTGCCATGCATGCAAAGTCTATTTTTCCCATGAAAAAACGAAGCTAACGTGAATTTTTTAAATTTTTTCTCGGTCCATAGGTATTTTGTTTCTTATTTTTCTTTATTAAACGGGTAAATAATTCACAGTAAATACATTTTAACTCGGAAAAATCGACAAATTTAATAGTGGACCCTTCACTATCTCCCCAACATGTTGTTGAAATCATTTTTCCATTTTAGTCATCTGGGGCATAACACACCATAGGAACCCATGAAAGAACACAAGTTAGGTTATGAACCCTAAACCCCTAGTATTGGCCACGTGACAACTACACAATGTCCAAATCCTACTAGGTGCATGAGACCCGTCATGCATGCAAATTCTTTTTTCCCTTGCAAAAATGAAGCTAACTTGAATTTTACAATTTTTTCCTTGGTCCCTAAGTATTTTTTTCTTATTTTTCTTTAATAAACGTGTAAAAAAAATTATTTATTTGTAGGTAAAAAATTAAGAAAATTAAATGATAAAAAATATAAATTTTAATAAAAAATATATATCAAATAATAAATACAAAATTTATAAAAAAAGAGGAGAAGATGATGGAAGATATTACATTAATGTCAGGATCCTTTGAAAAGAGTATATTTTTATCAAGAATACAAAAGGGATCAAATCTTGATTAATAAATTTTCTCATCAATATGATATATACATTTAATAATTTTCCTCTCAATTAAAATGAATTGTGGATTTGATTTTTACAAAGATTAATCTATTGATGAATAGGATCTGTAAAGATTCTGAACATGTAATTAGTGCAATTAATGATTATTTTTTAGAAAATTAGGATTTAGGGTTCATTGTGAGAAAGATTACAGAGAGAAAAGTGAAGTGTGAATAGCTGGGAGAATTAGAAAAAACTAGTTTGGAATTTCTGAACCATATGAAAAATCAAAGAGATATGTAAATTTTGAGAAAGTCTTATTACAAAATGACGAATGAAACATTAGCAGGCAATTTTTTATTAGCCACTAAAACTTTGAATTAAAATGAAATTCCGACAATTAGTTGATTGCCACGGAATAATAGTCGTTAAAAGTATTTTGTGTAGTATTGCGTTCATTCCCTCTGTCTCTGAACTGCAACATTCCAAACTTCTTTCCAACATTCCGGTTCAGGGAATGAAGCGCTTAATTGTTTATGTGATAGCAAGAGATGTGTGTAAGATTGAGATTATGGTTCATGGAGTTAATCAAATAATGGGTGAGGAAGAATAAATGGTGGGAGGAGTGTTTTATTTTCTATTTTAATTTGGGGTAAAGAGGTTAATGAAAACGAATAAAAGAAAAAAGAGGGAAAAAATTCTGATTTAATTTGGGAAAACTTTGGTATAATAGATAAATGAAGGGTTTTCGTGAAATGATCAAATGAACTAAATTCTAAAGGGACTTATAAATAAATTCTATAACCAAGTTAACCTATGTGACACACATTTATTGGACCACCTATAAAGGGTACCGTTACCCCCTATCTAGAGGGGTACCGGAGAAAGCCCCATAAAATAGTTGTAGAGGGAGTGGCGTTTGTTCGTGTGTGACTACATGACTGTGCATGTGCTCTGCCACGTGTCATCGTTTACTGCTTTGTCTCATAAGCGCGTAATTTTGGAAAACAAAATATTGTCAGTAATTACGAGCTCCACTTCCACCTACTGAAGCGCGTTTTCATGTTTGTTTGGGTCTCCGTATGATCGTACACCAGGGACGCCCACAACAACCATTGTCCACCCTACAAACTTCGAATTTCTGTGTCTGTTTCCATAGCCATCTCCATAGTGCCTAATATAGATTGTGAGAATGGAAAAATTTTATTTAACTTATTTTATAATTTATGTATTTTTAATTATTGATTTTAAAATCAATTTAATGACAATCTCACATGTATGCTTATATATGCCCCCACTGTTCACATTTTAATTATAAAAAACAACAGATCAACAAAAAAATATTACTTGAAAGAAAATCATAACTATATAGCATAATTATTTAAATAAATTAACATACAACACACTAATGTTTTGAACTACAACACCAATATTCAATAAATGTAATAAAATAAATAATTACATATATAAGATAGTTTATATATAGATTGTTATATAAATTATTTTAATGAAATCAATATATATATAATTATAATTATTGTACTTCCTCCATTTTATTTTAATTTTCTTTTGAATTTTGACAATTCTTTTTAGTTTTCATTATCATTTAAAATATCAATGAATAATTAATTAAATAATTTCCCTCAATTTCAGCCTTCACAATTGATAAGAAAGTGAAATTAAAAATACGATAGATGGATGATAATTTAATTAGTATGAGAATTAGAACATTGATTGTATTTCTTAGTTCTCATGACCTAATAGGAAATCAGTTAATAATTTTCATGAAAATTAGAACATTAATTGTATTTCTTAGTTCTCATGTAACAACGTTATCTAATAATTAAAATGAAATATATGGAGGGAGTATAATAAATAAATAGGTTAAGATCATTTAAAAAAATAATTAATACTTTTTTATATTCCAAGGTGAATTAAAATAGAGTTTTTTTTATCATAATTATAATAAAAATAGATCCATTTTCAGATATGTTAATTGCTAAAACCCTTTTATACTCTTAATTTATTATAAGTTTTATATTAATGAAGCACTCAGTCACTCAACATTCCATATGCAAGTGGATGTATTTATTATATATAAACTAGGGATGTTTCTAGAATAAAATTAAAATTAATTGATTTAAATGTTTTTTATTTATCTTGCTGATTTAGTCATTTTTTTAGTTTAATAGATATAGTTTAGGGATGATAAAAAAAATCCATATTCGTAGATACCCGCGAATATACCCATAATGGAATGAATAACTGCATATTTATTAAATGGGTTATACTACCCAATCGCAGATACTCGCATACTCATTAAAAATATATTTTATATTAAATATATGGAAAATTTAGGATTTTTTTAGTATTTTATATGAGATAAAATTTATTTTTTATTATATTATATATTATGGTATTTTTACTATATTAACACGTAATGATATTATATCATGTTAATTTATATTATTTAATATTAATATAACATGATATTATGGTATATTATATGAAATTTTCTTTCTTTCTTTCTATATTAACTCACATGGACATTCGTTAATTGTAGCGGGGAAGGATGCGGGCAGTGTACTACTCACCCTACCCCGTTGACACCCCTATATACATTGTCAATAAAAAAATACTTTTACACAAATATAAAATGATGTGTTTACATTCATAAATTTAATAATATATAAAATGTCGTATTTATTATACAATGTGTTTTATATATCATTGGATGTTATATAAAATCTTTTACACTAATAAGGTATATATCCATTAAATTCTTTATATTTATAAAAAGGGAGGAGAACGAGTAATTTTAGACAAACCAAAAGTCTCAAAGTGATAGATATTTTAAAATTCATTTTACATGAAAAGTTGAATTGTGATATATATGTATCTATATTCTTTCTTTTCTTAATAATATCTTAACATTAAAACAAAGTATATATATACACTTTATATATTAAGGAAATTAATTTATGTAATATATTTATCAATTACATAAAAGGATTTTCTTTTAATTATTGCAACATTGTTATTTAATAATTCTATTCAATTTATACATGAGATTAACTCTCTGCCACCCCCACTAAACACACTCTTAGGGAGGGGTGTGGAGTCTTAACCATGACTAAGTTCGAACAAGATTATTCCGGATAATAGGGGAAACATGTAATTAACACAAAAAAAGTTAAGATGAAATAAAAAATAAGCAAAACTCCTTTCAAATTAAATCATCACTTACACATACGCATAACAATCAAACTCGATACGCAAGTATCGACTTGCGTCCGCCCCGACTTTGACAGGAAAAACCCGCTTTGACCGGGTTTAAGTAAAACCCGACCTTGACCCAACCTCGCCATTAACGGAGACGAGGGTGGGTTTGGGGTGCAAGAACCTGCCCGCCTCGAACCGCCCTTATATACTAATTAAATAAATTTAATTATACTAATAGTTAAATAATAAAAATAAACTTATATATTTTTTCTAGGATATAATATAGTTCTTAAGTTTCATGTTTTTTTGGATTATCAATATTTATATTTACATATAATTTGAAATAAAATATATTAGATATATAAGCTTATTTAAATTAATGTATTTAAGTTATAAAAAATAGAGAAAAAAAATGAGAGAATATGAAATCTCCGCTGATATCCAAACTTGAACCCGATCAAGACCCACGAAAATGAGGTTGAATTTCATAATTTTATTTTTTATTTTTATTTTTAATTGACCCACCCGACTTTTATGGAGATGGAATGGGAGAGCAAAACCTCACCCGACTCGCTGGTTCCATGCCTATTTACACACCCCTGTTCAACGTCACTAGCAGAGGCTGGGCATATAAAGTGGTTTGGTTGGTCTTGGTCCCTTTATAAACGACGCGGTTAGTATTAGTTATTTTGATTTGAAAGTTTGGAATTATTTTAAGATTAAGACCAGCAACAATGTTCCTTTTTTTCTTATTAAAAACAAAAACTGGTCAGTGTTAAGTTCCGGATACTTCCATTAGCACTAAGGGCCCGTTTGGTGCACAGGATAAAGGACAGGATATGATAATTTTATCCTATCATGTCACTTATCATCTGTTTATTGCACCAACATGATATGATAACTTTATCCTGTTGCTTATCCTATCCTATCCTTCTAGTGTAATTCTTATCCTGAGGGGGAGCTGGGTTAGGGAGTGATAGGATAGGATAAGATAAGATAAAAAAATTTCTTCCTCATTTATCCTCTCTTTCTCTCTCCTCCCTCTCTCTCCTCTATCTCCCCCTCTTTCTCTCTCCTCCCTCTCTCTCTTCTCTCCGCTCTCTCCTCATTCTCTCTCCTCTCCCCTCTTTCTCTCTCCTCCCTCTCTCTCCTATCTCTTCCCTCTCTCCTCTCATTTATCCTCTCTTTCTCTCTCTCCTCCTTCTCTCTCCTCTCTCCCCCACTTTCTCTCTCCTCTCTCCCCTTCTTTCTCTCCTCCCTCTCTCCTCTTTCTTTCCTCTCCCCCTATTTCTCTCTCCTCCCCCTTCTCCTCTCTCTCCCCCCTCTCTCCCCCCCTCTCTTTCCTCTCTCTCCTTTCCCCCTCTCTCCTCCCTCTCTCTCTATAATAACGGCTTTTTGTGGTAATTTTGATATTAATTTTAATATTTTTAATTTTTTTTTGTAAAATAAATTTAAATATTTTTTAATAAAAAATAAATTTTTATTTATGTGTGCTTGCTAAAAAGCAAAAAAAAAATTAAATTTGTAATAAGGGTAATTTTGTCATTTTAATATTCTTTATATCCTATCCTACCATAATTTGTCCATGTCAAACGTAGGATAGGATAAAATAATACATCAAACATAAGACAGGATAAGAGCTTGTCATGCTCTTATCCTATCATGTCACTATCCAACTCTCCTATCCTATCCTATCATATCCTATCATGTGCACGGGCCCTAAATATCCAAAATGTGTTTTTTTTTTGTTCCATAAATAAAGTGTTTGCATTTTCTGGGATGTTATTGGTTAACGTGTTCTGTTAGTGCACTGTATATGTAGCGAGGTTTCCTTACATTTTCTCCCACGCTTCCTTCAATGTAGCGTTCCCTATATATAGCCACTTCCACCTTAGTTTTTTCCCCCCTCTTCCTCTCTTTAGCTTCTTATATTATTGGGATTTCTGAGAACTCTGTGAGTTGTTCATTTCTAACCTTTGGATGGGATCATCACATAGGCAATCTCGCGAGGAGCATGGGGGTGATGACAGACGTCATAGAATTCCAATTCAGGAATCTAAACAGAAACATAGTGATCCAAAACAAGCAGCTTTTAGGTACTTGTCATCTCTGTAATACTAAATGTAATCACGTTTTTTTTAAAGTGAATTAAGTCTAACACCATTGAGAATAGCGTTAGTCTGGATAAATGTGAATGGAGAGTAAACCACTTATGCTCTACATATTTTAGTGGCTTTGGCTGTGAGCTCTAAATTTGCTTTTTTTTATGTTGTTGTGCAGTGGCCTTGGAAATGTGCTAAAAGGGTTGTGGAGCAATGACCTTGAATTATACTTTGAACGTTTCCTGCGAAGAGTGGTAAGAAATTAGTTAGTGTATTATATTGTGATTGAAACTGGTTTTGGCTTGTATTTGATTTGAATAAGTACTAAAGTATTTGAATATGTACGAGTTTGATGGGTGTGTATGCTTTTTTGTATATGAACTAGGTACGAGAGGAGGTGGAACGCAAAATCCAGGATTACCTATGTACAAGGTTTGTTTCTCTTGTTCAATTGTGTTCATGAGAAATAAATCTTGAATAATATATTTCCTCCATTATTTCATAACTTGTGACACTCTTCTTTTCAAATTTGTTGCAGAGCAACGGCTAATCAAGCTGGCATATCTAGAGTCACACCCTTTCAGTTGCGTTTCATGAGTAAATTGGCTGATACAATTTTCACACACACTGACATCATAGCAGAGGATAACACACCCATTCAAATTGCTCTCTTTGATGTTAGATCTCAGACAATTGTTAATGTTGGCCCCCTCTCATGTATAAAGATAGAGATCTGTGCCCTCAATGGTGAGTTCAGCTTCAATGACAATGAGGATTGGACTGAAGATGAATTCAATGCCAATATCTTGCGTGAGAGGGATGGTAAAAGGCCATTACTGAATGGAGATAGGTTTATTGCTCTAAAAAATGGAGTAGGTTGTATCAATAAACTTATGTTCACAGATAACTCAAGATGGATAAGAAGCAGAAAGTTTAGGTTGGGAGCCAAAGTTGTGCAACCAATTTCAAATGAAGCAAGCATTAAGGAAGGTAGAAGTGAACCTTTTGTGGTCAAAGATTACAGAGGAGAGTGTAAGTCTTCACTATTAGCTTCTGCTCATTTTCTATTACCAACAAAGACATATAGTTTTTTAATTATTTGCATCTATCAGTTTTTTATTTTTCATTATTTGGAGAACTGCAAAACTGAACTCAAATTTGGTCATCTCAGCTTACAAGAAACACTATCCTCCTTCCTTGAATGATGACGTTTGGCGTTTGGAGCAAATTGCCAAAGATGGAAAGATCCACAAGCGGTTGTCTTTCCATGGAATTCACACTGTCCAGGATCTCTTGCGGTTATACACAACAAATCAATCTTCATTATATGAGGTAAACTAAAAGTCTGTTTTTCATTTTTGTGTAAATAATCATTTTTGTGATTCTTAATCCTATATGTAAATTGTTAATGAAACTCATACATATAATATGCATATTCATTTAATTTTTTTGCTTGGAGATTAGAAGGTTGGCAACATTCCGAAGAGGTCATGGCTAGCAATTATTGAACATGCCAAGACTTGTGTGATAGATGATGACAAGCCTTATGTCTACCGAACAGCAGAACAACCAGTAGGCCTGCTTTTCAATTCCATCTATGTCCTTGTAGGAGTGACATTTGATGGCCAAAATTATTGCTCTCCTGATATTCTCAACCCTAATGAAAGGTACACATTCATATCCTACTCTAAATTGGTTGTGAAATATCTTTTTTAAAGAAAACTTTACTGCTTATTGGTCCTTGCCTTATCATTATCCATATATCATTATTATACCTATGTATAAGGCCCCTACTTCCATTGACAGCATTTGGTGGAAATAATGAAGCAGCATGCTTACAAAAATGTGAATAATTTGAAGCCAATTGATGATACATCATTGATCTGCTTAAGACCATTGACAAGTCTAGGAGAAGGGCAGTCCAATGCTACACATCAAGGTCTTCAACAATTTAATATCTCTACAGTAAATGAAGGTGAATCTATTAATCTATTAATATTCTAAAATTTGTTTTTTTTTAATGAATACTATGCTTATAAGCTTTTACTTGTATTATTGTGCAGGCCATCAAGAAACATGGTCAGGTTATGATCAACCATTCACTTCAACTTCATATGTTGATGAAGAAGCACATAATTACCAAACCTATGCTGATCCACTACCAGACATAAGAGAAATGCCAGTAAACAGTTCAATAAATGGTCAATTTTTCTCTGGATTGGGCACTGAAGGGGATAGTTGGCCCTCTCATGGATCATATTTGCCAGTAACACTAAGTGGTCATTCAACAGAAGATGACAGTTCACAGATTCAATTCACAAATTGTTGTTCTCCTTCTACAACATGGGGGCAAGAAAATGACTTGTACTTTGCTTCTTCTGAGGGAGCAGACTTTTGTCATTCTCATTTCTTCAATTCTACTGAGAGCATATCAAGCAGTGGAAAATCCAAAGCACTATGGTATAAGATCCGGAGTGCTCTAAAATGTGCAATATTAATTGGAAGGGATGCAAATGCCAGAAGGAATGCCAAGCTGTTAAAGTATAACTATTAGACTCATGTTTTGCAGCCTTTGTTTGGTTTCTCTAGTCAGAATGTGTCTAAAAATTATAGGATGCAAGCTCCCTAGATGTCTTGAAAATAGTTTTCTGTTTGTGTTTCCTGAAGTTTACCACTTTCATTATCAGCTGCAATGAAGAGACCTGTAAGATAAAATGGGGGTCCTCATGCACATAGTATCAACTATCAAGTTTCCTATGTACAATTTGTGATGTAATCGATTTTGTACACAATGGTCCAGTCCAATCATCAACTCAGAAGTTATCTTGATGGTTCTTCCTGTAAAAACAACAAGTAGTGTCCCATGAAAAATAGGTATATTGGCTCAAAATGACTCTTATTCGTTTTACTCTTATGGCCATTAATACTTTTATTTGTTTGGCATTTGGGATGTGAAAATTGCTGACATTTACTCATACAATCTATCTAACGAAACCTCATCAGAACTGCTAATCACTAATCGGGTTGCATCAAAATTTTGATAGTAAAAGAGTTTCAGTTGGGTTTCAATGAGGAATAAATCCTCTTATATTAAAATTTTATGTGGCTTTGTTCATGTATTACGCAGAAAAAATGTATATTTTTATTTCACTAAAATTAAAATTATAATAAATTAATATTTTTAAAATTTAAAAATAAAAATAAAATAATTTAGATATTTTTTCAATTTTAAATTTTAATAGTATATTATATTTTAATGTTGAGATTTAATTTATGTTATCATTTGATAATAAGATATAATAAAAATTAAAATCATAAAGATAAAAATAAAGATTTATATATTGAAAAAAGATTGAAATAGAAAATAATATGATAAGATTTTGAATCTTACTAAATTTCAAAATTTAAGATTGTCATTTATTAGCATTAATTAAAGATTTAAATAGAACGAGAGAAGAAATTAGTATTACTGATTAAGAGGAAGAATCCCACTCTCACAAGTGTGGGTGAAATTCACCATCCAACAAGAGAAAGTGAACGAATATAAAAAAAATCATTGAGGGAGAATAGGAGAGAGTGAGAGCCTCACTTTCCAAATTGAGGTCTCGAAATTATAATATAAAGAGTTAATATATTTGTGCTTGTTTTTCTGCGCATAAAATCCTCAACTTTTAATATAAATTTTCACGTATCAAAATAAAGTAAAATTTTATCATAAAAGAATTCATCAGTTTGAAAAGTTAGCATCACTTGAGTTGTTTTATATGACTGTTGGTAAGACATTGGTGTAAATAGTATTTTAATGCTCTGCAATTTCAATCTCCTATTTTTCTTCACTGCCAAATACAATAATGTAACAAAGCGTATTAAATTAGGTCATTGTTACCATGTCCATTTCTTGTAAAGGGTTTTGATGTCCCTATTAGCTAAATCAATGAACTTTGGACACATGTATCAACCAACCACATCATTTAGCTGGGATAAGAATTTGAAATATTTTTTAATTTTGCAATTCAATCTTGTAAGTCTCTTTGCGCCAAGTTTATTAATATTATCTTTTATACACATTTCAGACCTAATATTTCCCAAATAATCCAACCTTACCAGAAATTAAATCGTGATCTCTCATGGTTGCACCCGCACCATATGATTCTGCAAATGCAAACATCATGAATGACTGAAACATGGAACTGTGCGATTTTGCGGGGAAGAGCGAACGAGGGAAGTAGGGAACCAAGGACAACAAAGAATGGTGAATAACAAACACAGAGCTTCTCGAATCGAACTAGGGACAACGAAGAAGGAGCGACTAAAACATCGGGGGACTGATTTTGGCCGATTGAAATTACAGAGTAGACCAACTAGGTGTATATATGGTCGGCTGGTTCACGTCTGGCCTGCTAGAATTAACCTTTTTTGGCCGGCCGACTGCTGGAATTCTGGAACAAAATTTAGTGTGCACCAATATTTCAGTCTTACCTTGATTTTAGTATCCTTCAGTCTATGGAAACTCCAATTCCATTATCACAATATTAGTTTTTCTTTGTATATTCTCATAATCTCTTATTTGATGTAATTATATATGGTATTTGACTATATGCATATATTGTACATCATTCCATTACTATAATCGTCAGGTAGAGTGATTGAGTCAAACTAGAAGAAAACTAAATATTTAAATTCTATATCAAAGCATATAAGAAGTAAAAAATAAACTTAAATTTCACACCAGTATCAATTGTATTTGAGAAAATTTGCATACAAAAAATGAACCAAAGGTGAATTAAAAAAACAATGTGATTTTCAAGCAAATCGGCACAGATATCAAACAACACGTGTTGGATGTCTATAAATAAATTAGTCTCTCGATCTCTCTTATTTCCCTTTTCTTGGCTCTTGTACAGTTCACTTAGACTTGCTTTTATAAGCATTAAATCTTTTCAAAGGCTTGGTTATTCACCACGCTCATACCATGCTAATTATTAATGAGATTTTTGTTTATATTAATACCAGTGCACTCCTGGAAGCATAGTGAAACTCTTATAGCATTCAAAGTCCCATATAGAACAACCTTAAAAGTCTTTGATCCATGGAACCACCCCACGATTCATGCTCACGATTCTAGTTTGTATCACTGGAGAGGGCACACAACTCACATATCGGTAAGCTTATTTTAATTTTATTTGGTAGTTTGGGTTGTTAAAGATAATATAAATTATTGATAAATATATTGTCACCGACTAAATTAACTAATTTCGTATTATTGGTATTTATATTTTTAAATTTTCAATATCTAAAATTGATTTTACTTTGTGTTGTAAAAATTATATTGGACTAACCAGTTCGATCGATTCAACCGTAAAATGGACATATGGTCGGTTTTATTAGTCGTGTGAATCGTTCATGCAATTAAACCAACCATAAACTAGCAAAATCTGTGTGAACTGGATCGTTGTCAGGCTATGGCAAAAACTTATGGCCTGGATCGGGTTGGTCAGGCTGGTTGGGTTCATTGGGCCTGCCCAACCCGATGATCCAACCTAACTTGTATTTTTTTTCCTTAGGTTAGATCGGGTTGGTATGGTTAATTGGGTCTGCCTTGTGCAACCCTAACTTCGGTACTAACTTTCTTGCTTCCAACTTCAACTACAACACTTCTCCAATATGACAATCTCCAATTATATCACTCCATCTATTCCTTTTTGTAAGACTCACCTAACTGAGTTATATAGACCAATAAAAGTGGTTCAGGTTAGTTAATTTTATTGGGGTTTTAAAGAAGGTTTAAATAAGTTTTTAGTCCCCTACATTTTAAAGTGTATTTATTTTTAGTCCCTGTCATTTTTTTTATGGTTTCAATCCCTACTTAATTTTTTGTTAATAAAAATGGTCCCTGCTATTAAGTTTGCTCTTAATTCTGTTTATGTGAACAACCCAGTCACTAGCTGACATGGCTAACTTAGCTAAGGGTGTTCATGGGACGGGTTTCACCTGTCCCTAACCCGACCCTAGTTTTTGACCGGGTCAATTCTATGGACCCGAACCTGTCCATAGACCCGAAGAGACCCGGTGATGAACAGGTCTAAGTAAGACCAGGTTTGAGTAGGACAGGACTGGGTTGGCCCGATATATAAGCTAAATATAATCATGAAATGATCATATAACAATGTTCAAAAGAAAAATAGTTCATACAATTAATAAATATATTGCATACAATAAAATCTCTCTTAATGTACGCAATATTTTTTACTATTTTAAAGTTTAGGACATTACTAAACCAAGAATAACATTATATCACTATATAATTTTATGCATATAATATATTTTTAAAGGTAAATAGAGGAAACTTAGACTCAAAAACCCCATCTAAACTAAAAAATAAATGTTAGGACTTTACATAATAGAAAATCATAAGTAATAAATATTATATTTATATATAAAAGGACGGGTCGTGAAACCCGAAGGTTAACCCGAACCCGTCCTCAACTCGATGCCGAGTCAAAAAATGAGACCCGATGAGACCCCGTTTGGTTATATTCTTTCTTGTAGGACAGAAACAAACCCGGCTCGAGTAGGACGAGTTGGGACGGATCAAAGGGATGAAGTGGGTCTTGAAAACCCCTAAACTTAGCCAACTGAGTGCCAAGTCAAGATATGTGTGCCACATCAAATTAAGTTTCAATTAAGGGAAATTTTTTTTCACCGTGCACCATTACTAGTCTCGTTAATATTCTCCAAATTATAAGTTTTTAATTTTATCTTTATTTAATATTATTAACTAATTTCACTACTATTTAATAATTGAAAAGACATTTAAGGTTTTAATAAAGATAAATAAAGAATATTTTTTGAAATTATAGTAAAATACCTTATAAAAAATCATAAAAAAACTTGAATGGTAGTTATCTCATTAAATTTTCTTAATGTCATCTAAAAATGGATTGTATTTTTTAAATTGCACTCCATAAAAGACTTTGATTCTATTGAAACTTGTTCTAAGTGAAAATTCTCTCTACAGGACTCATTAATTAGGGTATTTAAAAAATAAAATATAAATTTAAATAAAAAGTATTTTAGTATGAAATCATTAGATAAAATAAAATTAGTTAAGATTTATTTATATTTTGAATCATCTTATATGATTTTTTTTTTCTTAAATTTGAATTTGAAAAGTTGATGGAGTATACTAGTAGTAAAGTAACTTTTTCGCTCAGCACCCTCTTTAAATTCAAACCAGTGGCAATTCCGCAAATGCGATACGATCTAGGTCTAGTTTCGTCCCAACCTCCGATTGCACCCTTTGCTTAGCTTTCCCTGTTTCCAAACTTGGAAAGAAATCCCAAACCAAAAATCCCTTCATCGTGTATTTCGCTCTATTTATTATCTATCTGTTACGAAACCCTACCGTTAGCTTCAACAATCAACAACTAATAGAGCAGTGCAGTGCTGTGCTCGCTCGCTCCCTTACTCTTCCCATCCATTGCTTCCCTCTGACGACACGATGTCGTTACGTCCAACCACCAACTCGAAGACCGATAACCGCCGGCATCGATACAAGGTGGCGGTGGATGCGGAAGAAGGCCGCCGCCGCCGAGAGGACAGCATGGTGGAGATCCGCAAGAACCGTAGAGAAGAGAGTTTGCTGAAAAAGAGGCGCGAGGGTCTCCAACCTCAGCAGATGCCTCCCACTGTTCACTCTACTGTGATAGAGAAGAAGGTCAATTTTCATGCTCTTTTTAATTTTATTTTATGCTTCACAAACTCGCATCGCGAATGGTGTATTCGCCATACTCTGATTATTGAATTGATTTGCTGAGTTCGTCATAGCTGTGTATCTTTTTATGATAAAACTCGTGATAGCGTTAGGTCGTTTGGTTAATTTGTTGTTTATTTAATTTGTTTCTATCTCGCTGCAGTTGGAACACCTACCAGCTATGGTTGCAGGTGTTTGGAGTGATGATAACAATCTGCAGCTTGAGGCAACGACTCAGTTTCGGAAGCTGCTTTCAATTGGTTCGAGATTGGTCTCTGTACCTCATTTATTTTTATTGAATTTTAATGTACCTTTGGTTAACTTGGTTTTTTGTGTATCAGAACGTAGTCCACCAATTGAGGAGGTTATACAGTCTGGTGTTGTTTCTCGTTTTGTGGAGTTTCTGATGAGGGAAGACTTTCCGCAGTTGCAGGTATGTTAGATTAGACGCTTTGTTTTATTTCTCTATTTTAATTAGTTATTAGAATTAGAATTTTACTTCTGCTGATATATTTCCTTGACATCATCTATTACATGTTGCAGTTTGAGGCAGCTTGGGCTTTGACAAATATAGCCTCGGGAACATCTGAAAACACCAAGGTGGTAATTGATCATGGGGCTGTCCCAATTTTTGTAAAGCTCCTTGCTTCTCCTAGCGATGATGTCCGTGAACAGGTATATTTTACATAACATAAACTACCTATAAAATGTTTAGATATTCATAGGTATGTTATCTAGCCGTAAACGTTTATTTATATTTTAAAGATATATTATACGTTAAAATAAAGTGGTTTATGAAGTATTAATTAGTTTCTAATTTGCATGAAATTTTATAGACTTGATCTACTCCATAATATCTTTCAATTCAATTATTAGATTGGTTAATGTCACATCCTACAAAAAGTCAATTAAAAAGTTATTAATTGGTGTAACTTTAAAAGTTTGACACTGTGTCAATGGATCTTGTCCCTATATATATATATATAATGAAATTTAAAGGATAGCTCTTGATATTAGAAGGACAACAATACCTTGTAGTCATTTTACCACTGTATCTTTTATTAAACGCTTAACCTTTGACCTTTGGTGTTTATTTTGGGTACTCTCAGGCAGTGTGGGCATTAGGAAATGTTGCTGGGGATTCTCCTAGATGCCGTGATCTTGTTCTCAGTCATGGGGCTTTGCTTCCTTTGTTGGCACAATTAAATGAACATGCCAAGCTTTCTATGCTTAGAAATGCTACCTGGACACTTTCAAACTTCTGTAGGGGCAAGCCACAGCCTCCTTTTGATCAGGTACAAAAATAAGTATTGTTTAATCTCTCTGAATAATTAAGTCCTGGCATTTTTTTTAAAACTCTTACTATACTTTATTGCATTCTATGTCAAGGTGAAATGCAGTAGTGGTAATCTTAGTTGAAATTTTCATGCGGTCACATCCAGATTAAATTGAAAGAGGAAGGGGGATTATATCACTCACTCCTAGTCTTTTGAATTTTCTTGTTGAATCAAGAATACATGTATTTATCCTCTAAACTATAAATTAGAATGTTATGTTCTTGCATTTATGCATTGTATGGTATACTTGTAGAGTTGGTCCTGTGATCTAATGATCACCATTGTTCAACTCTTTCTTCATTTTCTTTAAGTGTAATCTTTCATGCATTTCTATTATGAATTTGCAAAGTTATGCACTCACTTATGTTCTTCTTGAGTAGCCATTACAATAAGTTCTTACCTGTTATTCTTGAATGTGAAAAGCCATAGTATTGAGAAAGTAACAGCCACACTTGTAAGTCATGGCACCAATGCAAAAGAACCTGGGGGTTATCCATAGGCTCAATCAATGGTTTTCCAGTATTTCGTTTTCTTTTGTGTCTCACTACTCACTAGCTGCTGTTATGTTCTATTTTACAGATCATACATTTTACTTGGTTTTTTTTATAGGTTAAACCTGCACTTCCTGCTCTTGCCCGTCTTATCCATTCAAACGATGAAGAGGTCTTGACCGATGCTTGTTGGGCACTTTCATATCTTTCTGATGGTACAAATGATAAAATCCAAGCTGTAATTGAAGCTGGTGTTTGTCCCCGACTTGTTGAGCTCCTAATGTGAGTACTTCACGTCTCAAACATGGCTGTGGAATAATGCATCCGCCCCAGTGGCATTTGCTGACAAACTCTAAATATTCTTTTCTTGCTCAGGCACCAATCTCCTTCAGTGCTAATTCCTGCTCTTCGTACTGTTGGAAATATTGTCACCGGAGATGATATGCAAACTCAGGTATTAAGTTCAGGCATGTCTCCCGTGGTTTTGTGATATACAGCATGTTACTTTACCTTTCTATATTATGGAATAAGGAAAATACTGATAGCATGGCTAATTATTTGCAATATCCATTTTTATTTACCTTTTGATTTACACATGAACAATCCTGTAGTTATAATGTTTTAGTTTTTCTTTTCACTATTAGAGTCATATGCTCATTGGTTGCAGTTATAAATTTTCTGATCTTTTATTGAGGTTTATTTTCTTTTTTTTCCCTTGTCATCTGATATGTTTATAATTTTCTTTTGTTTCTTTTTAATATTACTAACTTTTTGTTGGTTTGCCATTCATCCTCCACTCCCCCAAACTCTCTTTCATACATACTCCCCATAGAAATATTTTTGCTTGAGTCATATGCCAAGCCTTTCTTCAGACTGGATTGTTGCTACATAGATAATGGAGTTTCACTGGAGTGTGAGATAATCAGCTTTATAATTTTTTTCCTCATATTTAAGACCTCTTTGTTAAGTGCTACCTGCCCACATTAATAAGTGTCTGCTGAGATCACCTAATCATGTCTATACTAATATACTTTGAAAATTATGTCTTTTCAGTTGTTGAAATATGCTTTCCAGAATTTATACTTTTGGTTTGTTTGTTTTAACCCGGTGATTTGCCCCATAGGTTATCATCAACCATCAGGCTCTTCCTTGCCTTTTGAATCTGTTGACCAATAATTATAAGAAAAGCATCAAGAAGGAAGCTTGTTGGACCATATCAAACATCACAGCTGGGAATAAACAGCAGATTCAGGTATAGTTGCTTATTTTGTGATAATTAGAATTTGATAATATTCTCTTTAAGATCTGGTTGCAATAATATTGTCTTCAATTCCTGATAATCAATAGGCTGTGATTGAGGCTAATATAATTGGTCCTTTGGTGAACCTGCTTCAAAATGCTGAGTTTGATATTAAGAAAGAGGCTGCTTGGGCTATCTCAAATGCTACGTCTGGTGGATCTCATGAACAAATCAAGTATGGGGAGACACATGTTTTCAATATTCTACAGTAGGTTATTATGGTGTTATAATTTACTTTTCTTGCAAGATATGAATTGTTTTTTCTGATTGACAGGTACCTAGTAAGTCAAGGGTGTATTAAGCCCCTGTGTGATCTTCTTATCTGTCCTGATCCTAGGATCGTGACAGTTTGTCTGGAAGGCCTTGAAAACATCTTGAAGGTAGGAGAAGCTGATAAAAATACAGGCAATACTGGTGATGTGAATCTATATGCCCAAATGATTGATGATGCTGAGGGGTTGGAGAAAATTGAGAACCTCCAGAGTCATGACAACGCTGAGATTTATGAAAAGGCAGTGAAAATTCTTGAGACATACTGGTTGGAGGAAGAAGATGAGACTATGCCTCCAGGGGATGCTTCTCAACCAGGATTCAACTTTGGAAGCACTGGGGTTCCTGCTGTGCCTTCTGGTGGATTCAACTTTAATTAGAAGGTGTGTACAGTGTATGCTTTACTGGGGTAACATTATATATTTAGCTTTTCTCTGGCTGGTCTGCAAATTTCTGAATGGAATTAGTGAATTATGATTTGGCAATTTGCATGTTGTTTATGTTTTCTTCAATCGTTCAAACATCATTAAGAACTTTGTTAACTGCAGGAGTTTTGCCTGGTTTATTGATAAAATCCTCCAATATGATGGGACAACATTTGGGGGGGTCAAATCAATGTCTTATCATTGTCCTTGGGTCCAACAAGGTCCAGCATTGGTAAATAGAGGGTTGCTGGACAGGCTTGAGTTTTTGCAATGCCTGGTCTTTCATATCTCATGGTGACAGAATACTAGATTTCTCTTTCTGCCAAGTGATCATTCCATAAACTAGATTTCTCTTGATTTTTTTGTTAAATGTAATAGACCGGAGTAAGTTCCAGCTACGATTGTGGGTTTTTTTGGCAAATGCCAAATCTGTTTGTCCTTCATTATAGTTACGAGGAACGTCGGAGTCTTTTAATTTTTGTCGATGAAGTTTACCCTAGAGTTCAATTATTTGGTTTGGGAGTATGTCTTAAACAGTAAATAGTGTGCTGCAATTATTTTTGTATTATATATAGTTGCACTCAGTGCTTTAACATCCTATCCATTCCTGGTTCTCTATCATGGGCATTCATTTAGGGTATGTTTGTGAGTTGAATTTTGGAGGGAAAGGGAGGGAAGAGAAGGGTTTATTAGAAGCCCTTCCCCCATTTGTGTTTGTGAGTTTGAGTATTTTATAAAGTCTTTTCCACCTCTTTTCCCCATCCATTCTCCCTCTAACCGTTCCGTTTCCCTCTCCTCAAAACTCACAAACACATTCTCTCATAAATACTTTATTTACGTATGCTTTATCTGTGAAGGTTAGAATGTACAACTGAATTTTATCACCGCGTATTTAAATGTCACTATAGGAAAAGAATTTCACTAACCCAGTAATAGGTACTACCTTCTTTAAAATTTTGACGTCCACAGTTTTTCCTATTTTAAAATTTATTTTAAATTAAAATAGAAAATTCTGATAATAAATTGGGTAAGTGAGTATTGAATCTTTTGTACTATAGGAGTACCTAAAATTTACTCAGCGCTACAAGGAAAAGAAGCAGCAGGCTTCTGTAAATCCAGAGTTGTCGCTCTGTGGCGCGTCCCCATCGTTGAGCAGCCGCAGCACCCTTTCCTCTGCATTTACCCATGCCGTTGTGCCACTATGCCACACTGTCCTATGCGACAGTCTCACGATTGGCTTTTGTCTCTCACGCTCCCATCCACTTCCTTCTTTCAGAATTTTAGAACGGATAAAATTGTTTACTTTTTTCTATCCCAACATGAATGAATGATAATGATGACAAGAATATCCATTTGTGTATTAGCATAATCTATCTAACTTGGGTGATGAATTTTCTGTGTATGTTGATGGATATTAAAAGTGGGAGGATAACAAAGTAAAATAAAAAGCTACAACAGCTCCACTTAAATTATTTCTCTGTTTTGCACACAACACACGATGGCGACACAACAACGGGGAACACGGTAGCAAGGGAGGGGCAGTGACACAGATTCTCCTTTTCTTTTTATTTTCATTGTGTGAAATGGCACCAATCTATATGTTCGAAGTTTTCGATCATTTAGTTATCATTGTTTCTTGTTCACTTTAATTCTTTTAATTATAAACTGAATTAGAGAAATGTAAAATTCGAGTCGTTGAATTTTTCAAAACCATGTGTCATTGGTAGCTTCAATCAACTAGAGATGGCCATTTCTTTGAACAATGGAGAGGATTTCAACAAAAGGAATATTACATTGTTTTTACTCTAGTCTGGGAGAAAATGTTTGTCCAAAGAAAGGGATGACTATAGCTTAAGTTTGTATTTAACATGTAAAATAAGCTGGCTTGTAATTTATTTAATTAGTTCATAAATTTATTTGGCTAATATAAAATTGTTTGATAAATAGGTTTATTTCACTATTTCGTAACCTATATTTTTTTTTTCATTTTTATCCATAATATATTAATAGTTAATATGGTTTCACCTTCTCTCTTTTTCTAATTTTAAATTCTTATTAATTTTTGTAAAGATAAATATTTTATAAAAATTAAAATAAATAGTATAACATAAAAAATAATCACAAAGAATAGTAAAAGTTATTTTCTATATTAAAATATTTATTTTAAATATTACACTATTTATTTTAATTATTAATCAAATATTTGATCTTTGAAAATTATATAAGAATTTAAAATTAATTTTTAATTAAAATTGTAATTACCTACAAATATTTTTTTGCTATAAAACCAAAACAAAAAATATATAAAATTATATAAATGTCTTATTATGACATTTTATATTTATCAGTTACATAAATAACTAATTTTATTAAATACTTCTAATTCATTAAATTTAACTAATAAGTTTTTAGTTTTCAACATCAGCTACCATTGTGTAAGAAACGAAGCATTTAACTATGAGTCTATGACCTAAGTCTTATAGCAAGCATGAAAAGGGAAATAAAATGTTTTTGAATATTAAATAAAGCATTTAATGCAAGCATTTAATACTAGAGCCGGCAAAATGAGCTAGTCTGATCGATTGACCGACCGAACGACCTACAAAAGTCTGTAAAAATGTAGGGTAGCCTTTATTTTGCAGTCCGAATAACTCTCGGGTTTTTAGCTCAACTTGATATAAGCTCGTTACCAGCAAAAAAACTCGCAAAAAATACTGGACTATCAACAAAAAGCTCACAAAAAATACCAGGGTACTAGCAAAAAACCCGAATAACTCCCGAGATTTTTAGTGGGTAGGGGCGAAAATTATTTAACATATACATGATACTACTTTCATATACGTCCTATTTGATTCTTAATATATATATATATATATATATATAGTCAGGATCCGTTGACACCAGGTGTCAAACTTTAAGAGTTACACCTCTTAATAACTTTTTGTAAAATGTGAATTTCACCGATCCAACCGTTGAACTGAAAGTTCTTATAAAGTAGATCAGCCTTATAAAATTTCATAAAAATCGAAAAGTTATCGATACTCCATCAAACTAATTTATTTTAACGTATAATATGTTTTTAAAATATAAGTAAAAGTCCACTATTAGATAACATACCTACGAATGTTCAAATTATTTGAAATTTGATATACATGATCGTGAAGGTAATATAATGTGATTCAACGGTTGGATTGGTGAAATTTACACACACACATATATATTTGAAGGGGGCAAAGTGACTACCCTTATTTCAATATACCTAATTTCATCCTTATCGCGTCCTACATCGGGTCGGATAATCCTAATTGCCAACTCTACCTAATACTCTATTTTATTTTCAAATGTTGATACTCTATTAAATTTTCTTAACTATTTTAAACAATGAATCACGAGAGGTTGTACATTAGAAGCTTCCCAAGCTTTAGAGCAATTTTGTTTTTATTAACCTTTGATATTCCTATCACATAACTTTTTTTCATTCTATCTCTTCATCTTATATAATGATTTATTGATTTGATAAATAAGATGAATTAAATGGAGTAGGAATTCCAACCCATTACGAAATAGCAACCGAAATGATACAATAGATGAATAGCACAAGTCAGCAAAAAATAATACCTAAACATAATGTGAAACTTAGGAGAACATCAAAGGCACTAGAATTGCCAAGCTTGAGGTTACAAATACAATGCAAGCAAATAAAAAAGAAGGCACCAAAACCAAGAGGAAACAAGCAGCACGACATTGTACCGATCAGCAGCAAGCAAAACAAGATCCAAATCGTAGTCATAGAAGGAAAGTGCCAAAACCAAATCAACAACCAATAATAACTAATCAAGAACATGCATGAGTCGCAATTTGGTACCCTTTGCTCACTTAGGGTTTTGGTACCTTCTTGTTATTTTTTTATTGAATAAGGCATAAAAGTCAAAACTACATAGGAACAAGTCGTGTACTTCATCCTAAATTATTTCGATTACATCAAGTAGATTTTAAATGAGATACATGTATATTGCAAATGAGAATGTGAATAATGGGGAAATATAACAAAAAATACAGGATAATGGTTATAGGGGGTAAAAAAGTCTTTTCAAAAATTAAAAATACAAATTCTAATAATTAAATATTGTCCTGTAACTATAAAAATACTAATATCATTTAAGAAAGTTGAGAGAAATTAATTAAATGATTAAAGAAGATACCAAAACCCTCTCTCACTAGAGAGTACGATAGAATTTCCCCAACATACATATATACCACCAGTAGTATCGGCACAAAAGCAAACTCAAAAAATGTTACCACCTCCAAGATAAGCAATCAATAGAATGAAGAAGGCCACAGAAATATGACATAAGCACCAACCAAGCTCATAAAGTATTCAACTTTGCAAATGACTATGCAAATTATACAGAGGTCGTGTGAAGGTGAGCATGTCGGTGGATATTGACTGAATGGAAGTAACAATGTTGCAACTCAGTGAAGTCCATTAATATTTTCCAAACCGGATCAGATCATCATCACAAAACTTAAACCAGTACTCCAATAGCAACAATAAAAAAAGATTCATCCAATTGTAACCACCACAAGGGAAAAAGTAGCAATCACATATTCAACACTCTGTCCTTAAAAAAAGCTAGACCCTACCACAGAAATATTCTTGTCCAACACAAATTCCAGCCCCAGATGAATACAAGACAACAGAGCAAAAATAGGGCCTTAGGGGGAAGTCGCAACCCATATGACAAATTAACAGAATAATGTTGCAGCTCTCAATAAAATAGAAACAGGTTGAACAGGAGAAAAAAGAACAATAAACAGAAAGAACTATTTTCAGCACAGGTCAAGTTTCTCACGTAGAAAGGAAATTTAAATAGGATCTTGTATCAGCAGACACATCAGGAATGGGTAACAAAAAGAAGGTGGTTTAGCTTTCAACCACTTTGGACATTATTTTTGGATGTGAAAGTTTCATTTCCCTTATAACAAGACGAACAACGATTGTGTTTTAAAATTTGTTCATGTCTGGCCGACTAGTGTAGATGTTAAGGCTCAGAGAAGAAAGGAAAGAAGAGGAAGATAGAGAGGGAATACAGAAAATAAGATGTTCACACATTGAATTAACAGATACAAGATACAGAGGAATTATATACAAGGCAAATGAGAGACTAACTACCTAAACTAACAGAAAGTAGTTAGACAACAGAATAACAGAAGAACTAAAATACAGTTCCATATTACCCCCCTCAAACTCATGAGTATTGGAACAAACTTTGAGTTTGGATAAACAAACAGAAAAAGCTGGAAAGGCTAATGGTTTGGTGAGAATGTCAGCAGCTTGCTCTGCCGCAGGAATATGATGGACACTAATTTCTTGTTGTTGAACCTTGTCTCTGACAAAGAATAAGTCAAGTTCAAAATGCTTGGTTTTAGAGTGTAAAATGGGATTAGCTGTAAGAAGAACTGCACTAAGGTTGTCACAGAAAATCAATGGTTTCACAGTCATGGTTATTTGTAATTCTGTAAGAAGAGAGTTAAACCAAGTTAATTCAGCAGTAAAAACTGCCAGACTTCTAAATTCAGCTTCCGTGGATGATCTAGAGACAGAATGTTGTTTCTTGGATGACCAGGATATAGGATTGGTACCAAGGTAGATAACATAGCCAGTTGTGGATTTCCTGTCTTCAATATCTGATCCCCAATCTGCATCACAGAAAGCAGAGAGATTCAAATGTGCAGATTTGGAGATAAGGAGGCCTTTGTCAATAGTGCCACTTAAGAAGCGAAAGATGCGTTTGACAGCTTGCCAATGTGGTTCTCTAGGATCTTGCATGAACTGACAGACTTTGTTGACAGAGAAGGCAATTTCTGGTCTGGTTATAGTGCAATACTGAAGGCTGCCAACAATGCTTCTGTAGAGAGTAGGATTGTCATGTTCAGATCCTTTATCTATAGTAATTTTGAAACCAGCAGGCATATGAGTTTTAATAGGCTTGCAGCCAAGCATGTTTGATTTCTTGAGTAACTCAGTGATGTATCTTGTTTGAGTCAGAAGAAGAGAATCATTTGCAGGTTTATGAAACTGGATTCCAAGGAAGTAGTTAGGAAACCCCAGGTCCCTAACAGGGAATTGAGACTGAAGATGTTGAAGGACACTGTGTATGGCAAAGGAACTGGAGCTACAAATTAGCAAGTCATCTACATAGACAAGGATAAAGGTGGTATGATCTTGATGAAGTCTGATGAACAGAGAAGTATCACTTCTGGTAGATGTGAAACCAAGTTGATGAAGAGTCTGATGTAATTTGTGGAACCAAGCACGGGGGGCCTGTTTGAGACCATATAAAGACTTTTGCAATTTGCAGACAAGCTGAGTGTTTGCTGAAACAAAGCCAGGGGGCTGTGTCATGAAGATTTCTTCATGGAGATCACCATTAAGGAAGGCATTGGCTATGTCTAGTTGTCGAAGACTCCATCCTTTTGAAATAGCAATGCTCAAGACAGTTCTAATAGTTGCAGGCTTAACCACAGGACTGAAAGTCTCATGAAAATCAAAACCATCTTTTTGGTGATAGCCTTTGGCTACAAGTCTTGCTTTGTATCGATTGATTGATCCATCAGCATTAGTCTTAACTTTGAAGATCCATCTGCAGCCAATTAAATTCTTTCCAGGAGGAAGAGGAGTCAAAGTCCAAGTGTTATTTCGGAGAAGAGCAGCAAATTCCTCCTCCATAGCCTTCTTCCAATGAGGTAAGGTTAGAGCCTCTATAGTGGATTTAGGTTCATGAAAAGGATCATGTTGAGCATTGGTGGTAGTGGAAGTGGTGAGATAGGTTTTAGGTTTGTGAATGCCAGCTTTAGCTCGAGTTGTCATTGGATGATCATTAACCACGGTAGGTGCTGGTTCATTAGGAGGAGCAAGTTGAGTGTCAAGAGGCACATTAGTGTGATCATGTTAGGGTGGAACAGCTTCACAGGTCTCAGTTTGAGTCATACTGGCAGATCCAAAGTGCTGTGCTATAGTAGGTATGTAAGGCATAGCAGTAGGAGTATTGATATGATCATTCAAAGTTTGCAAACTAGAGAAGGAAGAGTTAGTAGCAAAGGGAAAGATGTGTTCATTAAATTCAACATGTCTGCAGATAAAGACTCTACCAGTGGAAGACATGCACAAGTATCCTTTATAAGAGGGTTTATAACCCAGGAAAACACATTCAGAGGATCGAAAGTACATTTTATTTTTGTTGTATGGTTTAAGAAAAGGATAGCAGGCACATCCAAACACTTTAAAAAGATTATAGTCAGGATTTTTAGAGAAAAGTTTTTCCAAGGGAGAGATATTAGCCAAAGTAGGAGTGGGAAGCCTGTTAATAATGTAAACAACACTTTGAAAAGCCTCACCCCAGTATTTAAAAGGTATAAAAGCATGAGCAAGAAGGGACAAACCCATTTCAGCAATATGCGTATGCTTCCTCTCAGCAGCACCATTTTGTTGATGAGTATAAGGACAACTTATTTGATGTAAAATGCCATGTTGCTTTAAGAAGGGAGAAAAGGCCATATACTCCTTACCTCCATCACTTTGAATACATTTAATCTTTGTGTTCAGTTGATTTTCAATCATATTCTTAAAGTGAATGAAACACTGTAAAGCTTGAGATTTCAAAGAGATAAGATATATCCAAGTAAATTTCGAAAAGGCATCAATAAAATGAATATAATACCTGCAGCCTGTAGAGGAAGGAGTGGGAGAAGGTCCCTATATGTCAGTATAAATAAGCTGTAGAGGACTAGAAAAAACAGATAAAGAAGAGGAAAATGGTTGTCTATGGGATTTGCCCAGACAACAAGCTTTACAAACAGAAAAAGTGCTACTTTGAGGAACAGAAATATGACATTTATTCAACACAGTTTTCACAACTTTGAAATTAGCATGACCAAGTTTAGCATGCCAATTTTTGTACAAATTCTGATTGTCACAAGTAGTACAACTACTGTTAGTAGTAGTGGAGCAAGTCACAGTATTACAAGTAGTTTCACCAAGAGAAATATTATCAAACGCATAAAGGCCATTCCTTAGAGTTCCTTCCAAGAGAGTTTGATTATTGGCCTGAGATTTAATAAAGCATTTATCAGGATAAAAGATGAAGTAGCAATTGTTATCATTAGCAAACTGACTAACACTGAGAATATTTTTATAGATTGAAGGAACATGCAATAGTTTGTTCAAATAGAGAGGTTGGACAGAATTAGTAGTAAAGAAGTAGGAGTTACCTATATTTTTTATAGAAGAAGACTCACCATTAGCCATTTTCAGTTTGGAGTCACCATTGTAGGGAGTCTTACCCATCAAAATGGTGGAGTCAGAGGTGATGTGATTAGTGGCTCTTGTGTCTGGATACCAGGATGGATCATAGAATGTTTTTGGAACAGCCATTAAAGCTGACATTCCTGATTGTTCTTCGACATAGTTTTCTGCTATCATAGCTCTATGCTGATTATCAGTGGAATTAAAATTCTGGGGTTTGGAAGGATCTTGATACATAGGATTAAATGTGTGGTAGCAGTTGATGGCAGTGTGACCTGGTTTGGTACAAACTTGGCAAAAAATCCTATTATAGCTTATGTCAATGGCACGACCATGAGATCTAGCAGCTGAACGACCCCGAAACCTACCCTGACCACGACCTCTAAAGTTGTTATTTCCTCTGCCACGATAATTACCTTGATACTGAACATAATTGGCTTGAACATTAAGGAGATCTTGTTCTTCCAGTTTTTGTTTTTCAAGTCTATTTTCCATGGTGGTAAGCAAGGTTTCGATTTCAGTTATGCTATAGGGATCAGTACGAGAGATGATAGAGGCAACAAGAGAATTATATTCACTGGGTAAGCCGTCTAAGATGATCTGAATGTGTTTAGAAGAATCAATAGGGGAACCTACAGAGGCCAAGGTATCTACAATTTTCTTGATATTCAGAAGATAATCTTTTAAAGAATCAGTTTTCTTGATACCTTTGAGCTCAATCTTTAATTGAGAGATTCTCGCACGAGTGTTGCTTTCGAAGTATTGATGGAGAAATTTCCAGATTTCAAAGGCATGGATGCAGCCAACCATCCGAGAATGAAGGGTGGGAGTCATAGAGGCAAGAAGCCAAGTATACACCATTTGATCTTGTTGCTCCCAAGTAGCATAGTCTTCTGAAATAGTGTCGCGACGCTCATCATCATGCGATTTATATTGCAAGGGTCTGCCTCCATCAAGATCGAGATCAATAAACTTCTACAATTTGAATGATTTGATAGTTCTCGTGGCTTGCATCTTCCAAACAAGAAAATTATCCTCATCCAGCTTTACCGAAACAGGAACAAGAGAGTGCATCAAAGAGGTGGAGGGAGCGGTGGGAGTTGAAGAATTCGTCATGCTTAAAGGATCAAGGCTCGTGATACCATGTAGATGTTAAGGCTCAGAGAAGAAAGGAAAGAAGAGGAAGATAGAGAGGGAATACAGAAAATAAGATGTTCACACATTGAATTAACAGATACAAGATACAGAGGAAATATATACAAGGCAAATGAGAGACTAACTACCTAAACTAACAGAAAGTAGTTAGACAACAGAAGAACAAAAGAACTAAAATACAGTTCCATATTAACTAGAATTAACCTTTTTTGGCTGGACGACTGCTGGAATTCTGGAACAAAATTTCCCCCCACTGGATTCATATCACAATGACTTTAGTGTGCACCAATATTTCAGTCTTACCTTAATTTTAGTATCCTCCGGTTTATGGAAACTTCAATACCATCATCACAATATTAGTTTCTTTGTATATTCTCATAATCTTTGATTTGATGTAATTATATATGGAATTTTACTATATGCATATATCGTACATCATTCCACTACTATAATCATCAGGTAAAGTGTTTAAGTCAAACTAGAACAAAACTAAATATTTAAATTTCTATATCAAAGCATATAAGAAGTAAAAATTAAACATTGAACTTAAATTTTACACAAGTATCAATTGTATTTGACTATAATTGCATACAAAAAATGAACCAAAGGTGAATTAGAAAAATAATGTGATTTTCAAGCAAATAAGCACAGAGATCAAACAACACGTGTTGGATGTCTATAAGTAAATTAGTCTCTTGATCTCTCTCATTTCCTTTTTCTTGGCTCCGGTACAGTTCACTTAGACTTGCTTTATAAGCATTAAAACACTTGGCTATTCACCATACTCATTTCATGCTAATTATTAATGAGATTTTTGTTTATATTAATACCAGTGCACTCTTGGAAGCATAATGAAACTATTAAAGCATTCAAAGCCCCATATAGAACAACCTTGGAAGTCTTTAATCCATGGAACCACCCCACGAGATCATTCATGCTCACGATTCTAGTTTGTATCACTGGAGAAGACACACAACTCACATCTCAGTAAGCTTATTTTAATTTTATTTGGTAGCCTGGGTTGTTAAAGATAATATAAATTCTTGACAAATATATTGTCCAACTAAATTAACTAATTTCGTGTTATTGGTATTTATATTTTTAAATTTTCAATATCTAAAATTGATTTTACTTTGTGTTGTAAAAACTAGACTCGACTAACCAGTTCGATCGATTTAACCGTAAAATGGACACATGGTCGGTTTGATCAGTCGTGTGAACCGTTCATGCAATTAAACCAATCATAAACTAGCAAAATCTTTGTGAGGCAAATCATTGTCAAGCTTTGGCAAAAACTCATGGCTTGGATCGGGTTGGTCAGGCTGGTTGGGTTCATTGGGCATGCCTAACCCGATGACCCAACCTAACTTGTATTTTTTTACCCTAGGTTAGATCGGGTTGGTAGGGTTCATTGGGTCTGCCTTGTGCAACCCCAACTCCACTACTAACTTTCTTGCTTCCAACTTCAACTACAACACTTCTAGAATATGGCAATCTCCAATGATATCACTCCATCTGTTCCTTTTTGTAAGGCTCACCTAACCGAATTATACAGACCAATAAAAGTGGTTCGGGTTAGTTAGTTTTATTGGGGTTTTAAAGAAGGTTTAATTAAGTTTTTAGTCCCTACATTTTAACGTGTATTTTGTTTTAGCCCCTGTCATTTTTTTATGGTTTCCATCCCTACTTAATTTTCTGTTAATAAAAATGGTCCCTGCTGTTAAGTTTGCTCTTAATTCTGTTTGTGTGAACAATCCAATCATTAGCTGACATGGCTAACTAAGCCAACTGAGTGCCAAGTCAGGATATGTGTGCCACATCAACTTAAGTTTAAATTAAGGGTATTTTTTTCACTGTGCACCATTACTACCTTTTTTCTTCTTGGTGAAAAAATGGTAAGGAAGAAAAAATAAATCAGAGGTTGTGCGACGAAGATGGATATATTTCTAACAAGGAGAGAAGAACTCTGTGTCGAGGCTACGAGATCTATGGCGGTCTATGATACTGTGTGGCTGAGGTGCAAGATTTGTGAGCAACGACGAGAAGAACAATGGCAGCTGCGACAAAGCTCACAGTGGTGGACATGACAACATAAGGGCACACACAAAGCAATTGCGATGCAACCCCAATGACTTGTGTTCCTTGAGGTAGCAACATGGAGGAGATGATGGAACTGATGGAGGGAGTGGCTAGTACATGGGGTGCCTTGGGTGGTCAAAGTAGTGGAGTAAAGTAGGGCATTTCCTGGATACAGTTGTAGCAGGGAGGAAGAGGGAGGATTTTGCAAGGATTTCTTGTAAGAAGGAAGCATATTTGATGTAGGAAGTGGATTTGATGTGGCCTAAATGGCAACAATTTGCAAAATCCTTACTTTGCAACCCAAGCATGCTTTAGTATATTTATATACAGAAACAATTACCAACATGCATATAAAAAAACTTTATATCTTTAAGCCTGTAAACTTCTAGAGTATAGTAACCAAGTACTTTATGACAATTAAAAACCTTTTGGTTCACATGGATTCTTTAAAAACCTCTTCAGTCACCTTATTGTGAACCTCAAGAGTGCGCATGATTGTCTCTTCATGGCTTGGTCTAAATAGAGTACTCAGAGGGTAAGAAAAGAACCCACATCACAGAAGAAGATGCAAAGTGGAAAAAAACCCATAATATAATTTAATCTATGGTGGCAACACCTCATAATTGGGTAGTCCACATAAGTAGTTAACAACACACTCTAATAGTAGGGACTAACTTTATTGACAGGAAAATTAAGTAGTGACAGAATCCATAAAAAAAAGATAATATGGACTAAAATAAAAAATGTTAATGTAGAGACTGAAAACTTATTTAAGCCTTTGAAGAATAATAAAGTCTTCTAACAAGTGTCGGCATTGGTTAAGAAATCAATGTATAAATAGTCTTTATTGTAAATCACGACGTTAATTACTTGTATAACATTAATTGTTGATGACCCAATAAAAATCTTATAAAAGTTTTTATGAGGCTCACTTAACTAGCATGGCTAATATTCTCCAAAATACAAGTTTCTAATTTTATCTTTATTTAATATTATTAACTAACTCCACTATTATTTAATAATTGAAAAGACATTTAAGGTTTTAATAAAGATAAATAAAAAATAATATATATTTTTAAAATTATAGTAAAATACCTTATAAAAAATCATAAAAAAACATGAATGCTAGATAACTTCATTAAATTTTCTTAATGTCATCTAAAAATGAATTATATTTTCTAAATTGTCATTCATGAAAAATTTTAATTTTATTAAAATTTATTCCAAATAAAGATTTTCTATCTACACGACTCTTTAAATAAAATCTTTGGAAAGTAAAATATAAATTTAAATAAAAAAATATTTTAATATGAAATCATTAGATAGAATAAAATTAATTGAAATTTATTTATATTTTAAATTAACCTATATATGTTTTTTTTTTTAAAAAATTGCTTATATTCGAATACTAAAAGTTGTAGGAGTATAATAAAGTAACTTTTTCGCTTAGCAGTTAGCACCCTCTTTAAATTCAAACCAGTGGCATTTCCGCAAATGCGATACAACGATCTAGGTCTAGTTTCGTCCCAACTTCTGATTGCACCCTTTCCTTAGCTTTCCCTTTCATTTTTCTGTTTCCAAACTTGGAAAGAAATCCCAAACCAAAAATCCCTTCATCGTGTATCTCGCTCTATTTATCATCTATCTGTTACGAAACCCTACCGTTAGCTTCACCAATCAACAACTAATAGAGCAGTGCAGCTCGCTCCCTTACTCTTCCCATCCATTGCTTCCCTCTGACGACACGATGTCGTTACGTCCAACCACCAACTCGAAGACCGATAACCGCCGGCATCGATACAAGGTGGCGGTGGATGCGGAAGAAGGCCGCCGCCGCCGAGAGGACAGCATGGTGGAGATCCGCAAGAACCGTAGAGAAGAGAGTTTGCTGAAAAAGAGGCGCGAGGGTCTCCAACCTCAGCAGATGCCTCCCACTGTTCACTCTACTGTGATAGAGAAGAAGGTCAATTTTCATGCTCTTTTTAATTTTATTTTATGCTTCACAAACTCGCATCGCGAATGGTGTATTCGCCATACTCTGATTATTGAATTGATTTGCTGAGTTCGTCATAGCTGTGTATCTTTTTATGATAAAACTCGTGATAGCGTTAGGTCGTTTGGTTAATTTGTTGTTTATTTAATTTGTTTCTATCTCGCTGCAGTTGGAACACCTACCAGCTATGGTTGCAGGTGTTTGGAGTGATGATAACAATCTGCAGCTTGAGGCAACGACTCAGTTTCGGAAGCTGCTTTCAATTGGTTCGAGATTGGTCTCTGTACCTCATTTATTTTTATTGAATTTTAATGTACCTTTGGTTAACTTGGTTTTTTGTGTATCAGAACGTAGTCCACCAATTGAGGAGGTTATACAGTCTGGTGTTGTTTCTCGTTTTGTGGAGTTTCTGATGAGGGAAGACTTTCCGCAGTTGCAGGTATGTTAGATTAGACGCTTTGTTTTATTTCTCTATTTTAATTAGTTATTAGAATTAGAATTTTACTTCTGCTGATATATTTCCTTGACATCATCTATTACATGTTGCAGTTTGAGGCAGCTTGGGCTTTGACAAATATAGCCTCGGGAACATCTGAAAACACCAAGGTGGTAATTGATCATGGGGCTGTCCCAATTTTTGTAAAGCTCCTTGCTTCTCCTAGCGATGATGTCCGTGAACAGGTATATTTTACATATCATCATAACATAAACTACCTATAAAATGTTTAGATATTCATAGCTATGTTATCTAGCTGTGTACTTTTATTTATATTTTAAAAATATATTATATGTTAAAATAAAATGGTGTAATGAAGTACTAATTAGTTTCTAATTTGCATTAAATTTTATAGACTTGATCTACTCCATAATATCTTTCAATTCAATGGTTAGATTACTTAATTTCACATCCTACAAAAAGTTAATTAAAAGTTATTAATTGGTGTAACTTTAAAAGTTTGACACTGTGTCAATGGATCTTGTCCCTATATATGTATACACATAATGAAATTTAAAGGATAGCTCTTGACATTAGAAGGACAACAATACCTTGTAGTCATTTTACCACTGTATCTTTTATTAAACGCTTAACATTTGACCTTTGTTGTTTATTTTGGGTACTCAGGCAGTGTGGGCATTAGGAAATGTTGCTGGGGATTCTCCTAGATGCCGTGATCTTGTTCTCAGTCACGGGGCTTTGCTTCCTTTGTTGGCACAATTAAATGAACATGCCAAGCTTTCTATGCTTAGAAATGCTACCTGGACACTTTCAAACTTCTGCAGGGGCAAGCCACAGCCTCCTTTTGATCAGGTACAAAAATAAGTATTGTTTAATCTCTCTGAATAATTAAGTCCTGGCATTATTTTTTTAAAACTCTTACTTTACTTTATTGCATTCTATGTCTAGGTGAAATGCAGTAGTGGTATTCTTAGTTGAAATTTTCATGCTAACATCCAGATTAAACTGAAAGTGGAAGGGGGATTATATCACTAATTCCTAGTCTTTTGAATTTTCTTGTTGAATCAAGAATACATGTATCTACCTGCTAAACTATAAATTAGAATGTTATGTTCTTGCATTTATGTATTATATGGTATACTTGTAAAGATGGTCCTGTGATCTGATGAACACCATTGTTCAACTTTTTCTTCATTTTCTTTAAGTGTAATCTTTCATGCATTTCTATTATAAATTTGCAAAGTTATGCACTTATGTTCTTCTTGAGTAGCCATTACAATCAATTCTTACCTGTTATTCTTGAGTGTGAAAAGCCATAGTATTGAGAAAGTAACAGCCACACTTGTGTCTTGTAAGTCATGGCACTGAGGAAAGAAGAACCTGGAGGGTTATCCATAGGCTCAATCATTGGTTTTCCAGTATTTGGTTTTATTTTGTGTCTCACTAGCTGCTGTTATGTTCTATTTTACAGATCATACATTTTACTTGGTTTTTTTATAGGTTAAACCTGCACTTCCTGCTCTTGCCCGTCTTATCCATTCAAACGATGAAGAGGTCTTGACCGATGCTTGTTGGGCACTTTCATATCTTTCTGATGGTACAAATGATAAAATCCAAGCTGTAATTGAAGCTGGTGTTTGTCCCCGACTTGTTGAGCTCCTAATGTGAGTACTTCACGTCTCAAAATTGCTGTGGAATAATGCATTCGCCCCAGTGGCATTTGCTGACAAACTCTAAATATTCTTTTCTTGCTCAGGCACCAATCTCCTTCAGTGCTAATTCCTGCTCTTCGTACTGTTGGAAATATTGTCACCGGAGATGATATGCAAACTCAGGTATTAAGTTCAGGCATATCTACTGTGATTGTTTTGTAATATACAGCATGTTACTTTACCTTTCTATATTAAGGAATAAGGAAAATACTGATTACATGGCTAATTATTTGCAACATCCATTTTTATTTACCTTTTGTTTTACACATGAACAATCCTGTAGTTATAATGTTTTTATTTTTCTTTTCACTATTAGAGTCATATGCTCATTGATTGCAGTTATAAATTTTCTGACCTTTTGTTGATGTCTTTTTCTTTTTTTTTCCTTGTCATCTGATATGTTAATAATTTTTCTTTTGTTTCCTTTTAATATTACTAAGTTTTTGTTGGTTTGCCATTCATCCTCCCCTACCCCCAAACTCTCTTTCATACGCCCCATAGAAATATTTTTGCTTGAGTCATATGCCATGCCTTTCTTCAGACTGGATTGTTGCTACATAGATAATGAAGTTTCACTGAACTGTGAGATAATCAGCTTTATAATATTTAAGACCTCTTTGTTAAATGCTACCTGCCTACATTAATAAGTTTCTGCTGAGATCACCTAATCATGTCTATACTTTGAAAATTATGTCTTTCAGTTTTTGAAATATGCTTTCCAGAATTTATACTTTTGGTTTGTTTGTTTTAACCCGGTGATTTGCCCCATAGGTTATCATCAACCATCAGGCTCTTCCTTGCCTTTTGAATCTGTTGACCAATAATTATAAGAAAAGCATCAAGAAGGAAGCTTGTTGGACCATATCAAACATCACAGCTGGGAATAAACAGCAGATTCAGGTATAGTTGCTTATTTTTTGATAATTAGAATTTGATAATATTCTCTTTATGATCTTATTGCAATAATATCGTCTTCAATTCCTGATAATCAATAGGCTGTGATTGAGGCTAATATAATTGGTCCTTTGGTGAACCTGCTTCAAAATGCTGAGTTTGATATTAAGAAAGAGGCTGCTTGGGCTATCTCAAATGCTACGTCTGGTGGATCTCATGAACAAATCAAGTATGGGGAGACACATGTTTTCAATATTCTACAGGAGGTTATTATGGTGTTATAATTTACTTTTCTTGCAAGATATGAATTGTTTTTTCTGATTGACAGGTACCTAGTAAGTCAAGGGTGTATTAAGCCCTTGTGTGATCTTCTTATCTGTCCTGATCCTAGGATCGTGACAGTTTGTCTGGAAGGCCTTGAAAACATCTTGAAGGTAGGAGAAGCTGATAAAAATATAGGCAATACTGGTGACGTGAATCTATATGCCCAAATGATTGATGATGCTGAGGGGTTGGAGAAAATTGAGAACCTCCAGAGTCATGACAATGCAGAGATTTATGAAAAGGCAGTGAAAATTCTTGAGACATACTGGTTGGAGGAAGAAGATGAGACTATGCCTCCAGGGGACGCTTCTCAACCAGGATTCAACTTTGGAAGCACTGGGGTTCCTGCGGTGCCTTCTGGTGGATTCAACTTTAATTAGAAGGTGTGTATGCTTTACTGGGGTAACATCTTATATTTAGCTTTTCTCTGGCTGGTCTGCAAATTTCTGAATGGAATTAGTGAATTATGATTTGGCAATTTGCATATTGTTTATGTTTTCTTCAATCGTTCAAACATTATTAAGAACTTTGTTAACTGCAGGAGTTTTGCCTGGTTTATTGATAAAATCCTCCAATATGACGGGACAACATTTGGGGGAGTCAAATCAATGTCTTATCATTGTCCTTGGGTCCAACAAGGTCCAGCATTGGTAAATAGAGGGTTGCTGGATAGGCTTGAGTTTTTGCAATGCCTGGTCTTTCATATCTCATGGTGACAGAATACTAGATTTCTCTTTCTGCCAAGTGATCATTCCATAAACTAGATTTCTCTTGATTTTTTTGTTAAATGTAATAGACCAGAGTAAGTTCCAGCTACTATTGTGGTTTTTTTTGGCAAATGCCAAATCTGTTTGTCCTTCATTAGTTACGAGGAACGTCGGAGTCTTTTAATTTTTGTCGATGAAGTTTACCCTAGAGTTCAATTATTTGGTTTGGGAGTATGTCTTAAACAGTAAATAGTGTGCTGCAATTATTTTTGTATTATATATAGTTGCACTCATGGCTTTAATATCCTATCATTTCCTGGTTCTCTATCATGTGGTTTCATTTAGTATAACATTCTCTCATAAATCCTAATCCTTGATTTACCCATGCTTTATCTGTGAAGGTTAGAATGTACAACTGAATTTTATCACCGCATATTTAAACGTCACTATAGGAAAAGAATTTCACTAACCCACTACCCTCATTAAAATTTTGATGGACGCCTACTTATACATGGATAATTTTTCCTATTTTAAAATTTATTTTAAATTTAAATAAAAAATTCTGATAATAAATTGGGTAAGTGAGTATTGAATACAGCCGGGATGCTCTCCCGTAAACAAATAACAAACAAATAACGAGATGAGATCCGACCCTTTATTTGTTTTAAAAAATAAAAGTTGGTGAAAAAAATTATAGTTATTGGATTTTGAAACTGCACACTCTCCTGTTGAAATCAACTGGAGAGGATCCCGCTCTGCGGCGCGTCCCCATTGTTGGGCAGCAAACATTGTCTCTGATCAATATTTGAGAAGTCTAAGACACATTATATAAGATTATATAAGAATGTTATCCTTCTTAAACTCGTTTAAAGAGTTAAATTTATGTCTGATTTAAACTGAAATTATTTGTACATTTCCTTCTTATATATCATAAACAATCTCTGAATGAATTTATAGATGCTAACAATGTTGTATAATGTGTCAGCGGTGCTACATATGATTATTGATTGTGGTGGACATTAAATACATTCGCATTTAAAAGTAAAATCAATAAGAGGGACTGAAAAAATAACTTAAATATTTTATAAGAATGAAATAAAAAAAATTCCATGGATGAAAATAAAAACTCATATTTTACGTGGACTAAAAAGTTATTTTACATGAAGAAAATGAAATTGAACAGTGTGTCGTGTACACAGCACTAGCAGTGATGTATCCTTGCTCACCATCAAAATGAAGTGTGAAGACCGAACGCAAGTGACAAGGAAAATAAAATTACAAGGATAGGAAGCTTGCTAGATGGCGTGGTTAAGGTGAAAGTGGAAGGAACTACACAAAGGGAAATTCAGTTCAGTTGTCTGGGTTGCATTGCCCGCGAAATTTTCAAACTGGTGAGTGAATCTTCAAATTTCACCCTTACGTTTTCCGTCTTCTAGGACATTGTAATGCTCCATTCTTCTTCTCCTTCATTTTTTCAGACGATCGTGTCCTCCCATCCTATTCAACAGCTTTCTGTTTTTCTTCACTTCTTTTCATATCTCAAAAAATAAAAAAAATTACTCCTTTGTTCTTTTAGATAGTTGGCCTACTTATATCATTTGACATAATAATACTGATTTGTTTAAATATTGTGATTTTAACTGATGAAATCACGCAAATGTGTGGGTGACATAAGATTTTGTTGTTAACCCAGTATGGCGAAAGCCATATACTGTTGTGATTCAGCATTTAGCTCAAACTGGGTGTTTACACAATGGGACCATAGTCTTTTTGCAATGCTGTATTCTGCTTCAAACAAGATTCGGGTTTTGATGTTTCTTCTTTTTTTTTTTTCCCTTCTTCTTTTTTGGTGCATGGGATTTAGTATTCTTAGATTTTGAACTTAGCCTAACTCAACCCCATAAGGTAACTTGTAGAGTGGGGATTGGCGGATTGCCTTAGACTAATATACCACAATATAGCTTTATCTTTAGGCATGCCCAGGTATGGACAGCTGGAGCATGAAGTTTGTAGGATTGGACGGATCATCTAGGATAGATTCTGATACTATCAGACATTTTAGACGGAGTCTAACTCAACCCCAAAAGCTAGATTTTCCCATACTTATATACTATAATTTGACCTTATCTCTAGACAATGTGTGACTCTAACGGATATTTATATAGGTTTTTCATAGGGTCTAATTGTCATTCCTAGCATGAAAATGCATCAGATCAATGCAAGTGATCCAACCCCTCCCTCAACTTTTCTTTCTGATTTTAGCGCTTTCTTCATTCTTCATGAATTTATAACTATTTAGTATTTCTAACTGTCTATGTCATGCTGGATTTAACAGATACTAGTTTATCATTCTTATGTATATTGGTTGACTTCCCATAGTATAATTTATTTATGACATGGCTGCATAGTCTTTTCGTTGTATGGCTATTATTACATTTTCAGTTTTATCTCCGTTTCAGGTTGCTTGATCGTTTAATATTGCTTAGTTACAGTTATTGAATTCAGATGAGGACAGGGTCCTTGATTTTTTCCTTACTGCAAGTACCTGGATTCAGAATACACAACCTAGCTAATTATAGAGATAAAGCATTGCACAGTATTAGAAGGACTTATGGAAGCAATTCTAGCATCAGGCTGCTTGGTTCTAGAATTTATTGGCTTGAGGGAGGACTCAGTAATAAGTGGAATCAAAGATTTGTAGCTACAAAGGCAGAAGGAAGTAAACACATCACTGGGAACACCAAGTCAAAAAGTAGCAAGCATGAAATCTTGAGTGAGGCAATTTTAACAAGTGGCACAACAACCACTGTAAATAAAACACAGCTAGATCAATTCCAGACAATTCAATGCCCTGAAGTACAAGAGATTGCTCAGTATAAAAACTTATCTGACTTGGTCACTGTTATTGTCTTTGATCTTGAGACTACTGGGTATAACAAAGTAAATGAACGGATCGTTGAGATTGCACTTCGAGATCTCCGGGGTGGTGAGAACAGCACTTTCCAGACTCTTGTAAATCCTCAACGCTATGTTCCTAATTCACATATTCATGGAATTACTACCAATATGGTCAATAGTCCTGATGTTCCAAGGTAATTATAAATCTCTATGGCTTTTGCATATTGTGTTCCTTGAATTATGCCTAGCTATGCAAAATATAGTCTTCCCCTTTGTCTTTCCAAAACAAATTAGTGAGCATATGTCAATAAAGTGACCAGGAAGAAAAAAAATTAGAAAAGTTCAAAATTTAGAAATTATGCTTGTAGACTACTATAGCAGGATATCTCATATTTATCTTATAGGAAGAGCCTTCCTCGGGATTGTTTGGGTGGTTATCTCACCATTGCACATCACTAAAGCTTTCCTATTCTTCTCCATTCCCATTGAACAAATGGGTGCAAAGTTATTCCTGAAGTGACTGGTGGCTAGTGGCTCTCTGACTTTGGAACAAATGGTTGTCTGGTAGATTGTGGTAAGTGGCATCTCAATATATTTTTCTTGTTGAGGAGGTTCATGTCTAAACAACTTGAATAGGTAAGATAAAATATTTCATGATGTAGCCAGCCAGCCACCTAGTGGGAGGTTTGGCTGCTATCATTGCAATTTTATACGGACCAGGGAGTTTTCTGGATAGGCACTAAAACACAAATTCTCAAGAATGTGAGGATGGATTGGAAGAAATACCAAATATGATCAATGAGGATAGCTGGTGGAGATAGAATCTATGACTGAACTTATTTTTGTCTAGATTTACTTGAATTTGTCTGTCACTCATGACCTATATATCCACTAGTAATTGATGTTCATGGAATTAATATCACAATCCTTCCACAACTAAAAATATATTTGCTATGTTGTAAGTAGAAAAGAAGACTTTCATTATCAATTAACGAACTGATAAGGGGTATCAATTTTCAGCAATTTCAACAAATTCCTAAATGGTGCTTGAATTTTCTTATCCTTCCATAATTGTTCAGTTGGATTCATGGGCAGGGTTGCATAATGAAATGTTGGTTAACCATGTTGGTCTAATGAAAGAGTGGAAGAAACAGAATAGTCTATTGGTTTTAAACGTTCTGTGTCATTTTATCCTCTGAGTTGCTTATATGCCACCATGTCCCCAAAGTCATCATCGACTCAGTTTGGATCAACTTCTCTAGAAGTACTTATAGAAAAAGAAAATAAAATTAACCAAAAGAGTAAAATGAAGCCAACTTCTTTTTTAAGTTAAAATTATGAAAGAAATTGGATTCATTTTACTTTTTTTTTGTTCATTTTATTTTTTTCTCCTAAGTTCTTTTAGAGAAGTTTATCCAGATTGACACATCATGTTTTACATTTGATTTTGAATGGATTGACTATTATATTAATTTTGTGCTTCTCTAAACTTTTAGGATGGAGGACCTGATTCCCATCTTATTGAAGTACATTCAAATCCGTAAGAAACATGGGGGATATGTGTTATGGGTTGCTCACAATGCTCGCCTTTTCGATGCACCTTTCCTCATTCATGAGTTTATTCGTTGCTCCACAGAGGTTCCTCGTAATTGGCTGTTTTTGGACACCCTTCCTTTGGCACGTCAACTGATGAAGTCTGGTGGGTATCTTTCTCTCTGTTTCTCTTTGAAACACACACACAAACACTTGCTGTTTAGGTATGAAAACCTTAACTTCACATGTGTTTGCATATAGGGAAAAACCTTTCTTCAATATCCCTTGCAGCCCTTCGTGAGTTCTACAGAATTAAAGTTGATGGATCAGCTCACAGGGCCATGGTAGATGTAATGACATTGTCCCAGATACTTCCTATGTTGACCTTTGATCTGAAGTTGACATTATCTGACCTTGTCAAAAAATCATTGAGCATATCAGAATTGATGAACAACAAGAAGAAAAAGAATTCTGACTAGTTTTATGTCAGCATTTGCAGTGGTATTGTTTATGTTAGCCAAGTATTGGTGTAGATTTGGGATGGAAGATAGATGGATGTAGATGTAGGGGGGGGTGGCTGGCTTAAACTCTGTAGGGAAAGGGAGAAAAAAAAGGCTGACATTGTGTGCTAATGTTAACTTAATTAATATTTACCAAATTTTTAATCTTTTCCTTGTAAAAAATTCGAAATGCTTTCGTTGAGAGTCGAACTCAAGACCTCCCGCTTACTAAACGGGTGCTCTAACCAACTGAGCTACGAAAGCTGATTGATTTACAACTGGCAATGTATGAAATAATTTAATAAAAAGCAAACTAATTTAGGGAAAAAGTAACTTCATTAATTTAATGACATAATAAGGCCATATTGGACACTTTTAAAATAGAGTTGTTGCATTAGTTGTTTGCATAAGGAATATTCAAGAGTCTATTATGACATTGCGCTATCTTTAGTAGGTAAATCATATTCCAACTCCTCAAGTAGTGGCGGACCATATAAGGAGCGGGGGGAGCCATGGCCCCAAGGAAAAAAAAAATTTTAATTACTATATATATTTAATTTATTTTTGGCCCCCAAAAAAATTATATCACAACATATTGTGTATAACAATAATAAAACTAATTTTAAAAATTAAACTTATTATATATTGTATCTTTCATCATCTATAATTCTAAACCCAAGCCCAATTATCAATTAAAAAGTAAATTATTGGCCTTAAAATCTAAAAAGGATGTTCAATTATCAATTAAAAATTAAATTACCTGCTGTAAAATTGAAATTTGAATAGCCGTCTCTTCACTTTTGCTCTTTCGTACTTAGAAAGAAAGCTCTCCATTTTAAGACGTGAATTTTGTTTTTTTTTCATCATTTACAAGATTATTCCGGTATGTATTTTCAGAATTTTCTCTTTTTTTCCCACTTTTTATCTTGCTCTTGAATCCTTGATACTAGTATTGTTCTCACTTTTTTATTTTGATCTGGAAATTGTGTGTTCATTTGTATGTTTGATTGACGATTGTGACATTTGCGAGATTGTATATATAATATATTATCGATTTAATACTCAAATTGTTTGCCAAAAGCAACAGTAGGTAAAGTAGAGATATTTGTTTATCGATTGTTTTGTTTAATAGTCAAATTGTTTCCAAAAAGCAACAGTTGTGTATATACTAGACAGGGATATTAGTTTTTGTTTTATGTGAATCAAGTAAATCGATTGCAAAACCAACCGTAGGTAGAGTTGTAGTTGTAGGAGAAGATTGTTGTAAGTAGTAAATAGTAAATCTTTAATTCCTAAAATTTTAATAATTAGTAAGTAGTAAATCTTTTTAGTTTTTAGGAGAAAATTGTAGTTTCTTATTTATTAAATTTAATCTCATTAAAACTTGAAATTGTTAATATTAAAATTCTTTTGTTAGATCAAATACTTTTTAAAAATTTTAGAAGATTGTAGTTTCTTATTTATCAAATACTTTTTTTAGTCATTTTTTTTGGAGATTCTGGTTAATATTATTGAAAAAGTGTGATTAATTTTATTTTAAAATAAATATTTGGATTATTGTAGTAAGTAGTAAATAATAAATCTTTAATTCCTAAAATTTTAATAATTAGTAAGTAGTAAATCTTTTACTTTTTAGGAGAAGATTGTAGTTTCTTATTTATTAAAATTAATCTCATTAAAACTTGAAATTGTTAATATTAAAATTATTTCGTTTGATCAAATACTTTTTAAAATTTTTAGTAAAAGATTGCAGTTTCTTATTTATCAAATACTTTTTGTAGTCATGTTTTTTTATAGATTCTGGTTAATATTAATAAAAAAAGTGTTATTAAGTTTATTTTAAAATAAATATTTGGATTATTGGAAGATATAATTTATATAAAAGATTCATAAAAATGTTATCTTTTATAGTAAGGGAATAAGTTTTATTCTAATACAAATAATTAATAGAGATAAATTCATAATAGTGTTTTTTTTCTACAAACTTACAATTTAAATTTCTCTTAGAATAGTGGATCACTTACCTTATTTAAAAAAATTATGTAAATGATTATGATTATTTGACTTTAAATTTTGAGTGCATCACATTAATATCTTGGCCCCCAAAAATTTTAGTCAAGTTCCGCCACTATCCTCAAGTGATGTTACACAAGTCACAAGGAAGTAAGATTTTGTTTGTTTTAGATTTACCTAAACATAATTGGATATTTAGGAGGAAAGCAAAAACTATTTGTTTTTATTCAGCATCCATGGAATGTGTACCCCCTTGAATCATAATCATACAAATTTTATATTTATCTCAACCCAAAAAAAAAATAAGTGAGAGCTTAAATATTTGACTTATAATATGTAACATGTTGTCTCATTCCACTTGACTAACCAACCCCTTGGGAGTTGTTTAGTTCCATAGTTAAATTTACCAGTGTGTGGTTAAATTGTTAAATCAATTTAACAAGTGATTAAAAATGTATGCACTACTGCATAGTCCAACCCCAATTATCATCATAAAGGAGTGTTAATAAGTAGAACCGTGATAAACATACTGTGTACAGTACACACATCAATCGTACCGCACTGCATCTGTACAGCGGTTTGTCTTGTTTTTTTTATTATTTTAACATACAAGACCGCAAACAGTGCATGCGGTAAAAATACACGTGTACTGTTTGCGGTACGCTGAGTTTTATCGTAATAAGTAATAACTCACAGAATCCTTGTGCTTTTAAAAATAAAAATTCTGAGACAAATCAAACAGATCCCAATGCATAGAGCTATCTAATACCTCACTAAAATATCATCTAACTAGAGTTGGAGTTCTCTCCATTAACTTTCCAGTTGAAGAGAGAAAAAGATAGAACACATGTGGTCTCTCTCCAACTTAAAACTTCCAATTAATGGAGAGGATTTTCTCCCGTCTAACTAAACCATAACCTGATGTTATTTTGACGAGATGACAATAGACCATTATGAAGGCTCTTAGGTTCATATAAAGATCATTTTATTTAATATGTTTAGTTTATTAGTCAGCTACTCAGCTATATTATGGCTGACCTAATGGAAACGAAACGACTCATTGATCTAGATTCACCTCACAAATCCCAGGTCATCGTTGAACACACCCCTTCGTTGTTTACTTCGATACAAGAGAGATGTAAATGAAGATTATTCCCATTATCCGCATTTCTAAATACTTGAACCTCACAAAACATCCATTTTATTGCATGAAATTTTTTATTCAAAAAAATATATTATCATCCCCTTTTAATGCATAGGGGGAAAGAGATAAGATGTCCAAAACAATAAGCATGAAAAGGAATTTAGCACCCGGTTCCACAGGCAAAGAATGTTTAAGTAGAGGTTCATACAATCACTCTATACATTTTCTCTTTATGTACCCTTTCCTACTATACCACACCAACCTCTAAAGTTCTTGTGTCTCTAACACACCTACTCCGCCTTACCTCCCCCGTGGCAAAACAAAAACAAAAAAATTGCAAGAGAATTAATACAGTCTCTTTAACCAGTACGTATGGCTTGGCTACTCCAAAACTCCTGGTCTTCTAAGACAGGCTGCGTTGCTATGTCCGAGCAGGCAAGAAACAGTGTGTCAATCGAAAGGTCACACCAATGAGAGGTGACCAAATATTAAAATGAAAATCTAATATCACCATGGATCACAAAATAATTTCCTTAATGATTAAGAGAACCAACATAACGAAGCACATGATAAGAAGCACCGTAGCACACATTACCATGCCTCCTTTTTTCTGAGTTCTCTCTGCCTGCATGTCCAGTAAACCAAATAATTATCAAAGGGGAAAAGAGATGAAGAGAATGAGATAGACAGGGCACAAGGGAAGCTTGAAACATAGTCTAACTAAAATAGAAGGCAAGGAAGAGAAGAAGGACCTTCTGCAACTGTTTAAGGCCATCCTCAACTGTGGTTGCAACTTTCTGAATGTTGTAGTCTATTCTATCAACTATGGTTCCCTGTGTATATAGGATGTCAATAAGAATGCAGAATTAGGAAAGTTGTCAACTCCCAAGAAGGAGAGTATCTACTGACCTGATCTATGACTAGTACTGATAAATCCTTCATAATCTGAGCAAGCTCATTGACGGATTCCACAACCTATATAAAACAACAAAAAACTTGTAAGCCCATCAAGAACAAAACAAAGTGAAAATATGTCATTAATAATGGTGTATATATGCAACTTTTGCTAACCTGTTGGATCTCTTTTTCTCTTTCTACTGTGAATGCTTCACTTTTTTTCAGTTTGGCCATCTGATGCTCATTAAATACCTACATATAAATAATTTAACAGTATCAGCAATCAGCAGTTAACATATATTCAACCACAGCCAGAAATGGGTATGACCACATAGATAATAGAACTTGTAAATTAACGTTCCAGTGAATAAATAGCTAAGAAACAGGATAAGGATGAAAATATTAGCCCACCTCCCCCTTTATCAAGAAACGCAGAAGTGAACCAAAGAAAAAGAAAGGGAGAAAATTACCATATTATCCAAGTCATCATCTTCATATCTAGATTTACTTCCATTTAAGTTGATTTCTAGATCAACCCCGTCTTGACCCTGCATCATCATAAAATGATAATTAAAAGCTTTAAAACAAAATCCTTAAGTTATTTTGTGGTACGTACAGCATGAAAATTGAAATAATCTCCAGACAAGAGACAGAGAGCAAGGGAACAGTAAAGTAAGAAGTACAATTTCCTCAGTATAATATCCCTTCAAAACAAAAGATGAAGTAAATTTCATCACTTGTTGACTCTTAGTCTTAGCAGATGAAAAGGAGCATCAAGAGATCACTTGTCCATAAAAGAAAGAAACAAAAAAAAAGTGATAAGACATGAGAGATGGAGCTTTATACAGTACTCTGAATTTGATGACTTGCATGATTATTTTACTTTTGTGGTTTAATTGTTGCTATAAGTAAACCATGCCAGTAAAAATATAAACCCCTGAAAAAATTGCAAATTTTATTTTCTTTGTTAATCAAGGAAAGAAAATGTAAAAAAAAAAAGAGCTTTTCCCTCACCTCTTTTTGCAGCCTGAGGCGCTTCAAATAAGTTGATTGTTTCTTGCGAAGCTCTACAGAGAGGTTCTGAAGGTCAGTAGCAAGAGAACGCTGCATGCAGTACACACAAAATAAGAAAATGTTCAACAAGTTACAACTGCTAGAAGGTTGTTGAATAAGACAAAGCAATATGAAAGACACATTCACACATAAAGATTAAACAGTAGAAATCAAGGCACCGCCATAGACTAAATTTCATGGGTCAATGACAAAGCCAACCTTCAGGCTAAGAAAGGAAATAGATACGATTAACAATAAATTGAATGAACACTGGTCTCTTCCAACTTCATATGGATGCAGAAATCAAAGAATTTCAGAGAATATTTCTCCATCCATCAATTATAGAAAAGAAAGCGTAAAAGCAAGATAGATACTCATAAGTTGGAATCATTTTCTTTTAACTCAGAGATTCTTTTGATTTGAAGCAATTAATAAATGATCGTGACTGGTGAATCATGTATGTTTACGTCAACCATGCAACTCAAAGCAAGAGACTTGGAATTATTTAACAAAGTACAAAATCTCAAGGGTGACTAACTTGAAGAGAAGTGTACACATATTAAGCCACTGGAAGAAGGACATGGGTGGAGAGAACATGGAGCGAGTAAGTATAATAGGAAAAAGTTATTCCTCATCCCCTACTTGTCAAGTGCTTTTTATATGATCTTCAGGTTCTAAAATGTAGCACACTTGACAGCCATAATAATGACAATTAAACTTGAAATGATTATCTATTAGCTCATATATATGATTAATTTTATTTTAGCAGACGTTGTTTAATGAAATCGGTATAATTTACTGAGCAGCACTAAGTAATAGGATACCATACACCTATTTCTACAGATAAGTGTTTTATATGCAGCCCAACAAATTGTTTAGCATTATTGGATAATATTGGATCTTTCCTTTCACTTTTGAGCAATTTCACATGCTATATTTCAAAGGATTTGTAAAGATAAGTAGGCCAAAGTTTTGCGATGAAGTGATTATTTGGTTGAAGCAAAATGTATACATCTTTAAGAGTGTCTGCATGCCCTTGGATATGTTAGGGGGTGGAAACTGTCTATAAGCCCATTGACCATTGATTTAAGGTCTCCTTACACCTCACAGTTACATCGTTATTGTAGTTTCTAGTCTTTTTGGATCTTTGTTCCCCTTAACATTTTCTGATATGGAGGATATCTCCCCACCTCCCCCACTCATTATAGTTTTTTTTCTCTTTTCTCTAATAAAATTTCTTTCTCCATCCCTAAGAAATAAAAGTGGTATACCATACCGGTGATATCACAGGAGAGGCCCATGTTTGGTTCATGAAGAACCCACAAAGATTTCAAATTGAATATAAACATCAATGCTTATGGCCCAAAACCAAAATGCATCTTCTATCATAACTCATAAGTACTATGTGAGAGTTCTTTTTTTGGTCATTAGTATTATGTGAGAGTTGAGCAGTGATACCTGGACATTTTTCCTGACATTGGAATCCTCAGAAGGCCCAGCAGCAGAAAGTCTCCGCAGTCTCCTCTCTGATCTCTTGATTAAGTCAGTTACCTCGTGTGTTAGAGTCTCAATAGCACGTTGGTCTTCCTTACCATCTCCAAATGATGGCATTAAAGCCTTTGCATGAGCCTTAGCCAACTCTGCCATTTTTGTGCGCGCACGTTGCACATCTGCTGATATTTCTTCAGATAAATCAACCCACGCTGGAGGTAACCCCACAGTAATTGGATTTGGACCCTTACTGCATCCAAAGAAACAATGAATAACTCACCATCACCAAAACAAATAATTGAACTGTGCACAATAATTTTATCACTCCTCCTGAATGTATAGCTCATTGTATTCATCAATCGTTGAAAACAAACAACAATTAGAAAAAAGCTATGGATCTATGGAAACAAAAAAAAAAGGCTATGAGTCTAGGCATTTGGACATTTGATCACAATGACATCAATAAAAAGGTAAGATTGCAAGATCTGTGAAGTGCACCTCGAATTACCGGGATCTTCAGTACTAAGCGGAGCGTAAGAGCGATTGGGGTTGAGAAGCGAGGTGCTGACCAATTCGATGACGGGGCCACCGGCGGAAGCGGTGGACGACGGCGAAGAGGAGGACGGAACGCGAACACTCTTCAATGCATCTCTGTGTTTTCGGAAAAGCAAAGTGCGATTCCTCGTCGCCATTCAGATTCCAACGATCTGAAACCAAATGGAAGAATGCTACGTCGTTTCCTTACAGTTTAACCAGAAAAGAAACAAAGACGAGACGATTTTCGGTTCGGACAGAGTCAGAGTCAGATCACCCCCTCACGTGATCAAAGTTCACGATGAAACCAACAGTCACGTGACCTTCACAACTCACAAGTCTTTATTATACTTTGAATTGAAGTATAGTTCGTTACTTTACTTTAACCATGTGTTTCTAACACGCTCGATTAGACAATTACTTATCTATTATTAACCCCCTAAAATTAATATTAATATTACTTACAAATGTTAATTGAATTAACAACTAACAACTCTGGTTAGTGATAGATGATGCCGTTTCTCGCCAATTAGTTATTGAACCTTTGGTTGTTCCGATTAACTAGTGGCTGGTGTTGAAGGGGGAATAATTAGTGAGACAGCAAGTATTAAAAAATTGTTATGAAAAAAGAAAACACAGAAAATAGTTGCAGCTAATTTTAAATGGATTAATTAATCATAAATAAATACTTGTTTATGTTTATTAAAAAATCGTTTTTAAGAATAAAAGTAAATCAATTATGTAATTATTTTCTCAAAGCCTTGTATTATACAGAGATTGACAAGCTTGCTGCTACCTGCCATTTTTTAGCGTCATTGCTTGCTGGACTTTCAAGTTTGCACTTTGGACGCTTCTTACTGCTGACGTGGGAAGTCCAGAAAATGAGGGATTAAAAAAATTGTCACAAATTACAAATAAAAATAAAAAAGACATAAAAAAAAGGAAAAAAGGGATGATATATAAATGAATCGAGAAAAAAGGGAGTTGTTTTACCCTTTGCTGGGGTGAAATTCCCATTCCTCATCGGCATCTTCTTCTTCTTTTTCTTCCTGTGGTTGTTCCTTCTCACTGGCTCACTTCCTCAACAAAACAAAAACCCTAATCCTTCGTTCTCGTGAGATCAGAACCGAAGCATAGAGAAGAGAAGCCATGGACGCCGATTCGTCTTGGAGTGCTCGTCTATCTTCTGCTTCCAGACGCTATCAATCCGCTCTTCAATCTCGATCAGGTTCCTCTCCAATTAAATTCAATTTTTCCTTTTTGTTATTGTTCTCCCTTCGTTCACCTTCTCGAATTGCTTGCTCAATTCGTCGTGACGACGAGGTGCCTTTGATGAAAAGAGGGGAAAAAAGCTAGGAAATAACTTAGCTTCAGAGACACTGCCACTGTTAGAACTTCGTTAGGGAATGAGGGGTTTTGGATTTTATATGTTTTGATGTATATACAAAGAAGAAGAAAAAATAAAGACACAACGTAAAAAAAAATTGAGGTTATGCTTGAAAGTTTTTCAGCTGATAATTATTCTTTTGAAGGTTATTTTGTTGTGTTTCGATTATTTCTACCGGGTAGAGAAATGTGAATTATGTCAAATCGGAAGCACAATCCAAACTGCTTCTCGGTTTGGTCATTGGTGTCTCGTTTTCTATTTCACAGGATCGTTATAATAGCAATGATAATTGGGATTTGTGATGTCAAAATCTTGGTCGGCTATACCAGGGACTAAAATCTATCAATGCAATTTGAAATTGTATGGTTTTACTGGAGAAAAGCTTTTTTCTGAATTATAAGATTCTCTCCTCCCAATCCTTTGCCCCCTTTTCCTGTAGGTTTTTTTTCACGTTCTGGTGTTTATTTCTGTGCAAGTATTTGATATTGATATCTATCTCCCCTTGCATTTATTGATGTGAGATTGTGCAAATGTAGATATGTTCATGGGTTTTGATGAAAATGACGGGGATGATGATATACGAGAGGAGTTTCTATGCCCGTTTTGTTCTGAGTATTTTGATATTGTCGGATTATGCTGCCACATTGATGAAGAGCATCCGATGGAGGCCAAAAATGGGGTATGCCTACTTTCATTTGTCTTCTACCATTTTTCCAAGCAACTTACAAGGTTTCCAGTATTTGCTGTTTGATAGATGCTCAATTAGTGCATAGCCTTAAAGCTTTTGTTCATTCCTAAATATCTTTCCTCCTCTATACACATAGGTAAAGTCGATATAATATTATGGCGTTTGAATTTGAAAAAGTGATTTTTTTTTTGTAATTAGATAAATCAATAGTTTTTCTGATTACAACATTTCTGTGTGCAGGTATGTCCTGTTTGTGCTTTGAGGGTGGGGGTTGATATGGTAGCTCACATAACCCTACAACATGGAAGTATATTTAAGATATCCTTTTTTTCTCCTTAAGTTAAACTTGGTTGTACCAATTCTTAAATGGTTATTAGCACAAAACTTTTCACTTACTTGTTGGTTTTTTTTTAACATTAGTGAGTAAACTTTTATTACATTATGAGACATGTTGCCAAAAGTCAATAAGGTTAATCAAAATTGAAAATAAAAGATTTTGTGTATAAACCCTGCCCTGGTACTTGGTTGAATTCCTTAACTAGGGAATACATGCAGCGCAAAAGGAAATCGCGTAAAGGTGGATCTTATTCAACACTATCTTTATTGAGGAAGGAGCTACGAGAAGGAAATTTGCAATCCCTTTTTGGTGGGTCTTCATGTATAGTGTCCTCGTCTAATGCAGCACCTGATCCACTGTTGTCATCATTTATATTGCCTTTAGCTAACGAACCTACCAGTTCTCAGCCTCACTTACATACTGAGACAAGATCATCCAAGAAATACTCAGATGAGACTGTATCAAAAAGGTATTTCTGTTTCAATTTTCAAATTCTTCAAAGAAAAATTGCCATGTCTTCTTCACAGGATTCTGCTCAATATGGCACAAGTATTCCTAAATGAATTGATGATGCCATATTGTTCCCATCCACTGTTTTTCACGCAATAGTACAATAGATAGTTTGTACATATATTAAATGTTTAAGAAATTGTTTAGTATCATAAGATGTATTCACTGTGAGGATTTTCTTCCTCCTCATTCTCTCTATTTATCACATACACATACACTACACATGCCTGAAAAGCTGTGGGATTTATTTTCTCCCACTAGTACCAACCATGTGATGTCACCATGTTTATTCCACTAGCATCTATTTTTATAGCTTTCATTCAACCTATTCAGTTGAACATTCTATTTGCTCTCTGTAAATCTCTTTTTTTTTCAGATTATTTTGTCATTAATTTTTCTGTAACCTCACCTTCTTGACCAATGAATTAAGTGCTTTGTTGCAAAACAGTTAGTTGTTCCTTCCTAAGGGCATTATTTTCTAATAATAATACAAGAAGTGGTGCAGATTCGATTGTCTCCTTGTTTCTAATTAGTTTAATATTTTTGTTCAGGAATGTGGAGACATCAACCTTGTCAGTCAAGGATAAGGAGGAGAAGGCAAAAAGATGCGAGTTTGTTCAAGGGATGTTGCTGTCCACCATACTTGATGACAGTTTATGAAGGAAATTCATCAAGATGGCTGCTTCAGTAGCGGGGTAGTAGATGTGATGCCTGCAACCTATGCATTATCTGCTGAAATTGTCTATGTATTTGATCAGAGTGGAATAATAAAAAGTAGAAAATGAATGTAATTTATGTTGTATGTGAACGGATGTTTTTAGCTCAAGAGTTTCATATCTTTTAATTTCAGATTATAAAGCTTAAAAGAAATAGATAAAGTTCCTTTGTTACTGCAACTAATTTTTGCATCATGCTTAAAACTTCTTTTTTTATTTTTTTCTATTCTTTTTGAGAATTCTCGTAGTCATGCAAGCAAATGTACCATCCAGCACTTGATGTGCTTTCTCTCTTTGAAAAGAAAAAAAAAACAAAAGAAAACTCAAGATGAAAATTTCATACTGAAAATGAAAACTATGACCAGCACAAATCTGTGCCCACCCTTGGTATGATTCTGAAAGCTTTAGAGAGAAAACAACTAACTTATAGGCTTGTGATTTCAAGGTAATATAAATATCCCGTGTTAATGACACAAAAATGAGTAAGTTCTTTTGGAGTTTAGTCATTGAATGATGAAAAGTGATTCATTTTAGTTCTTGAAAGATTTTTTTAAATGTCAATTTAGTCCCTAAAAAAAATTAAATTGAATGATTTTTTTATCTTTTAAAGATAAAAATGTAATTTCTATCTTTTAGGAACTAATATCTCAAGAATCAAATTGAGGGTTTACTCTAAAACAGAACAGTGACAATATTTTAGAGGATTAGTTTGAGAGAAAATCATTGTATGACCTTAAGCCGTAAATTTTCAGGCAAAATAATTCACTTAACCTATGAGCAGAATATAGAGACGAGCTTATGAGCAGAATAAACTCAACCTCTGACCAGAACCATTGTTAGATCCTTTTTATGATTAAAATATATTGTGAATTATCAGGTGCATTTTAACTGTTTTTTCAATATTACGTTCATTCTCCGGTCAAGTCATCCACGCTGAGGAAGTTTCCTCCTAAGCCTTCAAATACAATAGTAATGATTCTCTTTTTCCAAAATGAAAATATTTTATATTCTACCTTCTCATATATTTAATTAACCAAACATGCATAGATGATTTTTATTTCAAATCTTTCACATTTCCATTTTTTATTTAACCAAGCAGATTGTGAAGCTTGTTTTTTATCAGCTTCTGTATGAGCGCCCAATTAAACAAATTAAACTTTTGTGTTAACCACAACTATCCCCTCCCCTATTGTCAGAGTCTGTTCAGGGTTTAGTCACACAGATAAAGAAAACAAACTAAACTTTAGAAGAAGCACATGGACAGTCTTTCTGTTCAAAAGTGATGAATCATATTCATATATGTATAAACAAGTGAATGAAATATTCTTGTCTTTCTAAATTCCTAACAAAAAAAGGTGTGCCTCTGGAGTTTGGACACATTGCAATGATTTTATGCCTAAAGACCTAATCGTAACCACTGGGAGGGCATTCTTGTATCCAAAATCCTCTTCACCACATCTCCTACAAAAGAATCAAAGCAAGATGAGCAGCAACCATTAATCAGACTCGATTGCGCACCAGCCGTCAGTTCAATGTGCGGACAGACGGATGGGGGAGGCACAGTGCGAACCTCATTCTTCATGTGCTCAAGACCACAAGCTGCTAGTATGGTGTGCATACAACTCCTTGCAATGTCCTTGAGAGTACTGTGGCCTGAATCAATAAAACAAAAGGCATTTTGAACAATTCAGTAAGATGAAGAAAAAGCAAGCACCTCAATGGAACCATGATGCAAAATTGCAAATTGCAAATTCCCTTTTATTAGAAATCATGATGGAAAATCATTCCAATGCTTGATTGAATAAGGATTAACGCACAGGTACCTCAATGAAGGTCCTCTTAACATGACAGGAAAGCCTGTCCGGAATTTTTGTAATGAATCCCGGCCTTGTGGTTTGATAGCCACTTTATGTGTTTTGAGTCCCAATTGTGGCAAAAAGTCCTCCCTCCCCATATGATGTGAACAGGAAAAAAATGGTAGAAATAAAATATCTGTAACTTATGGAAGAAAAGCAAAACTTACTTAAATCAATATTTTGGGACAGGCTCTTTAGGTGGCTTTTAACCATTGAGTGCACCTGCTCCTTCACAATGTGAAAGTCTTCTATTACGGCAGGGGATGAGCTACCATCAGTGACCATGTTTGATCTGCTGAACTGATGGACTTGTTCACAATCAGGTACTGAAGGTGGACCCACATGTCCAGGCCATGATGTCCCATTCTGCATTAATGGAGAAATATTGTTGTATAATCTCTCTTCAAAGAATGTGTGGTATGATGTTCCCACATCCTGTGTCCTTGCATTTTGAGGGGCTGTTTCCCTACATTGATCAATTTGAGAGCTATACAAGTTACTAGTTGAACTGATAGCTGAAATGCCATTAGTTCTGCCAGTTGTAGTAGCCATCCTATCTACTGAACGTAGCTGATGAATTTGACGTTGTATCCAGCGTCTCTCTGATAAAGTTGGTGCCCCTCCAGATACTGGAGAAGCTCCATCGACACTTCTCCCAATAAATCTAGAAGATGAAAGATGCACAAATCCTTGATTGGAAACTGCACGGGGTGAAGAGATCAAGTTGAGGTCTATACTTTCTCGTACATGTAGAAGAGGGGATGGTCTAGCAGGCAGGCTCTGGATTGTCACCCTTGGTTCAGCTTCTTGAACTTGGGAGCTTGAAGATCCCAAAGCAACTGGTCTACAGCCATCACAATACCAATTACCTTCAGGAACTTCCCGCCCTAAACCAACACAATATGTGTGTGCAGGGGAATCACAGATATCACAGAGTAACATGAGGCCATCATCTCCACCTAGATGACACTCTGAACAAATAACATACTCATAGGGATCAATATAGCTCCTGAGTTCTTCTTCAGAGGGCTGATAAACCTGCACATGAAATCAAAATCAAAATGTATTCACTACACCCTAACTCTGCACATGAAATCAAAATGCATTCAACAGGAGCAATAAATTGAAGAAAGTGCAAAAGCTATGAGGAAGAATTCAAATACCTGGTCTCGTTCAGGGACTTGTATCACCACTTCTCTTAAATCAATTCCTGTTGTTGATCGTGCAGGCTTACTGATTGTTTTGAATCTCTGCTTACACAAAGGGCAGCGAGATTCCACCTTTGCCCACTCCATAATGCAAGCAAAACAAAAATAGTGAGTGCAACAATTTAGTACTCCCCTTACTCTTCTTTTATCTTCCTCAGACAAACAAATTCCACACACCTGCTTTCCCACCTCACTTTTTAAGTTCTCCACCTTTTCCTTACCCTTTCTTCCTTGAGGTTCTTCTATCTTCTCCTTACCCTTCCGACCTGGGGGCTTGTGTTGCAGATTTAGATCTTCTTGGACTCCAGCCTCTTCATTGTTTATTTGAAGGGATGAACTCCTCAAGTTATTTCTCAAGCTTCCACACAATTTCTTGGCTTCTCTCACCTGTTCTCTCTCTTCTTCAGATATGGTATACTCAAAATCAGTTGATCCCAAAGACACACAATCTGAATCTGAAAGAATCATCCTTCTCCTCTTTCGGGCCTGTTTTTTCCTACTTGTCCTGATGGCTGGGCCATTATCTATAAAATCACCTTCATTGTCACATTTTACTTTCCTCCTTAACCTCCCATTCTTTCTTGGTTTGGTTCTCATGGGCTTCTTTGATGCTCTAGAACTTCGCCTTTTTCGACCCCTGGTAGAAACCACAGAGGCCTTTTTCTTCAACACCTTCTTGCCCATTTTCATGCCATTATTTTTCTTCTGCCTCCCACTCATTTCTTCTTCCTCATCTGAATAATCTTCTTCCTCTGCTGTAAATTCATCATCTTCTGGAAATTCATCATCTTCTGGTGTAAATTCATCATCCTCATCATCAAAGTCAAAATCCTCATCTCCATCCCCCTCTCCCTCTTCCTCCTCTTCCTCATCTGCATCTCTCTCCACCTCCTCTTCTTGCTCCCTCTCCTTTTTCTCCTCTATCTCCTCCTCCTCCCCCTCTTCCTCCTCTTTCTCCTCCTCCTCCTTCGCTTCCTCTATCTCCTCCTCCTCCTCCTCCTCCTCCTCCTCCTCCTCCTCCTCCTCTAGTTGTTCTGCATGTGATATCCTTCCCCTCTTTTGTGAGGTTTTACTTGCATTTTTTCGCTTACCACAAACACCGTTTTGGACCTTTGATCTAATGGAAGTCCACATTCCTTGAATTTCCCCCTCCTCCTCTTCCTCTTCCTCTCCTTCTTGTTTTGCATATGTAATCCTTCCCCTCTTTCGTGAGTTTTTACTTGCATTTTTCTTCCGACCACCACGAATGCGATTTTTTGCCTTGGATCTATTAGAATTCCTCACTCCTTGAAATTCCTCATCCTCAATAAAACTATCAAAACTCTCCTCTGATGCACATCCATCCAACGAGGAGCAATAATAGTCAGAGACGTCTCTACCTTCATCTGAGACCACATAGTCCTCATCAGAATCATCAGAACTTCCCTCCTTTGACCGACCTTTTTTCCTGAAATTGCTTTTGCCACTAAACTTTCCTCCCCTTACCATCTGTTCTCACACACAAACAGGTAGCAAAGAAAACGCCAATATATTAGAACTTCATTCAAGTCAAGGGCTAAAACATTAAAACCTTCGCAAACAATGAAAACATATCAAATCAAATCATATCATATATATTATTATAAATTAGGGGATTCTTCAACCCGAGGTTCCTTTTATAAAGCTCGACTTGAATAGGGTGTTGAAATTATTGTTGCCAAGCAAGGAAGAAGCAGCATTCACAAATTACTGCCAACACGGATCTGATTTACCAATTGGCATAAACATAACAACGAAGCAAATAATCACAGAGATCCCATAATTTATTTCCTCAAAAATTAAGTGAGATTGTGCCAACTAAGCGAAAATAGCACCGATCAATCGTAGCATGGAAAAAACAATAAATAATTAGGCATAGTTTACCATTAATTTCAGCTGAGAAAGGACCTTCCACACAGAAAAGGAAAAGAAAATCACATGAATCAAAACCAGAGCATTAATAAAAAAAGGATATTAAGAGCTAGTTTCGAATTAGATATTTATTGAAATTCAAAGATGAGAAGATGCATAGTTGGAGTGGGAATCTCTAAAGAGAGAAAAACCAGGGACAAAAGAAGAGAGAGAGAGAAAGAGACGGAGAAGATAAGGATGGAGTTACCTGCGAGAGGAGGAACAAAGCAACCGCAAACGATGAATTTTGGTTTCCAAATTTCAGATTATGTTTCTTTCGGCAACTGAGGTTTTTGCTCTGTTTTAGTTTCTTTCCTTTTCTGTTTTTTTTTTTCAAAAAAAAAAGGATATATACTTTGTTTTTTATTTTTGCATTGAGACACAGTATTTTTTATTTTTAAGAACGTTCAAATGGCGTCCGCATCTCTGCGACTTGATGGAGATTACGAACGAAATTACCAAAATACCATCCCAACTCTATGGACGTTAAAACTGTAACTTCATTTTACGTCATTGTTAAGACTTTCTGTTTTTCCCCCCTCTTTTCTCTTAATATGCAGAGAAGAAGATTTAAGTTACTAATTGCACTCGATTGTGTAAACTTTAAAAAAATCGTAATTTTAAGATTATGTAAGCAAATAATTAGAGATTTCATGTAAAATAAAAGTTATTTTTTTATAAATTTAATAGATATACTCTATGACTGTAAAAAGTTTTATATAAATATATATATAATGATATCTTATCATATCACTTAATATGCATGATATTAATAAAATTAAGTGACAACATATAGAAAAACCTTTTTACACACAGATAATATATATCTATTAAACTTATATTTTATTTTATTATAATTATAAGAGATAGTTTTTTATCTTAAAAAGTAGTTATGGGTAGTCCACCGTAGAACTCACCTATAATTTTATATATTTAATTTCATAAATCATTTAAAGTAGTTTTTAAAATAGATAATTTTTTAAGATTTAATTATATTTTTAATCTCTGTAGTTTGAACTTTGTGCAATTATGATTCTTTAAGTTTTTATCGAGCAAATTAAGTCTCATATTTTAAAAATTAGGTAAATTTGGTTCCTTCAATGATTATCTTTTACCTAAAACCCTCAAATTCTCATTTTCAATCCAAATATTTTAGAGTTTGTGATAAATTTGAGATGTGAAATAATTTTAAACGTTCAAAAATAAAAAAAAATAGAAATTTGATCAAATTTAAAGGATTTTATAAGATTTGAAATTAGGGTTTAAAGAATGTAAAAAAAAATGAGATTTTTCGATATTAGGTTGAAATTGATATTTTGATCGATAAGTTTTCAGATTAAAAAGTCAAAATAATTTAATCAGTTCAATTTGTAAAGATAGAATGTGAGAATTTGAGAGTGTTAAATAAAAAATAATTATGAAGAAACCAAATTACTTAATTTTTAAAATACAAGGCCTAATTTACTCGAAAAAAATTTAGGGATCAAAATCACGGGGTCCAAACTAAATGGACCCAAATTACAGTTAAACATTAAAAAACAAATACGTAAACACAATAAATATTTTTAAAAATATTTTTTGTTCAAAATAAAAGTATGTGAAACAGGCGGACTCAAATCTCAATAGCTCAATGGGTAAAGAGGAAAAATAACATCAACCGATTGCCGCAAACAGCGTGTCATTGTCATATGATTTTTATTTATATATATATATATATATATTATACGATTTTACTTTATTTCATTCTTATTTCGGAAAGAATGAATATTAAAATATATATCTTCATATCCATAAAGAAGGATATATTAAAATATATATGCTCGTACACATATTTAAAAAATATTAATATTTTATCTCGTATAATATGCAAATATATATATATATATGAATAGTATTTTATAAATATATTTATTTATAATAATAAATAAATATACTAAAATATAAAATTTATATTGGGTTTAAAATAAATAATTTAAATTTAATACGTAAATGTTATTGTATAATAATAATTAATTTGAATTGTTTATATAAATACTAATTGATAATTATTTTGAATTAGTATAGAGAAAGTGAACTCCCATTCTCTAAAGTGAAACCTATATATATATATATATATATATATAAGAGAGAGAGATAATTTATATAGACACTCACATTTGTGTTGACAATTAACTCTAACATTTATATGCATATCTCATGAGCATTTATATACTCAAATAGGGTTGACTATCTATATTTTAGATAAATAAAATATTATATATTTTAATATACCTTTTTAAAAAAATGATAAAGTAAAGATATTCTTTTAATATTAAATTTATTATCATTAAAAGTGTACATGAGATTCAATTAAAAATATATGAAAATCTTTTAAATTATAATTATATTAAAATAATAAATATTTTGTAAGAGTATGAGACAAATTAGGTATTATAGTGTCTATGTTCATGTTCACACTCATAACCACCGAATACGTGGATCGGTTGTTAAGGGACCGTTTCAGCTTAACTAGTGATCTTGAGTTCGAATCTTGAGTATATAATTGTGTTAAATATTCGGAGGGAGAGTTTTGTCGCTCATAGAAGTTCTACCCAATTTGAACAAGATCATCTTCCATAAAGGATACATGTGGTCTTGCACTAAAAAAAATATCCATATTCATAAACTTATGTGAATAATTATTAATTAAACATCATCAAGTCGAATTCAATACATGTTTGTTTAACTATGTGCTTAGATTAATGCTTTTTCTCAATGAACACGTGTAAATATAAACACTACATGCAGGGGCGTATCTTCTCTATGGATTTAATGGATATTAGGTTAAAATTTATATTAAAAATATTTATATTTTCAATAGATTTAATGGATATTCTTAGTGTAAAAAACAATACTCATTAATTAAATGATTTGACAATAGTTATTTTGATAATTGTGTAAAGCTTTTTTACACTCGTTTAGTAAAAAAAATAAAAAGCTTTTTTACACTATATACTAATTAAACTCATTTTCAATTGTACGTAGTTGAATTTTTTTTATAAGAGTTTAATTAGTATATATTATTAGTGTAAAAAATAACCACAATAATAGTTGTCACATCATTTAAATATTATTGAATTTGATAACATATGAGGTGTCATATTATTTAAGGATATGTTCAATAAATTTATTCAATCGGAGACAACTTTATTTGTTTAAATAGGGTTAAATGTGTTTTTAGTCCCTTAAAATATAGCGAAATTTGGTTTTAGTCCCTCATTTATTTTTTCATTAGTTTTGGTCCTCCATTTTTTAAAATCACATGATTTATTAGTCCTTGTCGTTAGTTATATTCTGCTAAGTGATGACATAATAATATTTCTTGTAGATTTTTCTATGGATTTCCTTTGAATTTTCCTGCAGATCTCAAAATTCAAAGGAAATTTTGTTTAGATTCTAAAATTTTCGGGAAATTTACTATGGATTTTTTATAACAAAGCAAAGAAAATTTATAGTAACATTTTTTATTTTAAAAATTTCTAGTTTTTTTTTGGAAATTTACTGCACGTAACTTTTCTAGAGAAAACTCGTAAGAAATTTCTTGTAAAATTTTACCCAGGAAAAGTCGTAATGGAACTGCGAAAGTGACTTGACAGAGTACAGTTGATGAGGAGGATTAAAAGCATGTGGTTTTAAAAAATGGAGGTCCAAAACCAATGAAAAAAATAAATAAGGGACCAAAACCAAATTTCATCATATTTTAAGAGACCAAAAACATATTTAACCTGTTTAAATATTACTATCATTAGTCCTTTTATTGGATCTTTTAAGAACTTTGTTTGGGTCCTTTTTTAAAAAATATTTTTTCAAAATATCCTTATTTATTCAACATTTTTTTGTAGTCAACAAACGATAGATGTAGAAAGAGAAAGACTTGAGTAGAAATAAATTATCCCTTCTGGTCATATTCATAAGACAATCTTTGAATTTTCTATAGTTATATGTATAAGATAAAGTACACAAATTTAAAAACATTTAATATTTTTTTTATCTCTACCCTTGTTGACCACTAAAAGTTTTAAATGACATGATTATCATAGTAGTGAAGTTTAAATTTAAATGTGGGTAAATTTGGAATGTTATTGTTGTGTATTTTAAAAAAAAATCAATGTATTAATTACTTGTAACTTTTTTAATATGTGATATTGAGTTTGAATTGTCCTATAAATAGGACCTAAAGGGGTAATAAAATCGGTAGAAAGAAAAAAAAAATGAATCTCAATAATTATAAGAGTAATTATAAAAAAATAATATTAATTTATGAACTGTATTAATTAAATTTTTAATTCACAAACTTTCTCAAGTTGGTCTATATAAAAGACCAAAAGTAGTATTTTTTTATAATTTATAGTCTATATTTTTGTTAACATTACACTTTAGATTTTAAATATGTAATATTATATATTTAATTTTTACATATTAAAATGTTATTTTAGCTCTCCAAATTTTTAGTTTAAGTTTCGTCACTCAATGACATGGAGTACTTTTGAGTTCTTAACTAGTGTATGCCTTATATAACAATGTGTCCTCAAACATGTGTACCCATTTGGTTTATAGTTAAATATAATTGATTATAAAATTAATGGTTATAACGAATAATGCAAACTTTATAAAATAATCACGATGAAAGTGATTTAAAATTATTTTTATGAATTTGATCCTGCCTCATATATCTAATTGGTAATCAAACGGGCTCTAAGGCACTCCAATCTACATACTTTCCAAAACACCAAATTAGAAAGGAGAAAATTATTGCTTTTGGTGAAACTACATTTACGGAAGCTACTAACGAGCTTTTAACTTATAAAAACTCTACTCATCAGTAACTAGTATTTCAACACTTGTGCAACACACGTGTTTTTTTAAAAGGTTTTTAAGATAATTTTAAAAATATTAAATATAAAAGATTATATGTTATAATTTTTTTAAAAAAATACTCAAAATAGAAAACATTATATGAAATTTTTAGATAAATTTCTTTTTTTTTGGTACATGTAGAAGAAAAAGACAAAACAAACGGAACAAAAAAGAAGAAAAGGAAAGCAACTAAAGACTATATTGTCTAATGTGATGAACACCTAAAGCATCTAAGAGCAAAATAGAACTCAAGTCCGGCAGGGGTTTTTTCAACAGTTGAAGATGGAGATCTCCACCGGTCGCGGTCGCCCCCTTCTTCGCTAGGTAATCCGTGCAAGCATTTCCTTCTTTGAGAAGATGATGAAGACTTGCATTCCAGTCTCTGTTGAGGAAAATTCATAATTTCTTCCATGATGAAAGCATACTTATGGTAAGTTATATCCTCCTTAGTGATTAGATGAATCGCATGGGTAGAATCTGAAAACAAATTATGTTTTGGAAATTTCTATTCCAAGCTATCCTGAGGCCATTGAGGATCCCTTGAAGCTCTGCATGGATGATGCCTGATTCCCCTATGTAAGCAAAGTAGCCAAGAACCCAAGATCCGGTAGAATCGCGAAAAAACACCTCCAAATCCAGCAGAGTCTGGGTTGCCGAAGGAACTCTCATCTGTATTCAATGCAATGCAATGTTCAGAAGGAGGATTCCAAGCTACAAAACGATGAGGCTGAGGAGTGTCTTCACGATTGAAAAGGTTGTCAAAATGTCAAGATCCAGACTAAGAATTTTGTCCATTTTCCAGAGACTCTATGGAACCTTTGGATAACTAGAAATCAATCAATATATTTCTTATTTAATAGGTTAGAATATTTAAAATTTGAAAAAAAAATATATAAAAAGAAATCTATGGTGTATAGGTAACAATTGACAAAAGAAGTTTAAATTTTTATAACAATCAAGAACTTTCTATTTTTCTAGTTTCTAAAATGAAATAAAAAAAAAAACTAAAGTGAATTAATGTGAGAACATCATTGTTGTAAAAGTGAACATATGAGTTTCATTAATCTTTTCCCCGACAAATTTTGAGCTAGTAGTTTGCTTTTGAGCATAAATCCATTTATTAATAAAAAATTAAAATAAATACTCAATTTTAATTAATATATAAGTAATAAACTTTGTGTACTCAATTGTAATATATAAAAAATTTCAAGAGGTCACCCATCCTAATATTACTTTCACCTAAACACAATAAACTGCGACGGCATTTGTGTACTCAATAAAGGATAATTATATAGCGGAAATCAACATTCAAGAATATAAAGATATTTGTTAGTTTCCCTCTTTTTCTTTCTTTTTTTATGCACTTGTATTGTTTATCTCGTGCTATATCTAGTAAAGCTCTTATAAAAAATTTATATTATCGTATAACTACATTTTACTACTATAAATTATAAAGCATTCATGAGAAATAATTCGAATTAGAATTGAAGACAGTAAATTAAATTTAAATTCCAATAAAAGATGGAAATATTTAAGAAAATGAAATATAATGAAGCTTTGCATGTAGACCATTCGGCATTAAAGTATTCAATTCTTATTTTTTTTTGTATTTGACGATAATGCCCTGAGCTGGAGAGCAGTTCAACTGCATCTTTGAATACACTCCTAAACACAACTCGTCAGGGTACACGTCAACGTCGTTCGTAGGAGAACGGCATCGTTTCGCTTGAAGGAAGGAGAAACGCGTTGTGATTGAAGATGGAAGAAGAACGCGTGTATCGTAGACAAGATAATTGGGGAGGGAATGGGTACCAATAATCTAATCAAATCAAATCAAATGGTTGTTTCGTTAACAACAATAATAATATTATTACGCCGCCAACCGTTTTGCCCAAACATGGCTCTAGCGTTATTTAATTAATAATTTAATACTACCCCTCACAAGCTAACCTAGCCTCTAGGCATCACGTCCTAACTCCTAATACACAAATTTACTTTTTGTATTTTACCATCAAATTACTTGCACGTTGAAAATTCTTTTGATTGTTCGTATCTGACATGTCACAGGTTCGAACCCTCATTCGTTCCTTTTGGGTGAGATAAAATGTAGGTACATCTATAAGTGCTCAAAGAACCCCGGGGTTTTCCCTGCCTTGGACTGAAGCACCATCCCCTCACCCTAAATTTAATTCAGTATATTCATCTACATCCTCAAATAACATGTGTTAGTTTGAGAGGAAGAAACTCAATTAAACTAAAAATAGATTCATGGAGGTTAGATAATCTTGTAAATTCACCGGTTAATAAACACTACAAGAATTTTCATTTTTAGCGACGGTCTCGTGTCGTTTAAGCCGTCACGAAATGATTTTTTTTCTTTTACAATTTATTTACGAAATACAACACATTAGCGACGGTGCAAAAAAAAATGAGCGATGGCCTAGCGACGGAAAGGTCGTTCGCTAACTGAAATTGTTGTTAGCGATGACTAAGTTTCAAATTAGCGACGGAGAAAACGTCGCAAATTGAAAATACAGACTAGCGACGACATTTCCGTCGCTAATGTCGTCGCAAGTGTGAAAAAATTTCACGGGCAAAATTTAAAATTTTATCTGGAGCGACGACTTTTGTTGATGTAGCGACGACTCAACCGTCGCTACGTCAATTAAATTTAGCGACGGCCTAACCGTCGCAAAATTCGAGACTTATATGCGGTTGTCCCTTTCTTCTTTCTCTTTTCTTCTTCCCTTACTCTCTTCTCCTCCGATCCTCCATCGCGGCCATACCAAAAAACTTCCCTCCACTCCTCCATCACCGTCCCTCGAGCTCTCTTTCTCCTTCAATCTCTCCCTCTCACTTAACCCTTCAATCTTACCAATTATTTTTGTGACACAACCACTGTTTTTGGTAAAGCGGCAGTGGACGGCGGCCAACCACCATGGGTAGACGTTGTCAGCAATGAATCTTCGTTGTGGGCATCGAACGGGTATTGTGTTCACTCCTATGTGTGATGTAACTGTTGTAATTTGTCTCTGTATTGTATGAATTGTTTGTTAGTGGAGAGTTAGCTCAATAGGTGAGACCCTATGAAGGGTGTTGGTTGTATGATGGTAATGTATATTTGTGCATGTGTTTGTATATGAATTGTTTATTAGTGGAGAACTAGACTCAATAGGTGATGCCCTATGAAAGGTGTTGGTTGTGTGCTGGTAATGTATATTTGTGCATGTGTTTGTATTGTATGAATTATTTGTTAGTGGAGAGCTAAGCTCAATAAGTGAAACCATATGAAGGGTCCTGGTTGTGTGCTGATATTATAGAATTGTGCATGTGTTTGTGTTGTGATATGTGAAACTTTTATGCTGAAATTATATAATTTTTGAATTGTAGACAAATAGATCGTAGATGGATGTATGGTAGGTTTGATTCTTCTAGGAGATTGAATAATGGGTTTATTGAAGGGGTTTCGAGATTTGTTAACAAGGCTATGGAACAACCTTTGTTTGTCTCTGATGGAGGGATTGGGTGTCCATGTGTGAAATGTAATTGTGAGAGTATTCTGAAACCTTCTTTAGTTAGGCTTCATTTGTTGAAGTCTAGATTTAAACCAAACTACAGGGTATGGATTGACCACGGAGAAGTAGGGTCTAATAATGTTGAGTTGGGAGATGATGATAATAGTGGTGAAGGTCTGAGTTATGAACCTCAGTTTGCCTCAATGACTCAAATGGTGTATAATGCATTTAGGCCATACCTGATGAAACGGAAGATAATGACCATGAGCCACCTAAACCAGATGCCCAACGGTTTTATGATATGTTAATATCTGCAAACCAGCCAATCTATGATGGAGCAAATGATTCTAGGTTATCAATAGTTGTGAAGTTATTAGCAGCTAGAAGTAATTGACATGTTACTAAAAAGTGTTTGGATTATTTCATCCAAATGCTAGTTGATGTAGCTCCAACACCCAACACCATTCCAAAGAACTATTATCAGGCGACCAAATTGGTGTCTAAGTTAGGGTTGAAGACGGAAAAAATTGATTGTTGTAGGAATGGTTGGATGTTGTATTACAAGGATGATTCTATGTTAACTGAATGCAAGTTTTGTAATGCTCCGAGGTTGTTTCTCGTAAGGTTGGGAATGGGAGATATAAAGATGTTCTGGTGAAGATGATGTTTTATTTGCCAATTATTCCAAGGTTGTAGCGATTGTATGCTTCATTAGAGTCTGCTGCATAAATGTGATGGTATCATGAGAATAAGAATGATTCCGGTTTATTGCGTCATCCATTGGACGGGGAAGCATGGAAACACTTTGATAATGTGAATCTTGATTTTGCAAATGAGCCAAGAAATGTAAGGTTGGGGTTATGTGCTGATGGGTTTACACCCTACATTCAAGCTTCGACTTCACCATATCCGATGGCGGCGAAGATGACTTTTACAGTATTATCCACCATATCTATGAATTAGAGTATCTTGGTTTGCCTAATGTAACATCCCAGAAATTGGAACCTAGGAAATAGAAGGAAAGCCTTAGGTGGTGAACTCAGCCAAGGGAGGGAAGTTAGAAGTAGGGTGAGAATTCCTCGGTTAAGTGTGATTTCAGACAAGAAATTAGGGAATTGATTTATAAAGAATTAGAGTGAGGAAGGGTTTGGATGAGAATAACTAAGTTAGAATAAGGTTTTCATGGAGAGGAATTAGGTTTGAGAAGGAGAAAAATGAATTGGAACCAAGAGGGGCACAAACCGAGGTTATCGCATAATTTTGGGAGTTAGGCCTAATGACCTTGTTACACTAATTCGCAAATATCTAGAGCCATGGGTGTCCAATTAAGGTGATTCCACTTTCATTAGAAATCTTATTTCTGGGGCTTCAGTTTGATATATTATATGATAGTATTCCGAGCTCGTTTCACCTCCAAACAGCAAGTTTATGCGCTATAGTGCGCAGAGTGCGCTGGAGCGCGCAGAAGTGTGCCCCAGCGCGCGCGAGACAGCAGCGTTTTTAAAAACGCAGAACTGCCTTCGTCTTTCATTTTTCCTCCATTCCTACGGTTTGTTAGAGTGAGAGGGAGGGGGGTTTTAGAGAGAGAAAGGGCTTGGAGATGGAGGAGGGCTTGATTGAAGGTGCTCCATCATTCCTAAGACTTGGATTCTACCATTCCTCCATCATCTTCTTCCTCCTCTTCCTCCATTAGAGCTTCCTTTGAGATGGGTGTGGTCTCAGTCTCTCTTTTCTTGGGTTTCTATTATGAATGCTCCTCATTCTTCCTTTCCCCTTCTATTATTGATGATTATGCTTAGATTATGCAAAACCTATGGTGGATTGTTAGTTTTATTTGAATATATGTTGTTTGGCTCAAACCCTAGGTTAGAGGATTTGGGGGTTTCATGAAGTTGGAGGTTTAGGATGTTGATTGTGCCTATAATTGCTTTTGTTCATGCTTATTATCATGTTTATGCATTGAATTAAGGTTTGTTCATGTTCCTAACCCCCACCATGTTAATGGAAAATATTTTGGGTCTTTGACCTCATGAAAATGGAAAAGGAAATGTTTTGGGTCTTTGACCTCATGATAATGGTAAAGGAAAATGATTTGGGTCTTTGGACCTCATGGAAATGGTTTTGGGTCTTTAGACCTCATATAAATAATCATGTTTTGGTCCCTAGACTCATGTTTTTGAGACTCTGTCTCCGGTCCTTGGACTCATGTTAATTAAGCAAGATTTTGGTCCATGGACTCACGCTTCAAGACTTTGTCTTCGGTCCATGGAATCATGTTAAAAGAAATAAATTCATGTTTGAATCTATCACAGTTAATGGGTTAAGGTCTTATGGCCTTCAGGGACGACGGTTTCTGTTAGTCTGAGCTTAGTCTAGCCTCACAGATAAGTGGAAAGACCCCTTGGGTGTTGGGTAAAACACTTCATGACTGACCCTGCATTTATTATTGTCCTTGGATGGCTAACCCTACATGTCTTGACTTTCTATTATGAACATTTCTATAATTGTTGAAGTTATGCTTTACTGCTAGATGTCATGTGTTCTGTTTTCCCCTACACCGCACACACCGTTACCGCACTCACTGGGACGTAGTCTCATCCCACGCTGTGGGAAATATCTTTCAGTGTGCAGGTCATTGTTCTGGTACTTAGCAAGGGAGTTGAGGGCTGACTTGAGGTAGATTGTGAAGACGGTCATTAGAGTTCTTTTAGTGTAGTTATTGGTTTAATGATGTAAATTAATATAATTCTTCAAGTGTAGTTACAATTAATTGGTAATTGGTGTAGAAACCTGTAGTTGGCCACGGAGGCCCATTTTCCTTGGAAATAGATTAGAAATCATATTATTATGAATTGTATTGGTGGTTTTGCTGTTTATCAAGTGAGGCCGAAAATTGGGAAACGTCCAGTTTTCAGGGGGAACTCTGCCGGATTTCCGGTAGGAGTTTTGGGGAACCATGACACTCCGTGTCTAGGTTCATTTCCCTTAGATTTGAATATAATGTTTCATGTTGTATTGTAGATTGAATTGTAGTGAAGGCTTAAGTAAGCGTTGGATTACCTAAGAGATTGTATGATTTGTTCACCGATATCGAAAATGGCGCGAAATAATTTCAGAAATTCAGGAATAGTGTTTCCAACAGACATTATTCTTGGATTCAGAAATTAGGACGTTACACCTAACATGATTCCTATTTTCTATTGTGAATGGTCTGATCCAACCACAAACAGTGGCATGCAAGTTCAAGCACAATACAATATCGTAGAAATAAGGAAGAGTAGAAGGTATAATCGGTATGATCCATTTATTATTACACAAAAAGCAAGACATGTCTATTATACCCGCTATCCAGAAATATGTAAGAACTTACAAGGTTGGATTGTGGCAATCACAACAAAACCAAGGGGTCATGTTGAGGTTGATGGGGTTGAGGAAGAAGTTCCTTATCAGGCTGATGACACTTCAACTGTTTTACCAGTTGTAGACATTGAACAATTGTCAGGCTTAGCTGAGAATCGATATGAATTCCCTTTATTCAGCCTGAGACTATAGTTGAAGATGATGAATCTGAGGATGATGATAAAGATCAAGAAGATGAAAATGATGAAGATGGGTGGGATGACAATGAAGATGAAGATGATGGTGAAGATCAAGAAGATGAAAATGATGTATAATTAGATTAATATTAATATTGTTTACTTTTCCGTGAAGTTAATATTAATATTGATATACTTTTCTATGAAGTTAATATTAATGTGTACAATATTATTTAATTTTTACCATGAATTTTAATTAAATTTTATAATCATAATTAACTAAATAATCCATTTTTTTAAAATATATAATTAGCGACGACCTGATCGTCTCTACCAGCCGATTCTACATTATGCTCGTCGCTAAATTGCGACGACTAGCGACGGTCGTGCGTCACAATGTAGCGACGACTAACAAGTAGTCGTCGTTATTGCATTAACGACGGAGCCTGTAGCAACAACCTGATCGTCACCGCTGGAGTCTGGGTAGCAATGACTTTCGTTTGACTAGCGACGACTGATGACCGTCGCTAATCCGCGATTTTCTTGTAGTGAAAATTAAAAAATATATATTATGATTTAGAGGCAAGCAATGTATGTAACAATGTAAAATATGTGTACTAAATAATAATAATAATGATAATGATGATGATGATGATGATTATTATTATTATTATTATGATTTAAAGGCAAGCAATGTATGTAACAATGTAAAATATGTGTACTAGATGATGATGATGATGATGATGATGGTACATCTTTTATAGCTACATGGAAGTAAGAGAAGGAAATATTTTAAGTCAACGAATTGAATATGAAACAATTTTTATTTCATTTTGGAAACCACTTTTCTTATTTTTCCTATTAAGTTATACTGACTATGGTTGCCCAAAATTTTGAAATCAAGAAAATATAAAATGACTTTCAATATGTACAAAGGTGATAGAAAGATAAAAGGTTTGGTATTTATCTATTACTCAAGATTTAGATCATACATTGAATGTTTAAAATCCTGACGATTATGTTTTGGATTAACCCACTATAGCTTTTTCAATTTATTTATAACTAGTCGGGTACCCGCGCGTTGCACGGAGTGGAAAAATGAGGGAGATGGTAAAGAGTTGAGAGTGAAAAGTGGTGAAGAAAACATTAAAAAAAATTATGAAATTGTGTGTATGGAAATTGTTAAGACAAAATAGTATTACACCATAAATTTGAAGAGAAATTGCTTTATATGAAATTGTGAAAATCCTCTTGGAAATTGTTTTCTTGTATATCCTGAAAAAAAGAATTTGAAAGTTGATATAGAATATTAGTATTCCGATAATAAAAAATATAACAATGATTAGACACAATAAATTTTACAATTCATATAAGTAAAGAAGTATGTAATTCAAATTTTGTAAGACTTCGATAGCGTTTTGTAGTGGAACGGGACAGAACGGAACAGAACAAAACGGAATGGAACAGAACAATAATGTATTTATAACCGTGTTTGGTAACAATAGAACAGAACGGAACAATAATGTATTTATATGGGTGGGGATCAACTTACTCCAGGAGTAAGTCTGGGTAAGTTACTCCGCTTAATAACTTCTTATAGAATGTGAATTTAACAAATCTAACCGTTGATTAATTTGATATTAATATGATGATTATGCACACCAAATTTTAGATTAATTGGACATTCATAGGTATGTACTTTTAGAGTGAACATTTACTTATATTTTAAAAAGTGTATTGCCCGTTAAATTGAAGTGATTTGATGAAACATCAAATGATTTTTAAATTTTATAAAATTTTGTAGGCTTGATCTACTCAATGAAAACTGTTAATATGACGGTTGGATTGATGAAATTCAATGTTGATAAGAAGTTATTAAGCAGAGTAACTTTACTCAAACTTACTCCTGGAGTAAGTTGATCCCCACTCATATATATATATGTGTGAGAAATGCTAGGAACACACTCTTTTGAACACTCACTCTAACACACTCCATGTGATTGGTTAAAATCCACATGGGTCCCACCACTTAGGAGTGGGACCCACGAATTTGGTGGGACCCTTGTGAATTTTAACTAATCACATGGAGTGTGTTTGAGAGAGTGTTCAAAAGAGTGTGTTGCTAGCACTCCTCATATATATATATATATATATATATATATATATATATCAACGTTGATTTGAATGATCCAACATCCTCTTTATTTGAATGGGGAAAAGAACAAACATTCAAATGATCAATATTCAAATGATGTAAATAGCAAAGCACAATAATTCAAAAGATGCAAATAACAAAGCAAAAGAGAAAAAGAAACATGCTTTGTTCTTGTATGCAGCGGGAGTAGCGAACAGTGCAGGAGTGAATAAGGAGCAGCGAACAGTGCAGGGTGAAAAAGGATTGCGCAAGGGTTTTGTTTTTTAGTTGGGTGTGCACTGAAAGAGTTATAAAGATAAGGAGTGATAATTTTGTCATTAAAAAATGTTTAATAAAATGTCCTGTTCCGTTCCGGTTGGTTCCACCTTTTTCTAGGGAACAAAAGTGTTGCACTATTTTAATCACCCGTCCCGTTCTCATTTTTAATTTCATCAAACAGGAACATAACTCATATGTCCCATTCTCTTTGTATATAACATTTGTAGTTGTATTAGAAATATTCCCCTCATCATCAAGTATTAATAATTTCAATCCTCCCCTGTTTGTGACTCAAGATACTGCAATATATAACTGGCCATGTGAGAAGACAAACTTCGGCAAGTAAATTCCCACATGTTTTAAAGATTGACCTTAACTTTTAATGATAGTCACTGCAAATGAAACAACAATGGGGAACTGACTTCTCTGAAACTTGAAAGGAATGTCAATCTAGGAATGAATACTTTGCAACACACATTTACTCCAGAAATAACTTTGGCTTCTAACACATAGGTACCTAACTGGGTAATGATAAGTTAAGTACCATTGCAAAGGGTCAATGTTTTCAATTAAATATTACTTAAAATATATAAAATATAAAAGACTTGTATTATTTATCCCTAATAATAAAAAATACACGTGGTTAATTAAAAAAAAGTATGGTACCCAATACCATATTGGCATCCTTAACTTTTTTATCTTTTATCGGGTATATTAATCATTATTTAACTCCCCACTAAACACACTCTTCGGGAGGGGTGAAGAGCCTTAACTGTGACTAAGTCCCGAATAGGATTGCCCCTGGTAATATAGGAGATACCTATAGTTTATACCCAGATTTATCATTTATTGTCTATATCACATCCCAACTCTGGTTTTTTATATGATGCCTTTTGACGTA